>VZRS01015379.1:53935-216912 GCA_013398055.1 Ifrita kowaldi
GGGCCGCGCGGGGGCGGGGCCGCGCTGGGCACGGTGCGCCCCCCCCGCGCCCTCAGCCTGTCCCCGGCCCGGCCCGCCCGGAGAGCCGGAACGCCCACCCGCACCCCCCGCACCCGAGGGGTGCCGGTACCAGCCTCCACAGCTGCCGGGGCATCCGGAACCCCCCACGGGGCCCCGGGACTGAGCCTCTGACATTCATTCCAACGTCATCCTGGATGCGGTGTCCGTGTCCGAGTGCATCCCACCATGCCAAGATAAGAAGGCCAAACTGTTTTCCAGAAAGCAGTGGGAGAGCTCCACCCAAACACCATCAGTAAAGTTCTTCAGTGCTTCCACCATGTCTATGGCCCTTTATGTGTGTTAGGGCTTCAGGGGATCGTAAAGGACTAAATAACTGCTTTAAAGCTTGGCTGTTTGTGACAGCAGGCATAGAACAAAGGCATGTGGTCACCCGGGGAGCAGGTTTCTGACTGGCATTTTGCTCTTGACATAGAATCCCAGAATCGATTAGGTTGGAAGGGACCTTAAAGCCCATCTCATTCCATCCCCTGCCATGGGCACGGACACCTTCCACTATTTGCTCCAAGCCCCATCCAACCTGGTCTGGAACACTTCAGGGATGGGGCAACCACAGCTTCTCTATGCAGCCTGTGCCAGGGCCTCACCACCCTCACAGCCACGAATTTTGTTCCAATATCCAATCTAAACTTACTCGCTGACAGTTTAAAACCACTGCGTGTCATTGCAGTTTAAAGACATCTGCAGGTCCTGAACCAAGCCCCGCCCATGGGATGCTGCACGACACAGAGGAATGCAACACTGGCCTTGCTCTTCCCAGTTTTTGTCGATTTTCAGGCTTGCAGCCTGATAGCACTTCTTGTCTCTGCCCTTCAGAGCACTTTCATCATGTCCCAAAATCTGGCCACAGTTAACCACAGGCATCAACTGGTCAAAGAGAAATCTTAACTTTCCCAGCTTTTTGTCCCTTTGAGATTACCTGACAACCCTTTCAGTGAAGGAATTTTCTCCTAATATCCAATCTAAACCTCCCCTGGTACAGCTTGAGGCCATTTCCTGTGGTCCTGGATATGTGTTGACGCGTCTTGTTGCATCAACCACCTTGACATTACTAAAATTTCATGCTGAGAACTCTGTGTGCTTTCTCACCTGTTTCTCCAGAGTGTTTGCGTGGTGACACCCACATTACCATGTCCTTTCAGCGCAGGCTCCAGGTGCAGCACTGAGTGGCTCGTGGCTTCTTCCTTCTGTCCCTGTTCCTGGTGGGGTATGGATCCATGCAGGCGTTCACAAGGAGGGCAAAGAGGACCAGCACAAAAGGCAGTGCTGGAAACAACAATCTATTTTTATACTTCCTTCTCGCAGGCACAACCCTTCGCCTCTGCCCTGCTCAGGAGCAGCAGCACCAACGGGCAGGCTGCTCTTGGCTGCTGATGCCTTCACCTCCGGGAATGCCTGTCTGTGTTTTCTTACCCTATTTTAAGCTCAGGGAATTTAACACTAACTACTGCATTTTTCCCCTGCCTTAGGATCAGCAGTGAAGCCACAAAACGAAACCACTTTCCTCAGTTCCACCTCTGTGTCACCAGCCAAAGTGGTTGTGTCCCACCAGGATGCTGGGAAAATCACTGCTGGACACAATCCTGTGCCATGTCCTCTGGGATGACCCTGCCTGAGCTGGGAGGTTAGATGAGGTGACGCATTGGGGTCCCTTCCAACCTGACCTTGAAATGTGGCAGGGACAAGAGTGGGGTGGGAGGCACAGTGTGATCCCAGGCTCCTCATCCTGCTCAATGGCCGACCCAGTTCCATCATGGATCAGCTGGCTCCCTGCCACTGTGGGATGAAAGGGGCTCCCTCCCCAGACAGCACTGGCCTTGCTGAGCTGAGCCACTATGACTCAGTTAATGGTGCTTATGAAACATCACGTTTTTCCAAATCATTCAAACCTTGGTGTGTGGAGTTTTTTCGGTTTTATTGGCTGGGGTTTTTTTGGCTTGGTTTGTTTTCTGTAAACCCACTTTATTAAATGAATGGCTTTTTAACAGTGTTTTTTTCATCAAAGTCCTGGGAAATCAGAAATATTATGCAGTCACTCATAGAAGTGAGCATGGCACATTTCAAACACCACAAGCCAAAAGCAGCTTCATGCTTTCCACACTCTGACAGTGATTTTCCACCTCAGGGAAACATGATTTGCAAACTGGTCTTGCTCCTTGGGGTCCCCACATGTGCTGAGCATATGCCTGTGTGCTAGTCCTGGTGCACAGTTCTGCAATATGGATTCTCCATCCCACATCCACCATACTGGAGACACTCCCTGCATCCTGCATGCCAGTTCATCCAGACCTACTTTGAGAGTCCTTAACCTCACCTGAGGATGTGGTGGATGCACTGCCAGACCCAGCACCTCCTCCACCATTCTGTGCCACCAACCCAACAGAAGCTGTATCCCTGAAAAGCCCTGGCAGCAGATCCAAGCTTGGTAGTTTCTCCCTGCTGTCGCCATATGATCCTCAGCAGAGCATCTGCCAAGCCTAGGGAACCTGTTTCCAAATCCATGCTGCAAAAGAAAGGAGGGAGGATGTTTAACCCGTTCCTTGCAGAGTGACAAGCTGGCAGTCCTGTAGAAGGACAATGGCATCCTCACTGGGGTGGTGGCTGCTGCTGTAGGACAACTGGGGAGCACAGCTGCCTAATCAAAGATTCAGCTGCTCCACAGATGGTCTGTAATGTGAATTTCTAAGGCCAGCACATGCTTCAAGGCAGTTTGGCAGCTCCTCTTGCGGTAACCTGCTTGTGTAGACCCCTGAACAATGCCAAGGTGTGTCCTCATGCCTACATGGTGTCCTGGGCTGGGTCTACCGGCAGGATGGTGATTCCAGACCGCCTGTGAGCACAGAGATCAGGTAATAGATCAAGCAGAGTGTCCTCCCTGATGTTATCCAAGAGAAGAGCTGGATCAGGGCAGCCCCAAGACAGAGAGGTCCCCACACTGGGCTGGGGACACATCCTAGAGACAATGATCTCCACCCACAGGGATCTCCATCCTTGGGGCTGGAGGAGGAGTGACATCCAATGTAATTTCACAGGAGCACCAATGGTTCTGTCTTTTCACCCCACCTGCAGGGACCCCACTGTGGTATGGGGCAGAGGAAGGAACGACTCTGGCTCCCCCTCACCCTCTCACACCCCCAGGCTGGGCAGCCACAGGCATGGGGCTGTGTGGTGCCACCCATGGCAAAATGTCCCTTGGGGTCACAGTGGGCATGCAGGACCAGAAGCAAAAATGCAGAACTGCCTTGGGGACACTCTGAGCACTGCCCAGCAAGAGGTGATGAACCAACCTGCTCACTGACCAACACAAGGCCAATTTTTAAACCGTGAACATCTAGGGAGGTTCTGGTCATGGCAGATGAGGTGCAGTGCAGGCTGGCTATTACTGCTCAGCTGCCAGGCCCTGGCACCAAGACAGACCGAGCTGACCTTTTGTGGAATTGTGACAAGGAGTGGTCAAAAAAATAAAAAAAGTAAAGTTAACATTGAGAATTAGGGGGAGGAAAAACTGGAAGCAAGATCCAGCAAGTGCTATTCATGTACAAGAACATCTCTGGCTCAAAAATCCCAAGACATGGACTGTGAGAAGTTGGAAAAATGCATGGAAAAGGATTGCTTGAACTGTTTCATCACTTCTATTTACGCTGGTCACCATCAGCAGCAGCACCCAGAGCTCACACCAGGTGGCTGCAGCATCCTCTGCTTGTCTGATGCACCTGCATTGCCCACTGAGCAATGATGAGCATCCCAGTGTTCACTCGGAGCCCACCACCGCCATCAGGCATTGTGGGCACAGCAGCCCCGAAAGCAGCACGAGCTCTACCTTTACACAGAGGGCCAAAGGCGGCTGGAGGGACATCAACAGAGTTGTAAGAGTTAAGTGTCTTCCCATAGTAACACCTCCTGCTCCCAAAGCAATGGGGTTCATGAGGCAGGCAGGGGTTGTTTTACCAGTGAAGGTGTTTAGATGAACCATCACATCGGTGAGCAGTGATTACGTGTACCCAGGACAGCTGTAAACGCATTCAGATGAAGCATATCCAAAACAGCTGTAAACACAGCCACGTCCCCTCTGCCCAGAGCACCAACACTGCTTCCAGCCTGGAGCCGCCAGCACGGCTCCAGGCCATGGCACCAGGGATGTGGATGTGTTCATAAACCCACCAGGCTGCCTGGGCTTGCAGCCCTCGCAGCTGTGGGGGGCACTGATGACCCCACGGCCCTGTCCCACAGCAGGGTTCTCAGCAGCCCCCTTCCTCCCTGCCAAGCTTGTGGAAAGCAGGGGGCCAGGAGCAGCAACATCCCCCAGGGAAGCCACTCTTCTTGCCTCTCCCCTTTCGTGGGCTGACTTCTGTCCATCAATCCATCAAACAGTGCCTGCTAAAGCCGGACAAACCACACGTTAAATACAGATCAAGTGTTCAGCTGAGAATGGTCGGTCCATCCCCCTGGGCTGGCTGAGCTGGAACAAAGGGGTGCCTTCGGGGTGATTATCTCTTCCTTCATCTCCTTCACTTGGGAGGATATCCTGACATCATCTGCTTTTACCTGCTCGGGGCCTGACATTTGTTCCCTTTCTAGCACCTTCCTGTTTGGGACATTTCTTTGTCTAAACTTCCTCTCCTACTTGTGTTGCTGAAAACAAGTCCAGGGAGCATCAGGCAAACAACGTGTCACACGCCACTGTCAACATCCTCCACAGCAAACTGCATCCTACACACTCCATGACCAGACAGACCAGCAGCAAATCCCCTGGTCATGGCTTACTCAGTCTCAAAGAGAACCTGCACTACATTAAACCACAGAAATCCTCAATTTAGGAACTCTGAGCATGGATCCAGACCCCACTCCTCACTTCCCTGGGGTAGCACCATCAGGGACAACTGCAGCTCCCCAGATGTTTGGGGATGACGAGCCACAAGGAGCAGATACAGGCACACCTGTATGGTTCATGTACAAATCCCACTGAGTTCAAGCAGGGTCACCAACACACTCCATCTGGCACGAAACACCAATCGTTAAAGCAGAGAGAAACCCTTAGATAATATTTTATGCATCCTACTTGGAATCAAGCAGTCTGAAAAATCTCAGAGCATCCAGATGCAAAAGTCTAAATCTTAAAAACGCTGCTGGCAAGGCACTGTGTTTTGTTTGCACTATTTAACAGCTTCCTCGTAAGGAAAATTGAATCGTTCAAGGAAAAAAAAGCCACCACAAAAATCCTTGTGCCCCTGTCAGCAACGCCACTCCTGATGCCACTCCCAGTTTGGGTTGCCAGAGCACCCACTGAGGCATCAGGGCCGGATGGAGAGAAACCTCGGAGCCACATATCAGCTGCCTCTTCCAGAAAAAACGTCTGAACAGGATTAAATTGCTCATCCAAATGAAAACACAAAGCCAGGTTTAACGCCTCACACTGAAGCAACCATGGTTCAGAGCACAATCAGCAGATCCCAGATAATTATCTCATTGGGAAGAGTCAGCATGCAGGGCATGACTCTCCCTTGCAAGGAAATGGTGCGTATGGAGATAAGGGTGATCCAATTAACCAGACTCTATGGGGATTTCAAAATGTTATGTGGCAATGCTCTTAAGCACTTAAAGAATACCCAGAAGCTCTTAAAGAAACTGAGCTGCCATGGGATAAGAGGTAGAGCCCTCCTGAGATTAGCAACTGGTGAAAGGTCAGGAAGTGAAGAGCAGGAACAGGACTGCATCTCTCAAGGGGAGGTCCGATACATCCTACCTGAGTACTCTGAAAAGGCCAGGACACAGCACTGTGACAGCACATCCATGCAGGATGGCCACCAACGGCAGTGATGCCAACAGACAAAGGCAGAAAGGCCACGGTAAAACCCGTGCTTCTGAGCAGAGACAAGTGGGGCTGTGCTCTGAGGCAAAGGCTGGATCAGGTGATTCACCTCTGCCCCTCTCTTGTGCAACACCTCGATGACAGGAGTTGCTGGTTCCAACCTCATCTACTTCCAAAACCATGATGCAGCTTGAATTTGCATGCAGTCATATTTCCTTGCATTTCCTGAGGCTGCTCCTGCAGGAACCCATCTTGAGTTGGTTTCAGAGGTAAAAAAAGGACAAAAGAAACAGATACAAGTGTGGGAAATATAAGGAGCAGCCAGGGAAGAGGGCATCTGGGGAGGGAAATGACCCCACACAGGGAAAGAGCTCACTGCACGTGCTGGAGCATGCAAGAGTGGCAGAAGGTCAGAAGTGCCAAGTCTCTGCTCTGCCAGCCACATTCTGGGCCAGAAGGAGCAGGAGACACTGGAGTTTCAACTGTCTGGAGCTCCCTGAGTGCTGGGTCAGCCACACTGCCCACAGTGGGACTGTTGAGGACCATCACCATGGCTGGAGGGGTCTGTTGGCACCTGCAGCCATGTCCCTGGTAAGGTGCCCCAAGCAGACTCTCCTGTGGGCTGGGGTGTGACTGGTGACATGCGTGGTTAAGGAAGGGTGAGGCATGCAGGTCTTTTTTGTGAGCTGGGAGACAACTCCTGACCCCAGACAGCAAACCTACAGACACACCCCCACATGACCCACAGAGGCTCAAAGCTCAGACTGACTAGTGGCTGTGGTGAAGACACGCATGGAAGGGAGCCAGTCCTGCTGTGCCCTAAGCAGGGAGCAGGGGAGAGCAACCATACGGCAGCAGATGCTCCCAATATTCCCACTGCTCCTCACCAGCTGCCACTGGCACTCTAAGGACAGCATAAGAAGTGTAGCTGGAGTTGCAACAGAACATGGCATGACCCAGGGCCTGCTCTCAGCTGGTGGAGGGGAGAACCTGGGAGTCATCTCAAGGAGCCCATGGCAGCCCCCCAGCCCCACTGCTCCCAGCCAGCACTTGGGACAAGCCATCTGGACCCCAGCAGCCACAAGGTTTCCCTAGCAGCCTGGGAGGCAGCCAGATCCACCCCAATACCCACAGCACCAGCATGCACCTCAGTGCTGGGGCTGACAGGGCTGGCAAAAGCCATCTCACATGCTTAGCTCCAGGGGAACAAAGCAAGCCATGGGCAGATAAGGCAGCTCATGGCTTCAAACAGAGTCTAAGCAAAAGTGCTCTCTACCCGGCAAAAGTCATATTTTCCACAGGCAAAGGGGACTTGCATGAGGTCTGTAAGGAAAACTTTCCAGGGCAGACAAGCCAGCAAGCGGAAGGAAGAAGGAGGTAGGCTACGTGCTCACGACCCAAGGGATTTTCTAGGGTTAGATGAAAGGCTGGGACCGGGTCTGTGTGACTCACTGCACCTTTCCGAGCTGTGCTGCTGCCCTGATGCAAGCCCCGCTCCAGCAGAAACCAGGCAATGGGCCATCGCAGGTACCACGGAGAAACGTGGGAGTAGTAAGAGCAGGGATATTAAAAAATATCCCTGCACACCAACAACACTACCCATGAGCTGCTGGGAAGGGAGAATCCCCTTCCACCCACTGCTCTGTGTGTAGCTGAAAATATCCACTGGTACCACCAGATGGACAGGATACCCTGGCTCCCGCTTTCAGACACAGCTCTATGAACAGCCTCCAAAGGCGAAATCCCCAACAAGAAAGAGAACAGCTCAAAAAAATAGCCCCAAATTTCTCCAGTCCCGAGTTGTGGTGCATTCACTGCTTACTCACTTCTTGCCAAGTCTGGAGCTGCCGGGTTGGGCCCCCACCCACCCCTCTGGCACAACTACTCCTTACAGCTTGGAAGCTATTTTTTTCCCACCCTGCTATCTAAAAAAGAAAAAAAAAGGCGTGAAAGCTTTTATCATCCTGAAAACATGCCAACTGCGAAGGCGACTCTGTGTCTCAGACGCCTGTTTCCTGGCAGATTTTAAGTCCTTTGCTCAACTGCTCGGATGGCGGGGGCAGGAGATGCCTGCAGCAGCAGGCTGTGAACTGGAGCTCTAAACACTCACATGTTTAACTGCTGCTAAATTCCTGGGGGACCAACAATTCCAAACAGCGGCCTCAGAGCTACACACGCACAGCCGAGTGATGGCGCTGGCCCATCCGAGGTGAAGGAAAGGTGTGAATGTGTTGCACGGTGATGCTGTGCATGCAGATCAAGGGCCACCAGCCTGGGTACAGGAGGTACTGAGGGGGGTCACTGGCCCAACACCTCCACCTGGGGACAGCTACCAGGCAGTAAAAAGGGGGGGTCACCCTACTCAACACCGCCGTCGCGTCAGTCACCCCTTCGCTTCCCAGATAATGAGGCTTCAGCTCTGTTGGCTCCCAGAGGTTTGAAGGGAAAGATTTGGACCCAGCAAGCAGGCTGAGAGAGGAAAAAGTGCTGGACAACTGAACTGTTGGTGTCCAAATTCCCAGTGACCAGCTCACCTAAAGGTGCAGGGAAATCCACATGCAGCTGGCAGGGTAGAGACCCTACCTTGGTACCACCCTATGAAGAGCTACACACACAGAACCCTTCATGACAGGGATGCTTTGGGGGGCTCCAACGTGCTTGGAGCTGGTTTTGCAGAGGTATGTCCAAGTTTTGGCCAGGACCCAGGGATTATTCCATACCACCTCACGTCATTACCAGGGTGGGGGGTAGGGACTCTGGCTTGCAGTCAAAGAAAAACATAGCAGTATTGTCTGCCATCATTCATTGTCTCAGGGTCTGAGTGAGCATTTCTGCATGAGAATTACCCCCTCTTTTGTACTCTTTTGTTATTAATATTGTTGCTGTTACTGTTCCTTTTCTTATCTCATTGCTGTTTTCAGTTCTCCATCCTCCTTTGTACTTAGAATCATAGAGAGAATTATACAATGGTTTGGGCTGGAAAGAACCTTAAAGCTCATCCAGTTTCAGCCCCCTGCCATGGGCAAGAACACTTCCCACTATCCCAGGTTGCTCCAAGCCCTGTCCAAACTGGCCTTAAACACTTCCAGGGATGGGGCAGCCACAGCTTCTCTGGGCACCCTGTGCCAGGACCTCACCACCCTCACAGGGAACAATTTCTTCCCAATATCCCACCCAACCCTGCCCTCTGGCAGTGTGAAGCCATTCCCTCTTGTCCTGGTCCTCCAGGCCCTTGTCCACAGCCCCTCTCCAGCTCTCTTGAAGCCCCTACAGGCACTGTGGGTGGGGGGGCTCAAAGGTCTCCCCAGAGCTTTCTCTTGTCCAGGCTGAATAATCTCAATTCTTGGATGTCTTCACCTTCTTCATCTCCCACCTTCTCTCCCTTTCAGCACAAGGATGGCTGCACCTGGGGTTGGCCAGCGTGAGAGCAACAGGATGAAGGATGGGACACAGTCAGCATCACTCCATGGCCCCTGCCAGTAGGAAGCTCCTGCCAGGCCCTGTGGGAAAAGGGGTGGCATTTCTTTAATAGGCAGAGTCAGCAACAGTGTCTGCACTGCCAGAGCCAAGAGGCACCAGACAAAGCCTTTATTCAACAGCGCCAGCCTAGAGAGAAGAGCAGCAGCATTACTATTGAGGCAAGACAGGTATGATCAAGGTGCCAGCCACCCCCACTGCAGCTGGTTTCAGGCACTAACCTGGGTCAGTGTCTACTGCAGCAGGCTGCTTTCCCAAGGTTAAGAAGCATCAGTAAACATCTTTTATGGTTCAAAAGACAGCACTGGTATTTTTGGGTGTCAAATCAGGATCATCTCCAATAGGGACTGGCCCTGCCTTCAGTTGTCCCCCATGAAAATTCACTGGGGTTTTGTGAACATTGGTGTTTGGTAAAAGAAAGGCCTGCTCCAGAGGTTCCCAATCCCAAAAATTACTGGCTGAAGTTCACAACCTGCAGGCTGGACATGTTTTGGGATGCTTCCTACAGGGCAGGCCAAACAGGGAACAAAGGCCAAGAGGGACAAGCATCACCCACAGGAAGCACGTGCTTCCAGGGCAGGAGGAAGGCAAGTCTGTGACTTAGACACGATCTGCAGTCATTTCTCATTGCTTGTAGCAGTCTCCCGATTCACTGTACACATGGAAAGAACAATTATTTTAAGTCATTTTTCCAGAGAAGGAAATAAACTCTTCTTTCAATTCCTATTTACCAAAACAAGAACCAGACAAACCCAGTGCTGTATGAAAGTATGTTTATTCCAAAGCTAAATTTCTCACAGAAAACAATGTCTGTGACCAGCAGCATTGGTCATGATGAACTCCAAAAGCCTCCTGGGCTCCCGGGCTTGGGGTCCTGAGCCATCCCAACAGAGCAAGCAAGAATCTCTTCTCAGAGTTGTCAGGAAGAGGGGGGGTAATGACAGAAAACAGATACATGGCTGTTGGCACAATTTCAGAAATCATGCCTGCTCACAAGAAGACCAAATGTATCAAGACACTTTGCAGGGAGATTAATGCCTGCACAAGAATCTCACAGAACACCCTGCTCCGTGCAGACTGCTTGTAAAGGAGCAGCTGCCCCTGTCAGGAGAGAGTTGCATTATTCCTGCTGACAGAAACCAGGGCTGTTGGATTTAATCATCTGCTGAACTGCTTCCAAGGACCGAAGTGGCTGGGAGGTCATGCCAGGGATGTGCTCCTTCGCAGCCTGCGCATGTCTGGGCCCAGCTGAAGCTCTAAAGGGGTTCCCCTTCTTCCCCCTGCCTCAGCCTCTTGGAGAGGTGCTTGCTGATGGCCAGGAGGGGGTTGGCTCTGTACTGGGGATCGGTGATAGCCTCATGAAATCGAGTCACTTCCTCCTCTCTGAGGAAAGAAAAATAATGCACCAGTTCTCTAAGTGCCTCATGTGAAAGGAGCTGAGCAGATAAGGACCAACTCACAAAGCAGCAGATTTCTGTTGAGACAGAGTGGTCCTGGGTGTAAATCTCAGACAGTGCAAGAATAAACCTAATTTAGCCAAGGGCAAAGCTCAAATTGCTGCCAGCTTCATGGGAGCCAGAGACTTTGATCTCATGCCACAGAGACACAGTCACATTAGTGTCCAGCATCACTTGGGAATGGTTTTTTTTAGAGCTTTTCCCTAGTAAACCAGAAACAAGAGACTGTGGATCTGGTGAATCACCAGGAATGAAACTGACTTCAGATTGCACCAGCACAAAATCAAATTCTCTTTAGAGAGCTCATCTACTGACTCTCTTTATTGCTCAACATTGAGCCTCGTTAATCCTACATGCAACACTAGCTGGACACCATGGGAAGAGCATGACAGAATTACCTCTGCATGCCTGGTCACAGCTGCTTCCTGGGGAAATGGCCTTGCCTTAAAAAGCAAGCAAGCAGGGAGGGACAAGAACAGAGCAGGAGTACAAAAGAAAACCTGTGAGTTTTCACATAGCCGCATCCACTGCAGCATCCCCATCTCCCTCAGACTGCCAGGCTCTCCACAGCCTCACCAGACACACACTTGGTAGCACGCAGGTACTTTCCTCCCAAGCATGGCCCTTCCCTTCAATGCTCCTGCCAGAGGAATAGAGAGAGGAACCAAACCTGAAGCTTGTGTCGGAGCAATAGCCGAGGCTTACGGAACCTCTCATCCGAACTAATACCTTGGGAAAGAAACCTCAAGACCTTCCTCCAAACTTTTTCCCTCCCAAGAAGTACAGACTTCCCAGACCACCAAAAAGTAAAGAAAGGCAGAACTGAGCAAGAAAGGCATCCCAGCACCAACACTGGCCTGTTTCTGACAGAGAAGGGTATTCATGGAGAGCAGTGGTCGATCTGTAGCCTGACTGCTCAGCCTCAGTTTGAAGCTGAATGGCTCAAAACGGACAGAAATCCTGGAAACAAGAAAGCAAACACTGCCAGATCACAGAGCCTAGCCCCAGGAGAGCTGTGCTGAGGGAAAATGAAGTTCTTGATGGCAGTATAAACTATCCAACAGATTATACAGAGGAATAAGGAGTTGCCAGACTAAGTCCAGGAGTTACTTGGAAACATTTAAGTTCGGCATCCTTGCTGATATTCAAAAGCCACATGGACTTGGGTCTTGAGCAACCAGTTCTAGGTGACCCTGCTTGAGCACAAGGGTTGGACCAAGTGACCTCCAGGGGTCCCTTCCAGTCTCAACCATTCTGTGAGGCTCTGCAGGGACTGGACACTGACCACTGGGTACTTACAGGAGCTGATGTTTCTGAGCTTGTTTCATCAGACAGAAGTCTGCTGGTTCTGCCTTTGCTTTTATGTGGCTGTGCAGAGAAGAAACAAAACAAGTGAGTGTTAGAGCATTAATTTAGCAATGGCTGTATAGATGGAAAGAGTCCGGGGATTCTGCATCTGCCTTCCCAGAAAGGACAGGTAATTAATTGTCCTGCATGGAAATTGTCCTGAAAGGCAATTATTTCCATAGCCAGGCATTGCATGGAAATGCAAACTCCTTCCACCCGAGGCTGACAGAGCAGGAGGCATTACAGGAAAACCAGATAGCTCAGTGCAAGAACTGGTCATTAGCTGTCCATGCCCAGATCACTTTCTGCTTATCACTGACCTCCAGGTCAAACTGATCCTGTTGCTCAGAGAAAAGATTCCATCAAACCTCCCCTCTCCACCACACATGTCACCCCTGCACAGCTCATGTTCGCTGCTGACACCGCGGAGCTCCAGCTCCACAGCCATCCATTACAGGGAGCACCACTGATACTCAGCAAGGGGAGGGAGCTGCCAGCCCTGCTTTGGTTCCTGCACTGGGATCACTGGGATATAACCCGCTGTAATGCAGGATGGTGCACTCTGTGCAGAAGAGGAGCAACAGCAGATACGGATCTGCCATCTCTCTACACATTTCTTATTCCTGGGCAAAGTCCAAGGAGACCAGAGGTGTAACCCCATCCCATGTGGTGCCCAATGCCAAGCAGCAGCAGAGATTTACCACAAAGCCAGTGCTGAGCCCCAGCAAGGGACATGCAGGAAGGGCAGAGATTGCTTTTGGGACTTGTGGTGCACAAGGGGAGTTGCTGGTAGAACTGGACTTTAAGGAAAGCAGAAGAAATTTCTGTTCTTCAGGATTACACAGATACGAAAGTTAACAGGAGAAACAGGTTGGGAAAAGGGTCTGCCTCTGTGGGGTAGCTCCTCCCCAGTCTGCCCTGAAGCAGAGCCCCAGCACACAGGCCAAGGGGGAGAAAGAGGGCCTGCATCCCACCTCTCTGTAGGAGCAGGGATCAAGGAGGAATATTCCCATACTGGTGTGTGCTGGGGGCTATGGCCACCCCACCTGATCTGCCCCAAAGGTCAGGAGACACAACAGTTTCTCACCTTCTCTTCAAGACTGCAGGATCTGGTCTCTTGTTACAGTGACCTCCTCTTCCTATTTCCCTCTCTGCCATGCTACCCTCCATCCTCTTATTTTGCCTTTTTTCCCCCATTCTTCCTTTCTTCTTACTCCCCTTGTCTCACATTCCTTTATGTCACTCATCTCCATCACCCCTCTCTATTCAATCAGCTCCGGCTCATCTTCCTCTCGTCTCCCTCTCCTCATTTTTAACAGCTCAGCACAGGAACAGCTTCTGGTCCTAGTTTGCCTGGAATGCTCACAGAAGCTCAGGAAAATCCTTTCTCAAGCTGGATGGCAACTCTTGGTCACCACAGCAGGGCTTGCCAAACCTGTGTGTGCCACCAAGTCGTCATGGCAGTCCCTTCAGAGGTGAGCAGCTCTGCAGAGGGTGACAAAGCCTAAAGGAAAGTTATTCTACAGTACGTTCCTGGCTGGATTTCCCGCCAAAACCACCAGCACACTGCCTGTTCACTTGGACCCTGTTAGCAGCCCAGCTTCATTACACTTCATTGCCTTCATTCATTATAAAACAGCATAAAAACCTCCCTGTAATGCGCTTTTACCCTGCAGGAGATCAAATTCCTGGAGAATCTAATCTTTTATTAATACTGCTGACAAATCACCAGAGTATTACCCTTCCTTTCTGTAATGATTCAAATCCTATAAAAGCCTCCTCTGATTATTTCAAACACTTCTATACAGACATCCAGGAAGCCAGAAGCCAGCAAGGGGAAGAAAAGCCTGTAGTTCCTCCATGCCAATACCAAGGGGGGCTGGTTTTGGGTTAGCAAGTCACAGGCAATGTAGGTGACATCAGCCCACGTCAAACTCCCACTTCCACTGCGCCAACTCGGGCTTCTAAAAGGAGAGACTTTTGGCAAAGGTCAGGGATAGGAGAGAGGGAGCTGACAGTGCACAGGGAACAGCCAACTCAGCCATGCTCTTGGCCGAAGTCACACTACAAAACAACAAAGATTCTGGCCAGAGTGCAAAGGGCTCTGCTCAAAGGGCTTGAACTGCCTCAGGAGAAAGCCTGGATGAAGGTCTGGAAGGATGAAATGTCAGGCTGCAACACCACAAGCCCAGGTTATCAGGTGAGGTCAGCAGCATTATAATGTGGACACCTACGTGCCACTCCTGCAACTCCCAGGACATCTGGATGCTCTCAGCCTGTCTCATGCCAAGCCTCATCTGAGCAATATGGTTCCCCTCTTAGCTGAGGGTTCAGAAGACACATTTCACCTTTTTTTCTTGTGTCAAGTGAAGCATGGAAAGCATTAAAATAGAGTTGAGAATGAGACCCTGTTCTTCTGACCGCTACCTGTAGCTACAAGTTGAGCCGAAGGACACTTCATCCCGCAGGAAGAAGGGAAACACACAGCCCATCCCTAAATGGCACATACCTTTTGAGAGGCTTCCTGCCTCTGCCACCTGTGGTCAGGTCAGAGAGCTCAGGCAGGGCTTCCATCAAGGGCTGCATGTCTCCCACCACAGGTGTTGCTCTCCGCTTCGCTTCAGCTTTTTGCTTTTGCTTGGCCATCTTTACACTTTCTATTTCTGAGTCAGAAACAAGGCATTACTGGAAGAAGGGGAAATACCTGCAGGAGATAACCCTTGAGCTAGGTTGCTTTACCATTTACAACAGGCCAGAAGTGATTTAAACCAGGGAAAAAATGAACAAAATGAAGCTGGGCCATTCCCTCCATTGATGTGTTTGCTTGGAACTATATACATCCCTTCTGACATTGCAATGGGAAGTGAAATTCCCAGACTGATTTTGTCTGTTCCCATCCCTTATACTGTTCATTGCTCACAGCAAAATGGCACAGGAGTCGTGGCGTGGCAAAAACCACACTTACCTTGCATGGAATTGGGAAACAAGAGAGGAAGGGACAACCCAAATACAGTCAACTCCACATCTGGCCTTGAACAGGCACAGCCCCCTCTCTGCATTGCTGTTGGGACCAAACAACGGTCTCCTAGCACAGGCAGAAAAGATGGACTTAATTTCAGTTGTTTACTTAGTTTGGAGCACGTCGAGGTTCCACCTTCATGACTCATTGTGGAGTGCAAGCAGTCAGATGCTGGAAAAACTGGACCCTTGGAAAAGCACTGCACCAAGTAGCAGATACAGATGGCTTTTCTCAGGACCAGGTTTCCCAGTCTCCCAGCAGCAGCTCTGACAAGGGTGTGGGCACAGAAAGCTCCACAAATGTTGCATCTGTCTCCTTCTTTGCCTTAGGAGCTGGGCACTGAAAGCCACAGGCTTCTGCCTCAGTCCTTGACGCTCCCTGGTGTAGCAGTAAGTCCCACAGCTGCTCACGCTTCTCAAAGCCAGCAGCTTCCAGGGTGAGCACCAGCAGAACACATCTTTTAGGACAGCCCACAAAAGCCCAGCACTGCTACAAGCCTCCAGCTGAACTCCAAGGTGCCCCAACCTGACCCAAAAGTCCCTTGGACAACTGCAAGGACGCGCCTCAGTGCTGAGCTATAAACCCCTTGTGTGGGCATGACAGTGTGCCAGAAGCCATGGGCTGAGCTGCTGACACACGGAGGCCAACAGCTTCCAAGGCAGCATGGCCACAGAAGCCCAGCTATTTTTGGTGGGAGCACAGAAGCAGCCAGTCCCACTTACAGACCACAATCCTGGGTCTAATCCTGCTCCCACAGTCAAGGAAGCAGAACTCAAATTCAGTGGCTGGCTCCTTTAATACCTTTGCCTTGCTTGTTCTCCAACTCAGCTGAGTCAAAGAGCAACAGTTTTTCAAGAACTACAGTTCTGCTGTACATGGATGTTTGTGACAAATCAGGATTGGAAACACTTCTCCTCACAGCAATCCCTGCCAAGAACACAGCTTTCTGTTCTGCATTACTTCTTTTTTTGGTCTGGCTTTATGAAGCTGACTACTTCAGTGCTTTCGTAAACAGTATGTGCTCAAAATTTTCAGACACCTGATTCTGCGCAAACATCCCAAATTCTTTTCCTATGAAGTCTTGCTCGTCTGAGGAGCCATGCGATATATGTATTTTTAAATGTGCATACTTCTAATGTCTGAAGCATTACATAAGTTTTTTCTCCTCTCTAGTCTCTCCTAAGATTACTTATTGGAATGGAAGAAAGCTCCAAGTTTTGCATTTGCACTACGGGGCTGAACTTTGGTTCCCAGGGTCTTGGCATCCAGTGTCACAAAAGCAGCCCTGGGACAAGAAGAAACAACAAACTCAGATTTAGGAAAACAGAGATGTAGTGATAACTTCAGCAGTCCAAGTTGGGTTCTCTTTTGGGGGACAAAGAGTTCTTTCTCCACAAAGAACTGGCAGAGTTTTTAGGTACTTCTGTGCCTGTAAAGCACTTCTAACACCTAGTATCTCTTAAGACAGATAATTTGGCCTGGAGTTTACTGTCTTGGTGTTCTCCTCAAAGCAAAGCCTCTGCATTTCACTCATATTCTCTCATCTTAGTAATTTCAGAGCCAAGACAAAGGGAAAGAGGCCACAACAGGGCCAGAACAGCACACATGATCTTGGGAAAGACTGATGCTACAAAGGCATCAGGAGGGCTGGATTAAGACAGTGTAGGGATCCTGCTCCTGGGCTTTTCCAAAGCGGCTGACCTTGACTAGCACAGCCATCTGTGCTTTCTGTCCAAGCAATATGTCAAGGCACTTGGAAGCTGTTGGCTGGTTGTTTGGGAGGAGGTTTCCTTCACACTCATGGGTATTAAATTCTTCGCTTTTTATCTAAGAAGAGCCAGACACACCTTCAGTGCAGCTGGTGAAATCACAGGTTAATGAACTTGTGCTCAGAGCTCAGGCACAGAAAGCATTCGGCGTAGCAGAAAGCTGCACCCCTCTGCCCCAAACACAGTCTGCGTCCAGCTCTGTTGGGCAAGAAGGTATTAGGAGAAAAGCCTGTTCCAACAACAGCTTCAGGTGACACAAGGCATCCCTCTGCTACACTGGGTAGGACAGCACAGTCCCCTACCGTGCTAAGACACTCAAAGCAAAAACACAGACACTTCCCACAGGAAAAAGAAGCATTTCTGCCATGGGCTGGATTTGTTTAGCTCATATTTCACTGCCTCAAGAAAGGCCAGACTGTCTGGTAAGTGGGTTCACTGACCTGCAGCATGTGGGAAAGAGCAGTAACACAACCAGCAGTGTCCAGAGTTCTCCCTTACTGAGGGGCAGGAGAGCCCACTGCAGGCTCTCACCACAGAGGTTTGGGATTAGCTGGTGGCAGCATGGAGCTCAGCTCCAGCCTGTCCTGCCATCCCCACAGATTCTGGGCGAGGAGGAGCTCCACTAGACAGCTACTCACACCTGTACCACAGCTTTAAAAGATAGAAAAATATCCTGAACTTACATGGGCACAGTGCCCTTCTGGATAAAGAAAGGGTTTACATAGTCATATATATTACACATGGTAAAAAATCAAAAGTAGAACTGGGGCAATGACTGAGTCTTGGTGCTGAACACTGAGAAGCAATGCCTGGAACTTGTACCCCAGTGCTGGGGAGGGATGCAGGTTTCTGAGAAGCATTCAGCCTCTCCCTGCACTGTCACCCAACCCAGTGGAACTATGGTCTGTGACGCTGTGTCACAGGAATACTCACTCTGCAGCCATCTTTCCTTCCTCAGCTTCATCTTCTCTCTTTTGGAAAGAACTGTTTTTTCTTCCAAACCTAGAAGAGAAGAGACATGAGATGGAGCCTGGTTCCTGCACAACAGATTCTGTTCAACCCTTGATGCTTTTGAACTTGCTGGCATGGCAGGCAGGCTGCAGGCAGATCCAGAGGCTACCCTGTGCACCAACTTTTAGCCAAACAAATCAAACCTGCCTTGCTGTGAGTTAAAAAACAAGAAACAAGTAGATCAGATCATTAGCACAGGATCACAGAACGGTTTGGGTTGGAAAGGACCTCAAAGCTCATCCCATTGCAACCCCCCCTGCCATGGGCAGGGACACCTTCCCCTAGACTAGCTTGTTTCAAGTGCTGTCCAAACCAGCCTTAGACACTTCCAGGGATGGGGCAGCCACAGCTCCTCTGAGCAGCCTGTGCCAGGGCCTCACCACCCTCACAGGGGAGAATTTCTGAAATGTATCTAGGGTGGCCCTAAGGAACAGCTGATCACTAGCAGCTTGTAAAAAAGACTAGTACCTACTATTTATCAAATTCAGTATTTGGAAAACAGCTGTTGGGCACTGATATCCAATATAAAGTAAAATACCATCACAAATATTTTTACCGGAGATCTGTTGCAAGTGCTATAAAATTATATCTTATCTCACGTGTTTAAAACAAAATTCATTTTAGTCAACTTTTCTCCTGAAATGTGCTGGAAATACCAGAATTCCAATACAGTAACAAGCTCCCCAAAGATCATGTCTTTCACTTTAGCTTAGTCTTAAGTCTGGGGAAGAAAAAGTACCTTTTTTTTTCCCCCCAAAAGAAAGAGAAGAAAGGAATTCAATACAGTAATGAAAACAACTCACTCAGGATAACTTCTCTGAAGTTACAGATCTTTTAGGATGATTTAAACAAAAGCATCCTTTTGTAATTTCTTAAGAACAGAACAAACTTGCTGGGGCTAAGGGGACCTTTCCATAAAACCAACAATCACCACCGTTTTGAGTTTCTAACACAGGGAGAATGAAGCTGGAGCTTCCACAGCCTTGTTTCCCAGAAAAATAAATTCCTAAAAAGCACTTACTAAAACCATGTTTATTGTGATATCAAAGCAGATGCTGAAACAACAAATTGCATGGTCCAATAACCAACTCTTATGCCCACCCCCGATCACCCCACATTTCTGTGGTGTCAGGGGAAAAAAGGATGAATTATAGTCAATTACCACATAAGTTTTATTATTATGGAACTATTATCACACCCCAATGATCTCCAGAAGGCTGCCTGCACAGGACACCACGGCTGCTCCAGCCTGCCCAGATCTCAGCCATGGCACTGCTGGGAAGATCTGCCCCTCATCTGGAAACACACTCATGACTTCACTGGAAAAACAGCGCCTGGCAGCATTTGTTAATGAAAAAAAAAAAAGGCCCAATTCAGCCAGCTGGCCAATTCTAGTAATAACAGCAATTCAGGTTTGGGTTGGTGTTTTTTTCCCCCAAACGGTAGTGGAATATTTAAGGAAACACAAAAGCTGTTTTCTTGGCAGGAACCCAACCTTGCTGCTGGCCGGGGGAGGGTGGCCACAGATCACCAGAGGGTGCCTGGGGGAAAGGAGCTGCATATCCCTCCTCTGCCAGCAGCCAGTTGCTGCCCTTTTCCATCACCTGCTTCCCTAGACACTCCAATTTCCATATCCTAGCTTGCCCCTCAGAAGGCTGTTCAGCTGCTGGAAGGTGCAAAGTTGTGTTTGGCAGCTGCCAGTTGCGATGCCGAGTGCCAAAACCGCTGGAAACCCACTGCAGAACAGTGAAGGCAGAATTTAGCTGGTTAATTAACGGCACAGACTGTCCCCAAGGTAGTCTTTTCTTTTTATTTAGCTTGCAAGCACCTCTGAGATCAAGCCAAACCGCAGCTCCATTTTAACTATTTTCTTGTGAAATCAGAAGGGTTTGAATCCCCCTCTCCAGCCCATTCCACAGGTAATTTAACAACACCTGCCTTTGAAACCCTGTGTGTGGAGGAAAGGTGAGCAAGCCCCATTACATGAGCTGAGGGTAATTTCCATACTGTAAACTTGACAATTATTCGTTTTAGCGAGAATGTGTTTTTTCTTTCTTCTCTCTGATCTGTGCAGTACAAGACATCTCAGATATAAACAGATTAAAAAAAACCACAATAGCTTTTTGCCACCTACGTCAAGCGTTTGGTACTACTCCTGGCAATCCTCAGGATCCTGCTTTCATGGCAGAGAAGCAGATTTTTGAGGATGGCTTCCTTAATTTCAGAAATCTTGACCATTTTTTTTGTAAAGGACTGAGACTAAAAATAAAAATTGAATATATATATCTATATATATACACATATATATATGACTACTTTTCATAAAGGACTCCTTAGACTAAATATATCTATAAATCCTACCTTAGAAATCCCCATTTTATCCTTTCTAGGCATTCAGAATGAAGCTGGACTGAGTTAAAGCTGTAACACTACAGGCTTCCCTGCCCCAAGATCCCACTATTTAAGTTTGGCTCTGGAACCAAGAGGGTTTGACAGTTCCAGGAAACTGCATTACTTGGAGCATTCAGCCACAGCAGAAATATTCAATAAACCTGTGCAATGCCAAATGGACAGAGGAGGGTCCTTCAGCACCAGGCATTTTCTCCCCCCTGCAAAGCTCCATCCACCTTGGCTATGAGACATTAAGAAACAACATGTAACATTAATTATTATTCCCAGAACCCTGATGATACATAACAGTAAAGCTGTTGCTGCTCAAAACATAGTATTTTGGCAAACTGAAGTTAAATAACAACAGATGTGTCAATTTTAGCCTCAGTTGTGTAACAGCAAGAATGAGCATATGCCTACAGCTGTGGGATGAGTTCATGAAGGAAGTCAGACTACATCCAAAAGCAGAATATTGGGTGTGGTTTGGGGCTGTTTTTTTAAATTATAGTGTCACTTGTAAATTGTGAGCTACTCTCGTCCAGTGAAAGAGCCTGGGAAATGGTAAGGACCATCTCCTGGGGCACACCAACAGTGCTGTGACCTGGCAGCTGTCAGTGCACAACCCTGAAGGTGTTCTTATTCCTCTAGGAACAGAACTGAGGGACAACATGGGCCAGGCAAAAAGTCAGCCAAGATGTCCTCTGGCAGACAGGATGCTCCACAGCAGCCAGCCCGGCAGCTCCCTGCCCTCACCCCACCCACAGCTCCCAATCAGTGTCCAGCTCCACTGCTCCCAAAAGCATTGATGCAGAAGGGTCACTAATGTGACCAAGGCCTGGAGGTGGCAAGGACAGAGGCAGGGGGTGGTATCCAAGCTCTCTGTCCTCTTGCTGTTAGAGGAGCCCCCAAGGACAGCTTGATACCTGCATGCGGGCACAGAAAACACGTATTTGGGTTTTGCCCAGTCCAAGCCCTGCCACACCCTGAGCAGGTTTGGGAACCAGTGCTGGAGGAAACAGTGCCAGCTGCTGCTGGGCCAAGGCAGGTTTCTCCATGGATACAGCATTTGCTTTTCATGATCTAAAACAAGGTACATCATTTTTGTTCACACTTAATAATTACACCAGCATGCAGGTGCTCCTCCTGCCCCAATGTAGAAGGCATCCTACAAAAAGTGGGATCTGCATTCTCAGCCCCTTCAGAACCCCTGGTTATTTAAAGCAAAGCCTACTTCCAAGCCTAGCTTCCCATTGGAAGCCCAGAGCAGTAGTGCAGCTCGTGTCCTCACACCAAGGTCATGGCTCCATCAGGCCTGGTAAACATCCCCAGGCTCCAAGCAGCCCCAGCAAGGGCACAAGGCCTCCCAGTGCAGCAGAGCTCAGACTCAGCTCACAGAAGTGCACAAGTGATGTTCCATTTGAGGCGGGAGCACGTCCCCTCAGGAGGTGACTGGGAAGTCACAATATGCACAGCAGGCTGTGAAAGGCAACTTCAGAGACAAAGTCTGTCCTTCCATACAGTGTCTTAAGCACTGCTGGCACACTCAGCCCCTGCCACAAGGTAAAAGTACCTCCTTCTCCTCCTCTGCCCAAGGCCTTTTCCATTTTAGGTCCTCATCCTTCCCACCTGCATGCTCTCAGCAGCCCTCCCCAGCGCAGAGGCTGCCCTTGGAAGGCTCAGTCACAGACAGGCACACAGACGATGCTGAAGGTGGCCCAGTGCGTCACTGTTCCTAAAGCCACTTGTGCAGCTGAAGGTTATTTTTATAACCAAGGCTGAAATGCCACAGGGAACCCGGATTTCTGAGCCAAGCGTGCCACAAGGACTGCAGAATGCCTTGTCTAAGCCAGGAGCTTGGTATTGCTCTTTCAGGCACAGTGAATCAAAGAAATCATAGAATGGTTTGGGCTAGAAGGGACCTTAAAGACTTAACTCATTCCAAACCCCTGCTGTGGGGAAAAGGAAAAAAAAAGAAAAAAGAAGGAAGAAAGAAAAAAAAAAAAACAGGTCTCAGTACTCCCTGACATGGAAAACTTCAAAGCCCACAAAACAAATGCAGAAAGGCTCACCAACAGACAGGTGCCCAGGGAAACACATGCCATGTCACAGACTTTCCAAGACCACGTGTGACCTCCTTCAAGAAACAGGGTTTTCCAGCTTTGGGAGAATGAGTCTGCTTACAAGAAAAGACATTTTAACACCCCCTCACCCCTTTCCATGTACATACAACAAGTGTGTGTACATTTCTTCCAATTAAAGAGTTCTCCAAAAGTAACATAAATTACACAGTGCAAATATTCTTATTTGTCAAGGAATGGCATGGCAAAAAAGTTGACTTTTTCTTTGCTTTCTTTGGCATATACTTGCTCTCTGTGCAGCCCCATACACAATTTAAATACCTGTGACCACAGTGAATTTAATTTTATCCCCAGCAGCTCTCAGCAAGTTCTGCTGCAGCCTGCAGCCTTACAAAAGGTCACCCAGCCACAAAAGCAGCAGAGGCTACAGCATCAGTGCACCATCCCTGGAAGCATTCAAAAGGTGTGTGGATGTGGCATTTGGGACATGGCTTAGGGGCATACCTGGCAGTGCAGGGGAAATGGTAGGACTCAGAGAGCTTTTCTAACCCTAATGAGTCTATGACTGTATGAATGGCAAAGCCTTCTTGCAATCAAGCTGGTCCAAGGAGCTGTAGGTCTGCAGCAGCCTCAGATTTTCCACACTCAGCCAAGAAACCTGACCATTCCAATATCCTTCCTTAACACTGTGAGCAGCGAAACCCCACCCGAGGCTGCTGAGAGCAATTTCATGGCCCCAGGCCCCTCAGAGAGGAGAGTCAACCATGCTTGCTTTGTTCCATCACCCATGTATAAGCCCAAGAGTCACATCTCCAAGACGGTGGAGCTGAGGCCAAATGCTGCTTCAGGCAGCACCAGGGAAGCCTGGGCTCTCCCTCAGCCAGAGGAAACAACACTGACTGGCTCAAGACATTCCTGAAGAAAAAAAGTTTGTGAGCTTGTACAGTGGCACTAAGCACTGCCACACAGTTAAAGCAGCTTCCTCTGCTGCAATTCAGACATAGGGGAAGATACAGGAATACATATATATATTTGCATATAAAAATATATATACAGATATATATTCAAATATAGGGCTATGCAAAGACCTCAAGATCAGACTCAGAGGAAAGCTCCCCTGGGAGCACGGGCAATCCTCACCTCCCAAAAGACCAGCCTTCCCAAAGGCTTAACTCAGCCCTAGCAGGTGTTTTGCAGATAAGCAACACGTGACCCTCCCTGGGATCACACCTACTACACCTGCTTCCCTGCTCCTGCTGGCCTGACAGGGGACAGTGCCTCTGCCCCACTGCTGATTCTTTTCTTTGTCTGAGGAGACCTAGCAAGCCACTTGTCCTCCTTCTTCCAGCCAGCACTCACACTATTTCTGGGAAGCAGCACATAAACTTGGGGTATGAAGCACTCCTCCACCAGCTGGAGAGCATCTTTCCAGAAAAGGCCCTGAGGCAACCAAGTTGAACATGAGCCAGCCATGTGCCCTTGCATCAACAGCAGCCAGTGGTGCCCTGGGATGCTTTAGGAGTGCTGCCAGCAGGTCAAGGAAGGTGATCCTTCCTCAGTGTTCAGCACTGCTGAGGCCACATCTGGAGTGAAGGGGCCACTCCTGGGCTCCCCAGGACAAGGAAGATACACACGTGGGGGAGTTAATCCAGGTAAGAGCCACTAAAATGATTAATGAACTGGAGTATCTTTTACTTGAGGAGAGGCTGAGACAGCTGGAAAAGAGGTCTTAAAGAAAATCCTATCAATGTGCATAATACCTGATGGAAAGGAAAAAGAAGAGGGAGACATTATTCCCAATGGTGCCCAGAAACAAGGAGTACACACTGAACCACTTGTTTTTGGGATAATTTTTATTATGATTTTTTAAACTGTCAGGAAGTTATGCAGCCTCCAGGTCTCCATCCATGGAGATATTCAAAACCTGACTAGACACAGTCCTAAACAACCTGCTTTATCTGACCAAAGTGGACCACCAAAGTAGACACAAGTGAATCTGCAGCACAATTTGGACAGTTGGCAACAGTTCTTTCACAAAGGATAAAAATTTATATTTTAGCAACAGAGATACATGCACCAGAGTTATTTGTGCAGATGCTGCAGTTTCAATAAAGGGTAGTGAGAAGAACAGAACACCATTTCTACAAAAGCTTGAACAGCAACAAATCTTTGGAATGAGATTTATTCTGAGACCAGGAGTAATTCATGTTTACCAATGGGTAAATTCTCTCCTTAGGGTTTACTAAGGGAGGCAGAATACTGAAACATTGCTATGCTTTTTGACAATGCCTTGCAGGCCTGCATTTGAAAGAGATTTTCCCCAAAATATCCTTTCCTTTCCTGATAATAAGATTACCTTTGACTACACTGTCCTTCGAGAAAATTTAAAAATCAGTAGTTCAGTATCTCTATAGTATTACACAGTGAAAGATCTAGATCTGAAATAGTTACACTATTGGATTTTATCTGGTGCTTCTAATTTATGTAAAAAGCAGGAATACATCAGTCTACCTTAATTTCCTTGCCTTTTAACTGCATATTAGCTAGTAGACAATTAAATTGGCATTCCCTAGGGAAGTTTTCCATCTCCAGCCACTGGTTCCTATAACCCCTCTCATACTGTTTTTGGCACCTGGCATTTCTTTTACCTACGCCTTCATATATGCTCTTTCAGGACCTTAGGGGAGGCAGCTCTGCTCAGCTGTACTTGTTATTACATTCCCAATGGATGGATTCAGTGGAGAAACTGCATTTTATCACAGAATGATTTGGGTTGGAAGGGCCCTTAAAGATCATCTAGTTCCAAGCACGCCTGCCTCAGGCAGCATTTTATGCTGCATTTCCCCTCAAAGCCAAAGCAGCGGCCTGATGGGGTTCTGGGGAAAGGTGAGAGAGCAGACAAAAAAAGGGAAGAGAGGGAAACAAAATAAGGTTTTAAAGATGCTCAGAGGACAGAGGGACAGACTTCCAAGGCAGACAGACAAATATGTCACTGTCAGGTGCCACTGCAGCACTGGCAGCAGACCAGCTGCACACAGGAGGAGGTGTGAGACAGCACCTAGAACGAGTTGTGGAGTTGTTTGCTGTTTCTCAGGGATAACAGCAAACACCAGAATATGTTATGTGCAGAGCCCTATTTTCCCCCCTACTCCTACACACAATACATTTCATGGATTCATTGGTTTGGCAGAAGTACTGAGTTTTCCTCATTTCTTCGAGTCAGGTTTAGAATTCAAAGCCATCTTCCTGGGAAAAACAGGACATGGAGGGATTCAGACAGATTGTATCATCTGGAATCGTTTCTTTAACTGAAATGAGGAAGGACAGGCAACCGGACCGTGTTCACTGTGCAGCCTGGTGAAACAAGTGCCTGCAGGAACCACTCCCTTAATCATCTGACAAGGCAGGGATGCAGCCAGTAGCAAGAGCTACAGCTGGACCTTTCCTCAGAGGGAGATGGAAAAAACAGAGGCAGGAGGAATCCCGTGGCTCAGCCCTTCCATCCTGCTGAGCAAAGACAGTGCACACTTTACCTGATGGCAAGTGTTGGGGAAAGAAGAGACGCTAATAAAACAAATAAAATCAAACAGCATTGCCAGCTGGTCAAAGAAGGGGAGTGTTCCACTCTGCTTTGCACTGCTGCGGCCTCACCTCGAATCCCGTGTGCA
Source organism: Ifrita kowaldi (assembly GCA_013398055.1). Lineage (NCBI taxonomy): Eukaryota > Metazoa > Chordata > Aves > Passeriformes > Cinclosomatidae > Ifrita > Ifrita kowaldi. The sequence goes on from VZRS01015379.1 coordinate 80,040, forward strand.
GTTTTGGGCACCACAACAAAAAAAGACATCAAGCTGACAGAGAGCATCCAAAGAAGGGCCACAAGGATGGAAAAGGGTCTGGAGGGGAAGCCTTATGAAGAGTGGCTCAGGTCACTTTCTTTGTTCAGCCTGGGAAGACTGAGGGGAGACCTGTGGTCTTCAACATGCTCCCGAGGGCAAGCAGAGGGGCAGACACTGATCTCTTCACTCTTATGACCAGTGACAGGACTCGAGCAAAGGGCAGGGAGCTGAGTCAGGGAAAGTTTAGGTTGGATATCAGGAAAAGACCTCTAAGATCATCAAGTCCAACCACTAACCTACCAGTGCAGGTTCCACCACTAAGCCATGTCCCTAAGCACCACAGATGCGTTCTGAACATTTCCAGGGATGTGACTCTACTCCTCCCCTGGGCAGCGCCTTCCAACACCTGACCATCCTTTCAGTGAAGAAATTTTCTCCAATATCCAATCTAAACCTCCCCTGGTGCAACATGAGGCCATCTCCTCTGGTCCCTTGGTCCCTGGGAGCAGAGCCCAAGCCTCACCTGGCTGCACCCTCCTGTCAGGGAGTTGTAGAGAGTGAAAAGGTCCCCCCTGAGCCTCCTTTTCTCCAGGCTGAGCCCCACCCCAGCTCCCTCAGTGGCTCCTCATCAGGCTTTTGCTCCAGACCCTTCACCCAGCTCCACTGCCCTTCTCTGGACACATGAAGAATCTCCCACCACACACACTGAGGTCAGGCTATGTGATGTTTTACACCAGTTGTGGCACAGGAGAAGCTGGCAGGGACTGTTTCAGGTTAATCACACAGCTCCTACTAAAAGCTGCCTCTGGCCAGAGGTTTTCAAAGCCTTTTGATGGACAGAATCCAATATGAACTGGTAGCAAGACTTTGCTGCAGAGAAACTTTTTTTTCCATATTAAGCCACATATCCACAATGGATCCCCTCTGTAGGTCTAAGGGAGGGGGGGAGTCAGAGCAGTGAAGATCACTGGGGAGCAAGGAGGACCAGGTGGATTTTTCTGCACTCTCTGTGATGTGGAGGCTTGGCACAGAGACGCATCTTCCAGCCAGTAGCTACTCAGCTCCTGAATCAGGTCCACCACTGACAGTCTGAGTAAGTGAGGTGCTGCCATTTCCCAGGAAGCCCCTGGAAGCAAGATGTTAACTGGGATTACTCCAGACTGGCTTCCAATGGATTCTGCAGTAACCACTGAGGTAGTGTAAGGTTTCTGAAAATTTATGATCAGCGAAGAACAACAAGCAGGAACAGGCAAGAAACAACAGCACCAGCAAAACAGCAACACCCAGACCACCACTGGACAAGGGACTCATAACTATTAAAAGGCAAAAGAGAAAGCAAACACCACTCCGAGGTCCATCTACACCCTTCCTCTCAACACATATACACACTATGTCAGCCAGTAGGCAACAAACCTTACTGGAATGACATACTCTTACACATAATTAATATATTAACTCATTTGACTGCTGAATGCCCAGTGATCAATACTTAATTATATTTCCAGGCAACAACATCAGCCAGAAACTGCATTGAGTAGACTCTGCAGATATGTAACTTCAGGGTAAAAACAAAACCATCACAGCATCAGCAATAAGTGGGAGTTACACACAGGAGCTTCAGCAGCACAGAGAGGAGAGAAAAGATCACATCACACGTCTCCACAGAAGGAGAAAGAACTGAGCCATGAAGGTCAAGAGAAGACTGTCAAAACTGGCTGAAATGATAGTTCCAAATGACAGGAGCATAAGGATGAAGCTCTTGCAGAGACAAAAAGAAGAGAAGCAGGAACAGCAAGGGAAGGGGCAGAAACAAGGACATTAAAGGAAGCTGGACACTCACAGCACACCATTAAAAGTTCAGTGAGGTTTGTCTTCCAATAGAAAGGTGTGGGGCTGCCACAGCAAAACCAAAGCCCACAGAAAGCCCATCTGGGCAGATGGGGGAGAAGGCAGGAGGATCATTTCTGTTCCTAGCCTGGTGACCTGAAGCACCTACTCACTAAGCCCTCTCTTCTCCACAGGGCACATAAGGCACAGATTGGACAGATCCTCTCTTTCCACCAGTTGAGAAGGAATAAGCACTCAGGGGAACAGCAGAAGACACAGAATAGTTGGGAGAGGAGAGAATTCCCCCCTACCATTACTTCCTCAGAGTCTAGTTTGCTAGAAGGGCATCCAAGTACTTCACTCCAGCAACTTCCACTGGAGAAGCAATTGTGCTTATGCCAATCAGTGCTTTGCAGAAAAATCTGAACCTATGACTTTTCAGACATGACAGCTGACCTAAAAGTAACATCGAAGCCTGATCTCTGCATCCCTCCATCTCCTGTGGCAACAACTATTCCAACAGCAATATGGACTTGAACTTGCCCAAAGCAGGAAAAGACTGCCTAAAATTTATTCCTGAAGCCCTCCCTTCTTCACAAGTGTCCAGCAATACAAGGCTACAATGAAAGCACATGTGCAAAACCGTCAGACATCCTAGAAAAACCTTTGAAGATCCAAAGAAGTATTCTTCCCAGTTAACAGTTTCCCTGTTTTTTCTCAGGAGATTTGCTAAATTAGCATCTAAAGGGTGTGTGCAATCCAGACCTGAGGAAAGGGATTTGCTGGATGGCCCTGACTGAATGCACCCTTCTAACACTAGCAAGTAGCTATCTCAGGCTGCCTTTTCAGCAGAGAGGATACTCCATCAGTAGGAAGGACCATCCTGCCACCATTGTCCAGAGAGCTGCATAGCTCAAGGACAAGGAAGCTGAAATGTCACAACTCTGCTCCTCCCCCCACCTCCTCAAGAAAACTTCCATTAAGCAGAAATAGTGCTTTAGCAGCTATAATCAAGCTGGGATTTCACCAAAACACATATTCCAAAAAAAACATGTCAGGCAACAGTCAAAAAACCTGAGTGTATTCAGCCACACCTAAGGTAGGCAGCCCTCAGCCTTGGCTGGGCCACACATCAGGGCAGGAGTCCTGATTTCATTTAATAAATTCTCTGTTCAGTAAATCTGCTTTCCTGGCAAACTGGCAGCCTCTTCCACCACATGACTGTACAGGCAACATCTCCAGAACACCACTCCAAGGTCTCTGTAGGCCAACACCCCACCCACCGCTAAAGGGATTGCAGACACACTCTCAAATTCCGCAGTGATGCTGGCAGGATGCTTGGGGGTGCTTTGGGGAGCAGGGAAGAGGTCTGCAAAGTGCTGACCTGCTCCAGGGAATACTGAATGCAATATTGGATTGCTTGGCTCTAATGGAACTAAAGAAAAAAAAATCAACCATAATCGACTTCTGTGTTAATGACAGAGCCAGGGCTGTTTCCTCTGGAAAGATCGACACGGAATGTGAAGCAGTATCAATACCAGGGGCAGTATCAACACATGACATTTGGAAACTTGGCACAGAGACAACAACGGGCAGACTCCAGAGCAGCTCAGGGTGCTGGTAAATGAGAGCTTAGCCCTGGCTTAGCTTACCCAAGCATTTGCTGTTGGTTCTTCCACCCTGCCTCCCCCAGGTACTGCAAACAAACCCAACCGCCCTGCACCCAGGTCAGCTTCCTGCTTCTTTAACAAGCTGAGCCAAACCAAGGGAGATGTGTGGTCAGGAGCACAGGGAGCTCTGTGAGACAGCTGGACTGATCTTTCAGACTTCAGCCCCAAGGTCTGAAGTATCCATAATCTATTTTAGACAGAAGTTAAAATTCATCAGTAGCAACATATCTCTAGGCCAACTGTTGTCCCTATTCCAGCTTGACATGAATGAGCACATGAGCACCCCCCAGTCCTCGGGACAGGTTCACAAGCAAGGACAGAGGGAATGCCTGTAGCACCTCTCGTGGCTGGAGGAACAGGGGCACTCAATGGATTTGGCACTGCTGGTACCTACAGCTTTCTACTTGTGCAGTTCACTAGTTTGGTTTTCGTAACAATTAGGCACTGGATGTTTGAAGTACCCAGCTAAGCATTTTAAGGAAAGTGCTGCTGTATCCCCAAGGCTTTCCCTGCTGGCTGCTGTCAAAAGATGGGAGTGCCCAATTTGGATACTCTTTCGTTGTGACACAGCACAGCTCCTGTGCCAAGCCTCATGGGAAGGTGGGGATGATTCGGCCACAGTAAGAGATTCAGCAGTGACAGCACCAACCAAGCCATGAGAAACAAGAGAAGCATGAAAATCATTGGTTGACCCACCCCAACCCTCACCCTGCAGACACAGTTCTCCCACACACAGGAACCATAGAGAAACACGCGTCTGACCATCACAAGGAAGAAACAAATTCCCTGATCAAACATTCTAGCACCAATTCCCACTCCGATTGCAGCCTGGAAGCAAGAAACAGAAGCAGCTCAGGGATCAACATCAAACAGCAGGTTTTGACCTGCTCTAACACCAGCTCATCAACAGCCTGAAAAATCTTCCTTCCTCCCCTATTTCACCTTCTCCTTTAGTATTTCTAGCTACAGATTTCTTAGCTGGGTTCTGCCTCTTCCCAAGGACCTAATTAGAACATCAGCCAGCCAAAACGCAGAGGCCACAGCTTCACTGGGAAAAAAGGCAACATGTGGCATGGGAGAAGGGAGATGACCAGAGGCAGGACTTGGCACAACACCACAACTTTGATGCTTTTGATGTCCCAGCCACACTCAGACACAGGACTCCAGAAGAGCCCCTGTTGTTAGCCAGAAGGTAAAGGAGGGGAGCAGTCGACAGAGGACTCCTACAGAGAAACCTGGATGCGCACTCTGAACAAAAAGCTTTTGGAGTGAATTCTGTGTCTCCCACATCTGTCTGTTAAACAGTTAGGATCTCTTCCTTCTCTTCTTCCCCACAGACTGCGTTACAGCTGTATAGTTTAGCCTGTTGTGGCACAAGTGCCTCCCCTGCCCTCCTAAGGTCCCATAACTGTCCCAGGAATGAGCTTTCCACCATGACTACAGTCCCTCTCTTACTTTCCTGCTCACTCTTTAGGGGTACTGGGATGCCAACACCTCTGCCTCAAAACCCAGAAGGGAGATCTTGGTAAAAGATTAGGCCACCAAGACTACACAACAAAAAGTTATCAGCTCAAGACTATCAGGAAGGTGGTGGTAAGAGGCTGTGAAAGCCCACCAAGGAGGCAGCAGCTTTCAGACACACATAACATGTAAGAAAGTGCCTGAACTGGCTCCTGGAGAGCTGCTGACATGAAAAAATCAGGCAGAGATGTTTGGACACTAAAGTTTCCCCTACAGGGACCTCAGGAAAGATAAAAATTACGGCAGATATGCATAACATTTGGAGACACACATCTCTGTGTCCTGACTGCCACGGTCCTGTGAGTTACATGTTTTGTGTTTGCAAACAGCAGATTCCTAACCGATCCCAGGCACATAACAGAGAATAGGATACACGTAAAACCAGCGCTACTCTCCGTGTGGCCCAGAGCACATATCCAGAGAGGAGTATGTGCCTCAAAATTAAAGATGCACAGAAACTTCCCTTCAGATGCGCACATGGGAATTTTACAGGGAATAAACAGACACAGCTTGAATTGTAGCATGAGCAAACAAACAGAAGAAAACAGAAGAGAAACCCAGGAGAGGACTCAATGCTCTGGTCTGCTTTATGAGTGGGCATGAGGCGAGAAGGAAGGCTTGGGCAAAAGGCCACACGATCCAAGACTCTGCAGTGTGCAGACACCAGGCTCCAGGAAGGCCCATTATAGGAGCACAGGCACATCCTTTGCTGGGACAAAGGGGCAAGGAGAAAGTTCCAGCCTCTTCTAGGGGATCCCAGTGTCTGATCCTGGGCAAGACTAACCACCAATGAGAAGTTAAAAAAAGCCCTGCCCCACCTTATTTTCTTTTTGATGATCTTCCAGTGCTGCCCAAGTTAATCCAACCAGTTCCTGACCTTTCCAACAGATCCCTGCCTCTGCTTTCTAAACAGCAGCTCTTTCCTGGCCTCCAAACAGTGGCTTCCCAACCACTTGGGCTCAAGTTACCCTTTTTTGAGGGAGCAGAGCCAGCATTTCTATTGCTTACCATATTCTTGCCCTGTTTGCCTGTTGAACTGTAATCTCTCCTCTCCTCCCTAGTGCTAAGGAGTCAACATTTCCAGTCTTGGCCATAGGCCTTATTTTCCAGACAAAACCTTCATATCCTATTTTGAAGCAGGAAACACAGAGCAGATGCCTGGTACCTTACAGAAAGGCATAATTCTGACCTTGACCTGAGACAGCATTGCCAGCAAATTTCTGCCATGCACAATGGACAAATTTCTTTCCCTGTTCTTTTTTCCCCACCAATTAATTCCATGATGGATCTGAAGGATAGCAGGAAGCACCAGAAAGAAGAAAGTAAGTACAGACTAATGACTGCAAAACAGACTGGGAAGATATACCAATTTTCAGGCAGTTACAAAAACGCTACAGGCAGAATGGACAAAAAAGCCCAAAGCTTAACTTGTACCCCGTAAGTATTTTAATCAGCTGTTCTCAGTTCCAGCAGGTCTGAAACAGAACTGTATTAAAAGCACATACAAGGTCAGATTCTTAACACTTTCATTCCAGTTTTTAAATTGCAATAGAAATACTGTAGTGACAACTTTATGCTAAAATAGCCAAGGGGCAGAGTGACTGCATGAATGTATTTGGGACTCGGAGCAGGGCAGGAACAAAAAAATTCCACTTTGGCATTGCTTAGCTGTACCATTGGCAGCCCCTCTGCCCCATCTCCAGTTGTAGCTTCAGGAGACAAAAAAAGCCAATGAAACTGGGCTGGAGGGAACACCCACTGGAGCATCCAGGGGCCTTTCACCTTGTCTGGCCAGCCACAGGCAGAGGCTACACACCAACATCTCACAGAACATTAACAGAAGGCACTTTGAGGACTTGAACTGGAGCCCTGGTGTCCAGCTTTACCACCACCAAACAGCACCAGTGGGCTAAGAACACACCAGGCCTGACTACAGCTTTGTGTAATGCCCAAGCAGAGAGTGCCTGCCTGTAGTACCTCCACTGTGTATTTATTTTGGAGGATCTGCTTCGAATCCATGTGGGTACTAGAAATTCAGAACAACTATGTGCAAGGAGTCCTGCAACTTAACTGCCATTTTCCTGAAGGATCTTTGCCCACCTTAAACCCAGCATCTTCTAGTTTGTTTTTTTTTACTGGAAGACACTGGGAACAAGTTTATTCTCTGTGGCAATCCTATTTGATTAAACTTCATCAAGTCCTCTTTTCTCACAGTCATCTTTTTCAAGCAAAAGAGCTCTGATCAATTGAGTCATTGCTCATATTCCACACTTTTGGCATCAATGCTGAAAACCTGATCTGCAGATAAATGTGAAAGCTCAGGAAGGACAGCACTGACAGCAGACAGTGCTGTAAGCTCCTATACCTCCTTTGAGATGAGCCACGTGCTTTTCCTGCCCCTGTGCTAAGGAAGCTCAGTGAACCTGGCATCACATTCACAGCCACAATGACTTGGGCAATGCCTACACACCAGCAGAAAGAAAAGCAGGAGGGTTTCTAGAGACACTTCCTGACTACTCCAATCAATTCTTTTTATGAAGTAATTACTCTGAACCTTACTCAGAGCTTTAGGACCATGGCAAAATTTCCACTGTGTTATTTAAACTGTTGATTAATTCTCCTCTCCTGGCACTCCTCCTTGGATTCTTTAACATGTCTGGTCTCAGGCTCCCTGTGGCATGAGTTAGTTTCCCCACTCACAACACTCCATGCATTTACAGTGAAATGAAAAAAGTAATCGCATGTCAGAGCTTGCCCTTGATTGTTAAATCTGTGCGGCAGATTAGCGTAGTGTGCTCCCCCTCCCCATGCTGCCCTATCTATTGAACAACCATACGTCAAGGAGTTAATCCCACCATCTGCAGCTGTCAGAGCTCCTACACTCCAGGAAACCCACACACCTGCAGTTTGGGAGCACTGAGGAAACATTAAATCCAGCCGCATCTTCTACCACTGAACAGCCATATATTAAATGTAATCATAGTCATTTGTTTTACCCGATAGTCTGTTTAGGCAAAATATACAAAGTAATTTTAGATTTAGACACAGAAAAGAGAGCCACAACTCAGCCTGTATAACACCAGCAGACTTTCATTATTTACATAATTTAAGAATTATTAACTCGATCTGGTTGCATTGTGATCAGTCTGGTCAAACATCACTTGCATCATAAGTGGCTTTATAAATTGCTGCACATGGAGAGGACTAAAACACTAACATAAAGTAAGGAGGGTGAGAATACCCAGGAAAGCTTCCCAAACAGCTTGTGACAGGCATATGTTTGATCTCCAGCCCCCAGCTCAGTTGGGCAACAACTAACATGCAGGATCAGCAATGCAGAACACTTCCCATTCTTCCCCTTTTTAGGAGTACACACAGCAAACTTCAAAACTGGGAAATATGTGAAGAACGGAGCTGGAAAAATAATCACCTGGAGAAATACAAGGCATAAAATCCCTGCTGCTCTGGTCTATGATTGGGGTGAAGATGGAACTCGAACCCACTCTCAGCATCTATTGCAGCTTCGCATCTGCTGAACCCAGGCACCCCCTCCTGCCCCACATGAGCACACAGCCCTCCCAGCTCAAAGGGCTTATGTCTAGACCAGAAACAAGATGACTTTTTTACCATAGCACTGTACAACTGAGTACCATCGATAAGCAACTGTTTCACCACAAGGTCAAGACCGGAGCTGCCAAGCAGAAGCCCCTAAAGGACACATCAAGGTGATCCTGTGTCTGCATGAAGCCTCTGTGTGATCATAATGGCCCTTTAACCTTGAAAGGGTCTTACTAGCTCCAGCATTTAAACATGACACAGTGAACTACTGGTTTTGTTGGGGTTTTTTTCATGGTAGTGATGTTGATTACAAAGTCCAACAAGCCTAGCCCATGACAACACTCATTCCAGGTGGTGCGTCAAGTCTCCTTCCCTCCTGCTGGGAGCACAGACTGCCCTGTAAGTGGAACTGCTCCAAACACTGCTTCACCATCTCTTCCAGCTGCCACTGCCACTTCTGGTGGCTGCTGCTTTTGTGCTGTCTCAACTGCTCTTCCGCTTCAGCTGACAATTCAGAGCTCCGAAAAGCCCTGAGGCACCAACAGCATCAGCAGCTCTGTCATCTTACACAACACAGACACCCACACAGCATCTTCCTCCCTGGCCAGACCTACATCCACATCCCGATCCCACTCCTCCTCTGGCGCCAGGGACACAAGGGACCATCCCACTGCCAAGCCCCTCAACAGACCCCTGTGACCATCACCTCACTGCACACCTCCCACAGCATTCCTCATCTCCTGACAAAGCTAGGCTTGCCCCCTGTCAGGGAGCTCTTCGTCTGGCCCACAACAATTCTCACGCAAGACTTGTTTTTCAAAAAAGGTCTTAGAGCAAGCCTCTCTACTCCAACATACCCATTTGGCTCTTTCAAATGCAGAAGAAATCTTTTAAAAAAGGAAGATCAAGGTCTGGGCCCGTCTAGAAGAGGTAGAAGCTATTTTGTTGGGTTTTTTTTTTTCTCCAGCCCATCACCTCTTCCCCTTTTCTTTATTCGAACCCTGCAGGTCAGCATCTGTCACCCATCTTGGAATGACATTTTCTGGGTAGAATCTATTTTAAAGCAAGCCAAATTTTTAAAAAATGACATGGCTCTGCCACTTTGTACTTGATGCTCTCCCCTGCAGGCAGCACAGGCAGACAATAAAGTCTCATTTACACTGCCTGGACTAGCACAAACGGGTCCAGCCCCATCCACCCCACGCAGAGGTGAGATCAGCAGCTGCCAGCACAAAGCTGTGGCGAGAACACCCATGATGTTAAAAGAAATAACAGGGGATGGCAAAGAACAAACTACCATGAGTAGGTACTTCTCTGACACTCCTTGTCAGCTTTCAGAGCTGCCAGACATTTGGCATTGCCTTGATCTTCTCAGGTCTGGGACTGCAGCAGCAGCAAACCTTGAGACTGCCCATGCATCCCCTCACCTCTCTCATTCAGTATCCCCACACTTACAGGGCAACAAGGACTGGCATCCTTCCTGTGAACAAAGTGCTCCCTGAACAAAAAAGCTACACACTCCTTCCCAAGTAGTATCTGCAGTACTTAGGCTCACCACACCCAAAAAAACCACGTACTGAGAATACCTGTATCCCCAACAACATGCCATGTTAGTTCTCAAAAGAGAGAGACTTTGATTGCATAAGGAAAGCCAGATCTTTCCACGTTGCACGGAAGATGCTGGCAGGCAGAGTGAGTCTCTGCCTGAAGAAGGCTGTGGCATGAGCGCTGTGCCTGCTAATTTCCTAATATGGATCACAGTCCAATGGATTTAAATCCACACACCCACAGACTCATCATGTTTCTCACTTGGTGTAAGACTGAGTTTAATATTTTTACCCCGCTGACAGGATATTAATTTTACCTAATGGCCCAAGAGCTGCCAAGAGCTATGAGCCATTGTTCACATTTTTCTGGCTTTGTTCAGCTTTCCTTCCCTGATGAGGAGCTCCCCATTAGTCCTGACTTTGCTGAGGTGTCGCAGCATGACGTGAAGAAATGCCAGCTACACAGTGGATCCCAAACCAGGAGTGCAAAGCACAATCTGGACTTCTCCAGGAAGCAGGACCGATCCAAGCCACTGTGCCAGGAACAACATTTGACAGTATCAAGAAGGCTGTTCCATTTCAGCAGTTTGCGGGTTTGGCTACTGCCACCTTAAAAATAATTCAGGGCAGAAAGCAGCAGCTTTGGTAGAGCCCCCATGCACATGAGGAACACAGGGCACCCAAAAAGTCCTGAGGGACCTGCCCCTTTGGGTGGGCACACACACCTTTGGGCAGAGGAAAGGGAGATAAAGAAGCCTGCAGGATGTCAAAACACATAACACACTGTGGATAAGAGAGAAAGGTGTCAAGTCTCCCCCTGCCAATCGTCCCACCTGCTCCACCATGTCAGGCCAAGGAGCAATGATCAGTTAATAAAGCTTTTCTTCCACTGAGGACCTTACAAAATCAGTCAGCTGTTGGAAACCAGTGGCTGATGCTGCTAAAGCTAAAAAAACCAAAAGATTTCCTGCTATTCCAGCTGTCTTGACCCAGCTCACCTCCTCCAAAAGTCAACAGCATGCAAAATATTGCCAGTAAGATGTGCATGGGAGATGTTCACTCCTAGCCAGCATTTGTACACAGCTCTTTCAGAAGCCTGAAACACGCTGGCTACAAAGTCAGTGCTACAGCCGCTTTCTACCAAAGTTACATAATAAATAATGCATTTTAAGTATTGTGATGCTGGACTCCAAATCCCAGCCTCACTTAGCCTTTAAAGACAGTGCCATAATTATTTACAGTATTTACATTCCAGAGGATGGTGGGGGGTGTACTATCAGATCTCATTTAAAGATTACTTTTGCATGAAGCAAGACTGGTTCTTTAACATTTTCTTCAAGCAGAAAAAGATGGCAGCAGCAGCTGGAGTGAAGCAAACAAATCCATAGATGCATATGGACATATAGGTCAAATAAGAATTAAGCTGAGCAAAATACAAGTTAGCTGTGAAGCATTCTTTTGGCTGTTTTTCCACATACTGTGCTGACCATTTGCGGTTTAATCTCAGAGAAGCTCTCTCTCACATGAGCCTGCAACCCCCCGAAGCCTTAAAGAAGCAAGTTTTACTATAAATACTCCACATTTCTTTATACGGGCTAAGGTTCTCATATAAGCATAGTTGTTTTGTACACTTAATGCACCAGGAAAAACTGAAGGAGGAACTGGAAAATTTTGTTCTGTGCCCTGCAGAGATGAAAAATATCATTCAAAAATATAGACCTGACCTAGAAAAAGGAAGAGTTATTCTGCTGCCCTCTAATGAGCACATCTAACATCTGAAAAAGAACACTCTCAAAAGAGATCTGTTCTGCTCTGCCACAGGTACGTCCTCTCGTGCTACAAAGCTGTCAGAAACACAGACACAGCTGGAGCAGCATCTCCCACACAGCAAAGACAAGCAGAAGAAACACCTAGATGGGCCCAAGATCTGTTCTGTACTTCCCTGAATGTAGATTGGAGTATACGGCTGTGTCCTGTTCTGCTCCCTTTCCTTGCCTGAACAGTGGGAGGGGAGAGGTTCCTAATTCTGACCCTCAGGACACAAGGGCCACAATGTTGTTACAGGTATACAGGTACCACAGACACATGGAAGAATGACTTGCTTCAACACCTGTGAGGATCAATTAAAAGCAAAGGAATTCAGTTCTCATGCAGGGGTGTCTCTGCATCTGCACAATGCTCAGAAGACATTCAGCTGAAAAATGCAGTAAGGAAGGCAGAGGAACAGCCATGGAGCAACAGTTCTCCCTGGTACTGAGCTTCATCTCATCACTGAGCTACTGTGATGCTGTGGGTTGACCTTGGCCAGCTGCCCATCCAGTTGCTCCCTCCCTCCTCAAAAGAACAGGGGAGAAAAATATGATGAAAAGTTTGTGGGCTGAGGTAAACAACAGGGAGATCACTCACCAATTGCCATCACAGGCAAAACAGACTTGACTCAGGGAAAATTAATGTCATGTATTGCCAATTAAAACAGAATCAGATGGTGCAAAGCAAACACTAAAACACCTTCCCCCCACTCACCCCATTCTCAGCTCCACTCCTTCATTCTGACTTCTTCATTCCTGGCTCCCTTGAGCAGTGCACAGGGTCTAGGAATGGCATTACAGTCACTCTCCACTGCTCCTTCCTCCTTACACTTACCCACTGGGGTCCTGGAGACTGGAGCACCTCCTCTCCTCCTTTTCTGCCCCTGGTCTTCATAGGGCTCTCTCACTTCTTTTCTACTCCTTCTTAAGTATATGTTTTCCCAGAGCCAACACCATTGTGCCTGTCAGGCTCAGCTGTGGCTGCACTGGGTGCACTTAAGCTCTTTGGACCTGGCTGTGCCCAGAATGTGACAGCCCTGGCTTCTGTCCTGCTACCAAAACCGTGCCACTTACACCCAGTAAAGGCAAACAGGCCAATGCCCTCTATTTTAGAGGAAGAAAATACGTGAAGAAGTTATAATAACCCCACATAAACCGTATCTAGAGATCTGTATGCTATTTCCTTAAATAAAAAACCACTCAGGTACAGGCACTAAAACAACAAGCACACCTGCAGAGGAGCACACCTAAGCCCAGCCCTAGCTAAGCCCAGCCCTGCAGTCACAAATTACTGGCATGAATCAAAAGCAACAGCGAGAGGCTTTGCTGAGCAAAATATGGAAGTGTCACTGAACAAAGCAATTTAAAATTGTTATTTCTGGCAGCACAATTCCTGCAGTCTGGAAAAGCCTTCCCATGCCTCCCTGTCCACAGGCACACCAGGTTATTTCAACTCAAACCACACTGCAGAATAACTACTGCGTGTAGAGACACAGCCTGTACCCGTGGCAGCTGGAAATGTCCTCTCCATGCTAAAGAAGCCCATTCCCGTTACATAAGAACACTCAGTGACCTGAATTTACAAATAACCTTGGAGAGGAAAATAGACATAAGGAAAAACAAAGTTAAAAAGCCATGGAGCTAGGAAATGCAACAGAGGGAAACCAGCCCAGAGCATAGCCACACCAGGCACAAATGTCCACGACATCCATAGAAGCCAAAATTCTTTAAGCAGACCTATTGATTTGCTGTGTGTTCTCCAAGCAATCAAGAACACAGCACAAGTGGCTCAGGAAACAAGTTTGTGTGCCCCATTTTCCCTCAAATTTCCTTCCTAGAACTCTCTAAAACACCACATTTCACTGGAGTTGGTTATCACTATCACTACGTACCTTCTAGCTCACAGCCCCTTCTTGTTTGAAGAACTGCTTGGATAGCTTATTCTTCTGCAGCAGGATTTTATCCAGAGTTTTCTGTGGTTTGCCTTATGGAACATTTGCAACACTGCTAGTTCAATCTAAATCTGTCCAAATTATCATTTCAAACAACCCAGAATATTCCAGTACCCACTGCATTTAATCCTTGCATAGCTGTGTTTCCCACATTTAGCTCAGACAATCTACATTGAGATTTACTGTGTTAAAAGCTTCATTAAAAAAAAAGCCAAAAGACAACAAAAACCCCTTTCTAAAAGCCACTTGACTAAAAACCTAGGCCCAAATTAGATGTTATTACCAGTTATGCCACATATGAGCATCAGTAGTGCCACTTGGAAATGCTGAAGGGAATAAACAGATCTTCAGCCGATACATGCATTTCCACCCAAGCAGAAAGAAAACCTTGGTCCATAAATTGCTCACAAAGACCAGAATAAAGGATAATTTGCATAGAATAGAATAATACTATAGATCCCACTAGGTCTGAATGACAGACACAAACTTTTGAGATCTCCCTGTAACACAGCGCGTAACTCAGTAAGACCCACATTAGCAGGGCAGAGATTTATCTCTCAGTGAATCAGAAATGTGATTTATGTAGCATAGAAGTTTGTGAAAAAAAAAAAACCCAAGCAAAATAACGTTTTTCACGCAGGCATTTCCCAGAGGTGTTAGCAGAAGGAGGAGGCTCACTTATTCCTGCACCTCAGAAACATATCAAGACAAGTCAGAAGGGGCAACCCAGAAGAGGGAAACCTCTCACGCCATCCACTCTTCACCAGCCTCTACCGATTTTCTAAACAGAGTGTCTATTAAACTCCCAGGACACGTATTTCAGAGACATCTGACAGCTTGACACAACACCGTACCAGTGCTGGTGACAAGGAAACAGCTCTGACTTCCAGAGCTATCAATCTGCCCTTTCCACAAGTGCTTCCTCACCCCTCTTCGGATTTGGTTTCTCAATTCCTGCAGTGTTGAGCTATCCCTCTCACACCCCACGAGATGTTTGCATTACTGGAACTTGTGCTGGGAGGCCCCTTCGGCACCAGTGCAGAGCCATTCCATCTCTCTCTTTATAGAATTTATAATTTTATAACTCAATTATGTTAAAGCTTTAACATTAGTACAGGAAAGACAAGGATTTCAGTTCATAACCCTCTCTTGTAACGCTGCAGCTTCAGTACTCTCCTAAGCAGCGCTGATCTATTTTTGTGTAAGGATGTCCAACCATTTTAAATTCATTTCACAGGAGAATACCAGGCTAGATTAGTATCTTTTTAAAGCTCCAGGAACCATGATCACACAGAGCAAGACATGGCATGACACGCAACTGCCATGCCCCACCACACCTGGCCAGGAAGGCAAGGGGTCACCCTGGCCTCAAATTCAGCAAGCCCTTGAATGGCACAAGGCGCTGATAGGTTTGACCTATGTTTGACCACGCTTAAGCACCCAACTTTTACAGAGGCTGGAAGAAGGCTTTGCAAAAGCACAGAGCAGCACCTCAGGAGCTTCTCCAAAGAAGTCTCCAATCCCTCACTGAGCCATATCTGCTTCTCCACCCACCCAGCAGCACAGAAAGGCTGCTCCAGGGCAGGCATGTACCTTCCACTAGTGCTACTGGTGAGCATTACACAGCAGGCACAGCCAAGGAACCAACCATAACAAGAAACTAGTGTGATCTGACACATCCTTCAAAATCCTAGGACTCATTTCAAGCTCTTCCCACTGACAGCCTCCTCCCCTGGAGCAGGCTGCAAAACATTTTGGAAGGTTTGGGCTCTCTGGAAAATGTTTGTGTTTGTGTAGTGCTCAGTATCCATGACCACGAGCTAATTGGAGTCTTTTGGTTTTTTAATGTTAATTTTAAGAACAGAGACTTAGCCACAGCTAGAGGGAGGGAAAGAAAACAAAAAAGTTAATTAGTTCCATAAATATTAACACAACTGATTCCTGTGATCTGGCAGAAGGCACTCACAACATGGAAACACTCTATTTGCAGAAGGGAAGTAAAAGCACTGAAAACAGTGCAAGTTTCAGACGCTCATTTACTGCTTCTCAATTAATTGCATTTACTTTAATTAAAGTGGAGCTTCCCACAGCTATTCTCACAGCCAGCACCACACTGCACAGACAAATTGTTAAAGCAATGTTATGCAGCGTAGGTTTTTAACCTTTTTGTTTTAATTATTATTTAAGGCACCAACGCCTTTAGCTTTCAGTAGGATCCCCACTCCACAGTCTCCCAGAGATCACAGCAGGCCTCTGCCCTTCGTTTCAACAAATCCCCACAGCTGTTCACCACTGCTACAATCTGACTCCTGAAGTAAGATCCCACTGACTTTAATCCTCTGGACCAAAGGAACAGAAAAACCCTCTAGCTTTGAGGCGAGTTGTTGGGAACTACAGAATCTGTTTGAGGTGTCCTGTAGACTGAGGTCGTCTGACCTCACTGGAGAAGCTTCCCAGACCACAAACCACTATCTCAGCTGCTCTCAAACACAGTGGAGTTCTGTAACATACTGCTAAAAAACTCTCAGACACCAAATCTGCCCTTAAAAGGTGATCTGGCATTGTCAAGATAAAAGCAGGTCCTAATGATGCAGTCAAAAACCAAATACATTTCAGCTGAACAGCAAGAAGAAGGAATGTACAGTAATTTGCTACCTAAAGCAATTTACCCAGATAAGGTAAACTGCCATCTGTCACTTTATCAAGCTACCAGGGTGGCCAACATTGGGCGTGGAGGAGACGTAAAGAGTTTAATCCCTAGACAGCATTTTCCCTTCCCTGGGAATTCCTCCCTTCTTGCAAATTTTGTTATTGGAGGTTTCAAACACTTTCACACACAATGTCAGAAGCAACACCAGCTTACGGAGGGAAATTTCCCCCTTGAGCTGAGACCTGCACATTCAGTCCTGCGACACATCCTTGACCTGTGCAGGTGACACAAAGGACACAGACACATTGCAGAAGGTACGGGGTGGAGGGAAGGGGGAGCTAAAGCAAGAATTCCCAGCTCAAACCCCACTCAAACAGCTGTTCCTCCCAGGGCAGCACCCACACACCCATCAGGTATTTTCGAAGACATTGAAATGGTTCGAGTACTACACCACCAAGGGCATCACTGACAGCATCAGGGAGAGCATTTCACCCCTCCCCACACTCACACAGCCCAAAGCTTGGGCAGCTAATAACAAAGACAGATGGAGGCGGAACACCTCATCACTTGGGTCTAGCACAGCACACAGGCATTTCCCAGGGAAATTTCACGCGTGTGTTGGAGGTGCTGCAGCCACTCCCTGCCATCCTCAGCGTCTGCAGCAGCCCGCTTACACCCCTTCCCATCTGAGCAGCGCTACGGTGGAGAACAGCTTGAGGAAGGCGTTCTGCACAAAACAAACACAAGACAGGCCTGACAACTGCCAGCACAGAATGAAAGGCTGAAGAAAAGCAACAGCAGCAGAATTGTGAGGATCCAGCACCTTTCCATACCACCAATGTGAATGACCAACACAAGCAGATTTCAAAATTCCCCAAGCATGCATTAAGAAAAAGAGCAGAGGTTTAGAATTGATATTCAGAACAGATGCACTCATTAAAACAAACAGGATTAATTTTCATTTTTGAATCCTTCAATTGTTAAACATGCCAGTATGCCAGAAGAGAGGAAAAAAACCAAAACACAAAATCAAAACAGAGGAAAGATGATCAGGGATGAGGACAGAAGAGGAGGAACCGTAATATTTAATGGCAATTAACATGCAGAAATCCAGTCAACAGACAGGAATAAACTATGGGACACAAAGATTGGCATCCTGTCAAGAGTTCCTGAAGAGTAATTGGGGCCTGGTCATGGCTGCAATTTTTCCACATTGGAGTGGATCCCCTGCAGGGGTAACCACAAGTCTAGACACTGCAGGAACAGCAGTCCTGTCAGAAGAGAGGTCTTACAGGGGCTCTGTAACATTCTGGTACAACATGCCTTAAAAAAAACCCAAAACTAGACAGCAGATCATATCGCATGAAGCTAATGCAGGACCACAATGCCAGCCAACCACAGTGTTTCTGCTTCTCTTGGAGGCTACAAAAGGAGAACAGAATTGGACAAGTGGCTGCAGAGCCCAAGCAGAAGGAAGCAGATAAGGTGATAGACCCAGCAGATCTGGAACTTCAGAGCAGAAGCTGAGGTGCAAACCAGAAGGGATCTGTCAGTGACTCTACAAAGGGAGGCTTGGTAACAAAAGAAACTCACACAGAGCCTCAGAAAGGAGGACAGCAAGGCCATATACAGCCTGAAGATGCCAGAAATTCACTGCTGTCAGTAAATTCCTGCTCAGTCTGATTTCATTGTCTCCTATCTCCACATTTCTTCAAGAGGAGAAGGGAGTTCCTTCTTTGTCAGATGCTCCATCATTTCCCTCCTCTACGCCCCTCTGTGCCACTGACAGTGGCTCCCCTGCTGCAAGACAGTCCCGGTGTTTAGAGCACAACCTCTGCTTAGGCTCATGACCTACCTTACTCTATGCTTCACACCCTGGTGTAAAATCACAGACCCACAGAGTGGCCTGGGTTGAAAAAAACCTGCAGAGAGCATCTACTTCAACGTCCCCTTTCATCTGTCACTATCCCAGGTTGCTCCAAGCCCCATCCAACCTGGCCTTGAACACTTCCAGGGATGGGGCAGCCACAGCTTCTCTGGGAAATCTGTGCCAGGGCCTCATCACCCTCATGGTAAAATGAAAAGTCCTTCTTTATGTCCAACCCAACCTCGGAAATCAGAATGAATTTGCATCAGGTTTTTCAAACAGTTACGAACTTGCTGTTGTTGCACTTTTGTTTTCTCAGCAACACAGCCTGTCACCGTTCCCTTCTGAAGTAGCTGAAAATAAAGCAGGAAGCTACCTATCCAATTGTTCATACCATTCCACAACTGGTTCATCATCCATTCCAAAAAAAGAGACTTTCACAGGCAACTGCTTGGCCACAGCCAAGCTTGAATAGGCCCTTGCTTCAAGGAGCAAGTACTGACTAAGGAAAGCTAAAGAAAGCAACAAAAAATGAGCAGCACCAACCCCGATATAACAGGCCATTATTTCTGACTTGGTAGGAAACATTTAATTCCCACGCTACAGAGGCTCACCCAAATGAGATTTATCCACTCACATGAGTCACAGAGGTCCCTGCATGGATTAGATTACGGCAAAGCCTTTGGTTTACATTACGTCAGTGGCTAAGTAAACTATACTGACAGGAAGCAATCATGGAGCAAGAAAGTAACTCGTGGACTGAACTCCAGCATTCTCAGGGATGGCACTGGCTTTTGTTACCTACATGCGTATGGAAATCATCTGGAATCTGGCGTTAAGCTGAGCTAATGATTAAAGACAAAAAGCAGAGCAGGGGAAAGCAGTTGCAGCAGGTCTGCTTCACAGCACAACACAGCTTAGAGCTACCATATTAAAATACTTTCCTTTTTAGACCACTGGCTTTTTATATCACACAATGCAAGACTCACCTACAACGAATTCCATTTTGGTGACATTTTTCATTACAGTTCCACCCTCTCCTTCTCATGCCACAAGGATTACTGATGCCAGAACAGCCTGTGCTGGTACCTCACACAAATCACAAGCACACTGAATCAGCCTTGTATCTAAAGGAAGCAACAGGCCATTACTATAAGTAGCAGATACTTCCACAGGGCATCCTGCCTCAACCAGATGCACCAAACAATACTCAGAAATACCCAGAAAAACCAGGCCTTCAGCTGACAAGAACCAACACCACCAGTTTATCCTCCCAGAACAAGGGGCCTCGTTCCTTTCAGCCCCAGCACACACAAGCGCTTGTGTTAACTGAGATAACCTGCTAGAGACTCTGGAGTTCCTGATTTACACATCGCGTTTCTCCCCGTTCCCTCAAAATCACCACAGCCAAAAGAGCAGAAAAAGCTGGTCACTTACAAACTGAGGAAAACTACGACCAAAAAATTGTAGAGAGAGGGGTTCTCTCTTGTTGGCAACCACAGGCAACAGCATTCAAGCCCCAGCACAACGGTGGATTGATCTCCTACAGGACTGCAGCCCTTTGGAACACCAAACAGCTGTTCCAGGTGAAGCCTTTTATCCCATGGAAGTAAGTAACCATGCTCTGCTGTTGGTTAGTTAGCCCCTGCGATGGTACACATAGTATCAAAGAGCTGCCTACACCATGGGTTTATTTACAGAGCATAACAGTGCTCCCCACGTTCTCTTTTCCTCCTACTTCCCAACAGCCAATTGGCTTTTTTGACCACTGTTGAGCTCCAAGCTGACATCTTCTAAAATCTAACCCAATTCCAAGATCTTCCTCAGACTAGGTTTTATTTGGAAGAGAGTCACAGCATAAGGCCAGATCTAAACCTAAAACACAGAGATACCAGCTATCTTGGACAATGTGAATAAATCTTGGATAATGTGAGATATACACACGTAGGACAAATACCTGTTTTCCTAACTGCCACACAGCAGCCTTGGCAGAAAAAAAAAAAAAATCCTCTCTAGCTGTGAAAAGCACAGGAGATAGTGAGCCCACCTACAGTCTGCCAACTTGACCTTCTCAGAGCTTGAAAAGCAAGTGGGAGAGAAGCACGCTTTTGTCTTGTTATTAAATCTTAAAATAGCAATGTGTAGGAGAATCCTACCCTCCTGCCCTGTGCACTAAGCTGAGAGGGAAAGGGAGGAAGAGGTGGAGGGAGGGTTAGAGTCAAGTTGAATTTCCTGCTGAACAGGCTCTGAGCTGACCAGAGATGCCAGGAGACAAAGCACGTCTGCCTAGAATCTCTTTTCTAACTCCAGGGTGTCTGCCATTGTATGCACAGCCTCATTACAGCTCACTGAATTAACACAAAAAAATGAACTGATTTCCATAACGAAAAAGCCTCTACATGACTCCAGAGTGCGACAACAAGAAAGGGCACAACAGCTCGGGAAGATGTAAAAAAATAATCAAATCACTTTTTGCCTTGTTGAATTGCAGTTTTGAGCCCCCCAATGAACAGTTATTTTTAGCTGATCATCTGCAAAGTGCGCGGGAGCACAAAGCATCGGGGTCAGCATGGCTGTCTGCAGGAAGCCAGCACGTAGCCCGGAGAGAGGCAGCCAGGCACCGCACATCTGCATCATCAGCACTGCACGGGGACCAGCAGCATGGCTCTATTTATAACCCAGACATGTACAGCTGTAGCCTGCAATGAAAGGCTGGGACTGCAGGCTGCCAGCCCCCAACAACAAGCTGTCTGATTTAATTAAAGAGATGGCAATGTGCACATGCACACATAGATGCATACATGTCCTTTTCCCAGGAGAGTTACCAACAATGAGCCCAGTGTTTCAAAAACAGTACGTTTCGCCAAGATTTCTGTGCAGAGAGCAGGCAAATGTGTCCTCACACAACCTCCCCATTTTCTCACTCTGTGCCCAAATGTGCCTGACGGGCAGCTCACTGCTGCTCAGGCAACCACTAGCCCTTGTGTGACTGATTTGTTTGTAGCCGAGGACATGAAAACAAAGTAACTGTAGTATTTATCTACATGAAGAGAAGACATTAATGTAGCTTGCAAAGAAGGTATTTGGGAGTCACATGCATCTTCTGCATCAGGACGGCTTGCTGTGCTACCAGGTTCTGTCTGGTAGTTTGCTCCTGGGATTTTTTAAACATTTACATACAGTTTGTGGGGGTCTGGGATTCAAGTTTCAGAGAAATTTTTTGAGACCTTGCAGACGTTTAGAGGTGAAAACTGCTTTCAGATACAAAGCTGTGTCTCACAGTGAGCAGTCAAAGGGAGCATTTCCTTGTTGTGGAACTGGAAATCAGAGGGCTCTATCATGTACTCCCTCCTCCCACTTTCACTTTTCACTTTTCGATGAGTTAAGATTCTCCTGCCCAGGAATCCTCGAGCCACAGAACCCACAACAGCAAAGGACAGGAGAAGACTTGCTGCAGTCAGCCTGCTGTGAGCGAAGCACTGTTGGTACACAAGGAGAACCTGCTGACAAAACACTGGGTTACCAATGGCAGCTGCTGGTGAGGCAAAAGCAGCCACCGAGGAAGCCCAGATATCAGGTCACAGCCTGGGCTCCAATGTGCTCTCAGCCCTGGCAGGCTTTGGCTGCACATCCCACAGATAGCCTGACGCTAGATCCGCCACCTAGGGATCACTAAGCACATCCATACAGAAGTCCAAACAAAAACAAACCTCTTCTAAAAGCCTTCACAGGAAGCAATGTTTGCATTGTAGTTCCCTGAGCTTCCTGGGATAGCCACTAAAAACCACTGCAAACACAGTCCTCAGTGTCTTTGCTCACAACCTAACACAGAAGTCATTCAAAATACAACAAACCTGTTCTGGAGGAAATGATGCTTCTGGAGTCCAAGTCAAGCTTCTTTACTAGGGTATCAGGGTCAATCTTCAGCCCAGAAAATACACCAGAAGATGAGAAGTCCCAGTCCTTATCCAAAAGAAACATAAAGCAGGAATCAGTACATACACCATCAGGCAATATTTGTTAAAAAAAATTTTAAAATCAAACCCAGCACTATCCAGATAGGAACAGTGGTAGTGAGCAGGAGTCCCTCTTGAGCAGGCTACGGCAGGTAAAGCACCCTACTCTCCTGCTCCTCCCCACCTCCCCCCCAGCTCTTCCACACAGAAGGAAGTTTCACAAAGTCTGTTCTGTTCCTAACTGATTCCTGCCTCAACTCAACCTCACCTCGCTCAAGCGCATTCACTCCCAGGAGAGCTGCAAACAGCATCCTTAGGGAAAGACCGATTTATTACACATACAGAACAATACAGATAAGCAACAAATGAACAGATTAGGGGATTAAAGCCTAAATCAATGGACATTAAGCAGATTCAGTAACTACTACCAACTCACGAAATCTTCAGCATCATGCTTTAAGCACGCAACGCCTCCCTAAGATCTGCAGTAGCTACTCTGGTGGGATTAGAAGAATGTATTACTTTAGCCAACAGTATCTACCATCACCAACACATAACTTCACAGTGGTATAAACCCAGCTGTATTTGGTGCAGGCAATTCCTCCCTCCCCACAAGGAAAGCTTAGGCACATAAAAAACATTTACTGGTGGTGTGTCCTTGCTGTGAGAGGGCTGGAGGGAGGCACCTGAACTGTGTATTCAAACTACAGCTGGGGAAACCAGGATATCCTAAATAACTCTGTATACACTAACAGCTTCTCTCCACCTGCCCAAACCTAAAACTGAAGAGAGGCATTGCAAAACCCCCTCCTCTCCCAACGCAAGTTGGTAACGATCCCCACTGCTGCACGCAAATTACCCCACGGCATCACAGCGCGGGCACGCTGACTCCAGCAGCAGCAGCAGCAGCGCTGGGATACGTGTGTCACCCCCTACGTGGGTTGGGGACACCACGGTGCTGCCACGGCACAGCTGCTGGTCCGGACCAGCGATACCGGCACTGGAGCAGCACGCTGGGACTGCCATGGTGCACAGTGCTGGAGCAGCTCCAGGCTCCCTCCTGTCACCTCCCTGCCGTGCCCGTGCCACACGCTCCCACGGGTGACCGGAGCGTGGGGAGCAGCACTGCCCAGCAGCACCAGGGCTCCAACAGGGCTTTCCCTGCCAGGAGGGACGCGGCCTGCGCCATCCTGTCAGCCACCACCGCCAGGCCCGGAGGTATCCGCGGACACCCCCGGGGCCCTACAGCCAGGACAGACCCGCAGGAGCTCGAGTGGGGCTGGGGGTGTGCGGGGACCGGCCCTTTTTGCAGGGGGAAGGCGGAGAAGTCACTGCGAGGCGGCCGCCGCCAGCCCCCGCCCGCCNCATGGCGGCGCGGGGCGGAAGGGGCCGGGCCGGGCGGGACCTTCCGGCTGCGCCCGCAGCGCGCCCGGCGCCCCGGGAAATTCGCCTTCCTCCCTTCCACGGGCGGAGCTCGGGAAACGCCCCTGCGGCAGCCCGAGAGAGCCCGCCCCGGCTGCTCACTCTGGAGCGTGATGGTGGCGGGTCCTACTGCAGCCCTGTGCCGGCAGCCCCTCTGCTGGGCAGCCCGCGGATAGCTGCCCTCTGGTTAATTGCCCTCTGGTCCACTGCAGCCTGCCCAAGGTGGTTCCTGGGAACAGCCTGCGGGTGTTCAGTGCGCTCAAGTTAAACCCAGACCCTCCGCAACACAGTTTTAAGTGTACGCCCCTGTAAGAGGTGAGAGTTCTTGGTAGCGTTGGAAATGATACAACTTTCCGAAACTCACGTTTAGTTAGTTGTTTCAATTACTTGTAAGCAGTGCCCGCTTTTTAAGTTTCTTCCCAGAAACACTCTTACTGTTACTTGGATCATTAAATCACCGAAACCTTTAGTTGGTTAACCCTGACAAGCTTCGATAAGCAGAGCCAAAGGGAGCTGAAGATTGGGCATCTGGGATCTTAAATTTATGGCCCTTCAAGGAGTAACCAGAAGACACCAGAGGAGATTAAGGCCTGGAAAGTTGAAGACTCCCTGTCTGAGAAAAAGATGATTAGAGGACTAAAGAATGTGGACCAAATTAGCATGAAGGGCAAGAAATCAGTAAGCAATACAGGATAGAATACTACATAATGAAGATAATTATAAGATAATTATGTAATTTAGAACAATGAAAATTAATTTCTATAATGTATTATATCTATTATATTTTATATTTATATATGTGTGTGTGTATATAAGTATATAAATATACATAATGTATAAATAAGTGAAAAAAGTTTTGTACTGGGGTCAGTGTGGAGGCTGGAACTTTGTTAGCTACACACACCCCTCCTCCTGGCCAGGAATAAAGCCTTACTCACCAACACTAAAAAGACAGTTTTAGAGAGAGTCTTATTTATCCCAATGATTTCAGAGGTTTCTTGGTAACAGTAGGACCAGCCAGCGACCAGGCTGCCACAGTAGGACAGAAAACAACTCTAAAACTTCCTACCAGACATTATTTCTACAGTTAAAACAGTGGAAAATACCCAGCAAGCCCCTAGGGAGAGCCAACACCTGCCAGAATGCAGTCATGGGCCCAGGTGGACACCACAACAAAGCAACCCAAGCCCCAGCTGCACCTTTCCACACACAGGAGGGGGTGAAATGCAAAGCTGCTTCTCCTTGCTCTGAGGTGAATAAAAAGCTCCAAGCTGCAGCCGCAGTGTGTTTGATCTTAACAAGCCCTGACAGATGCTCCCTGGTTAATACATCTTTGTTGTCTACACCCTCTGCCTTCCCCATCCCCCTCCAGGCTGTGTTTCCCAGGGTCTGATACTGGGCCATAGAAGTGCACAGCTAGTGACACTCCTTGTGGGTACCAAGGAAATGCAGGGAGAGGCCTCTGGGAAGGTACTTAGAAAGATCATAGAATCATGGAATACGCTGAGCTGGAAGGATCTCATCAGGATCATCGAGTCCAACTCCTGGCCCTGCACAGGACACCCCAACAATCTCACCCTATGAACTCTGAGCGGTGTCCAAATGCTCCTGGAGCTCTGGCAGCCTTGGGGCTGTGATCATTCCCTGGGGAGCCTCCTCAGTACCCAAACACTCTCTGGGGGAAGAACCTTGGAAGATCCAATCTAAATTTCCCCTGATGCAGGTCCCTGTCATTTCCTCAAGTCCTGTCACTGGTCACAACAGTGAAGAGATCAGTGTCTGGCCCCCTGCTTCCCCTCAAGAGGATGTTGAAGACATGGAATCACATAGTGGTTTTTGGTTGAAAGGAACCTTAAAGATCGCCTTGTCCCACTCCCCTGCCTCTGGATCAGGTTGCTCCAAGCCTAGTCCAGCCTGATATGGAACACTTCCAGAGATGGGGCATCCACAAGATTTAATGTTCATCAGGGATAGAAAGATTTAATGTTCATCAGGAATAAAAAATAACAACAGGAAAACTTCCCTTACCTTGCTGTAGGCTGGGTGAGCATCATTTAGGAGCAAAAGCCCAAAATGACAACTCTGATCATCAAAATCAATGACTTTGAGGAAACCCCACTCTGATAGTGCCCAGCTGGATGCTCAGCTCCCCACCCCAGCTGCCCAAGTGCATCCTGCATAAACCACAGCAGTCCTGCAATTAATGGTGGGGGGAAACACAATCCATGCTTGTAAAAATAAAAAGAGGAACCAATAAAAATAAAGGCAGTTAAAATAGGAAAGGGAATGTTTAACAGCTTAAAATGCTTACAAAACAGGCTGGGGAGCATATGTGCTGTGACCAAGCAAATCCCCAAAGCTTGCCCACCCCCTTCACCTGCAATGCTGAAGGCCGAAGCTGCAGCAGAGCCTGAGGAACAGCTGGAAGGAATGGGGATATGCCAGTGAGCTTCAGCTTTGGCTGCAAGGATCCATGGTACACCCTCTGCTCCCACCATTCCAACTCCGGGGGCTCACAGCTCTCCCACTCCCATCCTGCAACCTTGACTCAGCTGAAGCAAAGCAGTGGGACAAACCCCATGAAATAACTGAGGAGAAAAGATCCGCTCATTTAGGGCCTCATGCAATACAAAAGGAAAATTACAGCAGCTCTTCTCATTCAACCACACTTCCTTCCCGCAGATCTGCAACCCCCACCGCTGGCAGGAAGCTCCACCAACCTTCCCAGCTTCATCGACCACAGCTCACCCATTCCAGGCCTGGGGAGTGCTCTGCAGCATTCAGCTGCAGCCATCCAGGCTGGGTGAGCATCCCAGCTCCGGCTGGCTCACCCTCAGGCTCCATCCCCCCCATGTCCTGCATCAGCTGCTCCGGTGCTCCTGTCCCACTGCCAGGACTACTGTGATGCTTTCCTGCTACGCCTGGCTGTGATGAAACCAAGCCAGGACTGTGTTGTCTTCTTTAATAAACCCACCAATCCACAGAGCATCCATCAGGGCTTGGAAATTTTCTGCTGGCACTGCAATCTCTTTTCTTGCTGCAAAAATAACCCATAACTGTAACACAGCAGCAGGTGAACAGCATCAGGGTCTTATAATGCCTCAGGTTTCCCTGACCATGGCAGCGGGTTGGAACGAGATGGTCTGTAACATCCTTTCCAACACAAACTCTTCTGGGATTCCATGATAATGCAACACAGTGACTCAACATCAGCTTGCTTGGAAGGAGAACCTACAAAGCAATTAACAAAGACTCACATTAATTACCTTTTAAAAAACCCTACAGTCCTGTATGCTTTCTAAATGACTTCATTTTTTTTACTGTAGTGCCCTGAAGAGGTTAAGAGAAAATTGCCAGGAGCTGGTTCCTCTCTGTTCAGGGAAATGCTGCTGCTAGGAGGAGTTATTGAAGCCAACACAAAAGCAGTAAAAGGCTGCTTAAAAAAAAAAAAATCCCCACAGAGCCCTGAGGTTTGCCAGAGGACGGCGCCTGCATCCCCTGTCACGTGAGGAGGCCTGGCTACCCTGACACAAAGATTTCAGAGCCCAACCCACAGTCTGAGGGCAGCCAGCTCCCCATCTTCTCCACACCCATGAGCTGCCAATAGCTCCCAATGAGCTATTTTCCACCACTCCCAGCTTTGTTTGCCCACTGAGGTCAGGGCTGGTCCCCGGCAGTGATATGAAAGGTGAAAAGTTCTCATAAAGCATGGGGTTTTGGGTGGGTCCCTTTCCTAGGTGCAGTGGGAGGGCTGCAAGGGCCCGGGCATCCCAGGGAAATGAGCCCCAGTCCCACAAGGCAGGATGCTGTGGGTTTGGCCAGGTTGAGTGGGGCTGGCTGGGGTTTTGGGGGAACACGCCCTCCCACAGGCACCACTCTTGACTTCCTCTTCCCCTGCAACTGTCAGACAGAAATAGGAAGGAAAGATTGAGGTACGTCACAGAGCTGCTGATGCCCAGCTGCTTTTCCCAGCCAAACTTGAGAAGCTGAGACCATCCTCATCCCAGCCCAAGTACGGGACAGAGACGAGGGCTGGAGGCCAGGCGAGTACAGCATCTCAATTTTTATGCTTCTTTTGCTCCTTTCTTGCGGGGAGGCAGCCAGGCAACAAAGGGGTTTTGTAGCTCAAAAGGGCTATTTTTGTAATTCCTGATCTAACCTCTGGCCACTTGAGTCCAGGGAGCTTCAGGGAGCTCGGCATGGCATCCCTCCCGCAGGCCGGTCAGTCTGTGCAGCCTCCGCAAAGGCAGCTTGCCTGGTCTGTAACAGTTTTGCCTTAGGAGGTAGCATTGAGCTTGGAACTGCAGGTGTTTATTGTGGGGAGGATCCCCAAAAGCCTCCAAAACTCCCGTTCCTTGCCACCCCACGGGCTCGGAAAGCAGAGCAGAGAGGGTGCAGTGTGCTCTTCCCACGCCCTCCCACAGGGCCCTGGGCAGGGTGGCATGGGCGGTGTGCTCACCTGGAGCACCAGGGCTGTGGGCTGCCACACTCCCCTCCCGTGACCCTCTCTTCCTCTGGGGGTCTTCCCCACTGCCAGCCGCAGGTTGCGGTGGGAAAGAGGGAAGTGGCATGGCAGCATGGCATGAGGGTGGCAGGGATGGCTGCCTGGAGGGCTCAGCACAGTGTCACCGCCTGGAATGCCAGTGCACAGACCTTCCCGGGTGTCCCTGCACCCCTGTGGGCCTGCGGGAGTAGCCGGGAGTGGGAGTGAGACCCTTGCTCTTCTCCTCCAGCTCTCTGTGTGCCGCACACATCACAAGCAGGCATGTGACCCTGGAGAGAGCCGGTCCTTCCCAACACCTCAGTGGCTCTTGGATGCAGATGGAATGTGGGGCACACCCCAGGTGTCAGGGAAAGCAGCCTGGTCCCTGTTTTTGAAGCTTTTTCCAATGTCACAGCTACAGCTCCCAGGCTCCTGGCAGGTGAGAAGCAAAGACGGGAACACATGTGGTGACATCATGTCCTGTGGCCAGCACGGACACTGGAACGGGGCTGCTGCAATTTGTGGGAAGTCTCTAAACGGTGCATTTTGCTATCATAGCTGTCGCAGCTGTCACATCCTGCTTCACACAGCGGTTTTGCACTCTTTTGGTGCTGCTCTGAGTGATCTCAGCAGGCTGGAGAGTGTGGTGTCCCCAGACTACCCAGGGCAGGACAGCCAGCAGGCAGCCCCGTCCCACCCAAGCAGGACTCTGACCCTGGCAGACACAGCAGCGCAAATCCCCTCCTTCCCTTACTCCCAGGGCAGGGCACCCAGGGACCTTGGTGCTCAGAGCCAAGGGTTGCCACAGACTAGGAAGGGACTTGGTGCACATGGGAGAGAGCTCACCCCACAGATCTGTCCTCTGCAGGCACTGGAGGCTGCTGGAAGGAAATATATATTAAATATATTAATTGGACATGGGAATATATATGTGTGTGTGTGTGTGTGTGTGTATATATATGCTTTTATTTATTTAATTCTATTTATTCATTATATATTAAAATATGTTTATATACATTTATTTTTTATATTTTTTCTGTGGTTTATATATACAAAAAAAATATAAAAATACATATACACACACACTGAGTGTGATATTCTGCATGGGCTGGGAAAGACCTGTGTATGACCACGTGTGTGGGATCTATCTGCATCACACAACTGAGTGATGGAAGAATCAGCCCCAAGTCGAGTGACATCCACTCTCCCATCCTCACCATACCCCACTCTGCTCATTTCCCCTCTGTACTTGGGGTCTGGAGCTGCCCAGATTGCAGGGGTGGGAAGGAGCAGCTCAGCTGGGTGCAATACCTGGCATCTCTGTCCCAGCATGATGGTGACCCAGCACTAGGGATGCTTGGCAGTGTGGAGGAAGCACCCATGGGCACTGGCACTAATGGCACCTCACCATTACAGGTGGATGGTGCAAACACCACAGGATACCAGGCACGAGTGCATGTCCTCCCTTTTTGTGGGAAAACAGATGTTTAGCAAAGCCCTGATGGGAACTTGTGGCTAACAGACTTCAAGACTCATCTCTGCTGTTGAACACTTGTTTTATTTATAGCAACAAGATCACTGCTGGCATCAACACTTCCCCTTCAGCCTTATTTATAACTCCCAGCTTGCTCCTCCATGCAGAAGAGGAGCCAGCTCCATCCCAGCGGCAGCCCCCAGCACGTCCTGAGTGCCAGAGTGCCCCAGCTCTGCACCCGGCCCGCAGGCAGGACAGGAAGGACAGCGCCCAGCTTTTAGCTTATGCACTTCCCTGAGGCCACCTTCACATCTTCTGGCCCACAGACCCTTAGGGGGCACCTTGCCCTATGGCAGATGCTCCACTGGTGGAATATCCTGGTGTCTTCTGCACCTTGATCCCAAGCCACCCAGGGCATGTGGTGAGAAGATCAGAGCACAGGGCCAAGAAGGACCCTGGTCCTGAGGTGCAGCTTTCTCCCTCTGATGCCACTATGCAGCCAGGAAGCAGAGCCTGGTGGCAACGTGTCCTGCCCTTAGTTAAGTTGCTCCATCTTGGCACCCTTCTCCCTACCACGGGATGAAGTTGGTTGTAAAGCTCTGCAGTTCTGCTCCTTCACACCAGGGCAGGAGGATGGACTATGTGCACCCCTCTGCTTGCCTGAATTTATGGGAAAGAAGGGGAAAAAAACCAACTTCACAGGCAGAGCATATGCAGGAGACGAGACCCAGGACTGGTGGTGACTGCAAGTCTGGATTGAGCTGAAGGGATCATCAACGGGGTTGAAGGAAATGCTGCTGAGGCCTGTGTTGGTGCCCTACTCATGCAGAGTCAGGCTGAAAACCTGCTTTGCGGTCCTCTGAAGGCTGTAAGGAGGCAGACAAAGGCAGAAGCCCCATTAGTTCTCTTTGAAAGCCCTGCATCACATTATGTGCTCACCCGCCCACACACCAGGGTGTAATTTCCCTCCATGGCAGAAGAGAAGAAGTGTTGAACTTCCTGCTGCTGCTCTCTCCAAGTATCAGGATATGCTTCACACTCTTGTGACAAGAGCAAGAAACCACTGTGGGGGTGAAAAAGGCGTCCAAATCCAGCCCACAACACGAACCCTACTTTACAATACTTGATAGCAGCTAGCACTGGGGGCGTGTTGAGAATCCCACTGTATTTCTGGAGTTTGGGAGCTTTTTTTAATCCAGTTTTAGGGTTGCTCTATTTTACGAGATGGGTCTGTAAGCAGGAAGTTCCAACCTCCAGCAAGAACAAAGAGCTCACAGAGCTCTATCCCATCACCATCACACACTTTGTCATGGCAGCAGGAATTAAACACTTGGAAACACTGGGCAGGTGGAATAGCAGGAGCTCATTGAGTCCATGGGTTTGGTTCTCACAGCATGTGTGGGAACTTGTGGCTTGTAGCAGAACTGAAGCCTAATTAGGCACATTTGGAGTGTCAGTCACTGAGTTCTACAGGAAACAAGGGCAGGAGCCACTTTTCTCTGCTGCAAGCTCAAACTCTGCTGGCAGCATCTGGAGGTGACAGGAATGCGTTGGGCCAGCTAAGCACAGGGAGCGCATGTCACACAGACAGGGACATTGCAGCTGTGACAATAAATGATGCCCTTAAAATCTTACCAAGGGGGACTGTGGTGGTGGAGAGGAACTTGAAGAGGATCTCTTTGTCAAGAACGGCTCTGGCCACCCACCATAAGATGGTCTTGTGCAGATGTGGTAGAGTGAGCTCCCAGGCCACGTCACCCTGAGGGTTTGGCCACAGAGGTGCCTTTTGTTGGCTGTGTAGCCATGTGGTGTTGGCTGTGGAGCTCTGCCAGGGAGACTGGATCCAGGGCACGGTGGACTTCCAGAAGGCCCCTGCCATAATCAGTGGTGCCCGCTACCCTGAGTCTGGACACATCTCAAAATCTGTACCACAGCTGGGCACCAAACCTCACCATGCAAACGTTACCCACTGACCTACCCAGACCTTCTCTCTGCTCTTGGGAGGAGACCAGACATCCTTTCAAGGCTGACCAGTGTCATCCTCAGCTGGTGTCGTGTCTTACAGAGGCTGATGAGCTAAGACTGGACACCCTGACGCCTCAGAAGAGGATCTGAGCAGCCCTATATATTAACCTGTCTCAGCGTCTTTTGAAGGTTTCCCTTGTTTTCTCATTTCCACGTCACCCCGAGCTGTTTATTTGGCAAGTTCACAGGACTTGGTGCCAAGGAGTGGTTCTTTTCTTACTCAGGGCAGCATCAGAGCTATTTTGAAACTGATGACCTGGTTTTCAGACAGTGTGTCTAATATTGCTAAAAAGGGCAGTGTCTGTTGTTCCTTTGTACTTTCTTATTCCTTTTTTCTTCTTTTTACAAATTCCTCTTTTTGACTTCCCCATGTTCATCCATGTTGCAAGGCCATTACACTGTCAGGGTTTGCTCCAGGGCTTTACTGGGGAAAGGTGTGACAGTGTTAATGAATGTGATCTCAGCACAGGCTGCCCAGAGAAACTGTGGCTGCCCTGTCCCTGGGACACGTCCCAGGTGGTCACAAGAATTCTTTTTGTCTTGCAGAAAATGCCTCGTGACTGCTGCCTCCAGCTGCCAGTGCTGACCTGGGTGCTGCTGCTGGTGACAACAGGTGAGCCTGACCTGCCTTCCTCCCAGCACCTTTCATGGGCAGTGAAATAGTGGGGGGATCCCAAATGCTGCCCAACAGCAGCGGGAACACAGCATTGAGAGGTGTGCAAAGGCCATATCCTTACACTTCCTGGGATCTGGAGCTAACTCAAGCCAGCCCAGCTGAAGGACAGCAAGGCAGTTGAGGGCCTTGCCAGGGCCCCCAGCATGGGTTTGAGAGGCAAGGTAGGCTCAGGCCAGCATGGGTGCCTGGTGTTGGGTGTCTGAATAGCCCCAGCTGCCCCCCACACCAACTCTGTCTTCTCTCCTTTCCAGCCTTTGCCATGGAGTGCCCCAAGATCAAGGTGGGGACGTGCAAGGACTGCATTCAGTCTGGTCCTGGCTGCGCCTGGTGCAAGAAGCTGGTAGGTCCGTGTAGCCTGTCTAGTTGTCAGCCCCCAGCAGTCAGCTAACAGGCATCAGGGCAGTCACCCTGCCTGCCTGGCTCTGCCTGACTTCATTGTGGGAGTGTTTCATGTCCTGTGTGGAGGATGGGGCCAGGAGGGACCCAACAGCCATGACCTTTCTCCATCAATACCCATCAAAGGTTTTCTTCTCTCCATCAATGTCCTGGAGACCTGGTTTGGGGGCCAGGTCGTCTTGTAAGGTGCCTGTTCACCTCCTGCTCCTCTGATTTTTTTTCCTGCTGGTGTTGTCACACACAGGATTTCACCAAAGCCGGCGAGCCAGACTCCATCCGCTGTGACACCATCGAGCAGCTGAAGCAGAGGGGATGCCCAGACAGTGAGATTGAGTTTCCAGGCAATGAGATCAAAAGAACACAGGACCATCCCTTAAGCAACAAGACGCAGCTAACTCCACAGGAGGTGCACCTGAAGCTGAGGATAGGTATGCTCTGCCTGGCATTCTCAATGCCCTTCTTCTCATGGCCTGCCAGCAATGCCCTTCCACTCATTCCCCGACTCACCTGAGACACAGCAACATGTTGCAGCCTGCATTTCCACCCCTTTTCTTCCAAGAGAGAGGAGGGGTGGGTGATGGCACAAGCTGGCACAACATGGCAGCTGATCCCGCCATCCCTGTCCCTCAGGCCAGCCTGCTATGTTCGAGGTGAAGTTTCGCCGTGCCATGGGGTATCCCATTGATCTCTACTACCTCATGGACCTCTCCTACTCCATGCTGGATGACCTGGAGAAAGTGAAGAAGCTGGGAGGGGAGCTGCTCAGGGCGCTGGAGAGCACCACCCAGTCTCGGCGCATTGGTGAGCCTGTCTCCAGCCTGGCACAGGTGTTTGCTGCTGGGAAGAGCCACAGGGCTGGAGGGGGATGCAGGAAGTGGGCAGCAGGTGTCCTCTGCCAGGCTGAACAGTGTGGCAGGGCAAGGGATGTGGGCATGTACACTGAGGCCAGCAAATTGTCCATGCCCTGTGCCCTGTGCCCTACGCCTGAAACTGCAGTCTGGCTACCCTAGGGTTTGGCTCCTTTGTGGACAAGACAGTGCTGCCATTCGTGAACACACACCCCGAGAAGCTGCAGAACCCCTGCCCCAATAAGGACAAGAAGTGCCAGCCTCCCTTCGCCTTCAAGCACATCCTGTCGCTGACTGACAATGCCGAGCAGTTTGAGAACGAAGTGGGGAAGCAGTTTATCTCTGGGAACCTGGATGCCCCAGAGGGGGGGCTGGATGCCATGATGCAGGCAGCAGTGTGCGGGGTGAGTCCTGCGCCTGCCCTGCTGCCAGGAACTGTGCTTGGGCAGGAGGGCTGCGGCCCACGCACACAGGTGGCTCTGCCCCTCTCCAGGTGGGCTCTGGAAGCCCATCCTGTGTACGTTCTGATTTGGCAGCAGGGCAGGTCACTTTGTACAAGAGAAAATCGTACCACAGAGCCTCCTAACCCTGATCTCCCTTAACCCACCTTCCCCCTGCCCCATGCTGTGGCTGACACAAGGCCTTGGAAAGGGCTGCGCCCACTGGCACTGTCCTGCCAGCCCTGCTCAGGGACTGGGGCCACTCTCTGTGCCACTTGCAGGACCTGATTGGTTGGCGCAACGTGACCCGCTTGCTGGTGTTTGCTACTGATGACGGCTTCCACTTTGCTGGGGATGGCAAGCTTGGGGGCATCCTGACCCCCAACGAT
Organism: Ifrita kowaldi; assembly: GCA_013398055.1. Lineage (NCBI taxonomy): Eukaryota > Metazoa > Chordata > Aves > Passeriformes > Cinclosomatidae > Ifrita > Ifrita kowaldi. The sequence continues at coordinate 114,570 of VZRS01015379.1, forward strand.
GGCAAGTGCCACTTGGAGGACAACATGTACAAAAGGAGCAATGAGTTTGTAAGTACCTGGGGGCTCCTCAGCATCTCCAACACGCACCACCTCGCTCCCCCAGGCAGAAAAGACAATGTCATGTAAAAAAGCCTGTTGCGGAGACCAAAACATCACCATAATCACCATAATCTGTGCTGCCACATCCAAAGTGTCTACTCTTCTGCTGGTGGGGGTGGTTGTGCTGAGTGTGGTATCCCTCTCCTTGTCCAGGACTACCCATCTGTTGGCCAGCTGGTCCAGAAACTTGCCGAAAACAACATTCAGCCCATTTTTGCTGTCACCAGTAAGGTGGTGGATGTTTACAAGGTGGGGATACGTCAGATGGTCCAGGTGCCTCCATCCCCTTCCCAGGACAGGCACAGCTGCGTGTGTCTCCTGCTCTGCTGTCACGTGGTAGGAAGTGCTCACTTCTTTGCTCTCCACTGGCAGAAACTCAGTGAGATGATCCCAAAGTCAGCGGTGGGAGAGCTGAACGAGGACTCCAGCAACATCATTGAACTCATCCAAGTGGCCTACAATGTAAGCGCTGGAGCTCCCACCTCTCCAATGCCATCACCTGCACTTCCAGAACCACCCCAGGCAGCTGAGATCCTGACCTGTGGTGTTCTCTGGCTCTGTTTCCTGACCTGCAACCCCATACCCTCTTGGTTTGGTCTACTTTTTGGACTGATAGCACTTTCTCCACCATTTTTCCAAAGAACCTCTCCTCGCGGATCATCTTGGACCATTCCACCTTGCTGGACACTCTGGATGTTAAATATGACTCCAAGTGCAGTAATGACAAGGACTCCATGGATGAAGCAAGAGGCCAGTGCGACAATGTCAAGATCAATGATGAGGTATGTTCTTCTGTACCAGGAACACCCCACAGCTTGCACAGTTTCTGTTGCCCATCCTGTTTAGTGACAGGAACCCTGGGTGCTCTTCCAGGCTTTCTGCTTATATTAATTTAATGCCAAGAGTGTCCAAAATGCTGTGGGATGGCGGGGATCCTCTGTTGTTCTGGATGTGCATGTCTTCAGCCTAGGGCCGATACCACACTGACAGCTGGGTGTCTGGCCCTTCCCTGTCCTACTCTGCGCTTTCTAGGTCACCTTCAAAGTGAAGGTCACAGCCAAGGTGTGCATTCCAAACTATTCCTTCACCATCCGGCCGCTAGGCTTCACAGACACCCTCACTGTCCATGTGGCCAGCAACTGTGACTGCCACTGCAATGACCAGCCTGACCCAGCTGCTTGCAACGGGCAAGGCATCACCGAGTGTGGGATCTGCAGGTATGTGCTGTCCACCCAAAACACAATTTCAAATGCTGCCAGAGCTGGGGAATTGCTGGGAGAGGGATGTTGGGCCAAGCCAAGGCTGGGCTCTGTAGCTTTGCACAAATTTTTTGTTCAGAGAGGCAGATTTGTGCATTCCCCTTGGAACTGTCCCCTGCGTTCAGGAGGCAGGGGACACAGTGAGCTGGCTCTTCTGTTGGTGGAGGCTATGCTGCTTTCCTAAGGGCCTCAATCCATTCAACTATCCAGCCATCCATCCCAGTATCAAATCATCCACCAATCTACCCACTGAGCAGACACACATTTCTGTAGAAATCTCTCAAAATCCCACTTCTTGGCTGCAGCTCTCACAGGTCTTTAAGCGTAATTACTGCTTCATGGCCTCTGAGTGACAAGGAGAGGAAAAGACTGGGTTTCCTCAGGAAATACATCTCCTTGGCAAGGGCTTGGAAATTATAAATATAACAATAATTTCTGGGCGTTTATTTGGTGTTGTGAATACGACTGGTGGAAAAGCAGCATTTCTGAGGTTTGCTCCCAGTCAGCCACGCTGCTCCAGCATGGAGTTAGTACCAACATGGTATCATTGGTTTTGGTGAGGCTGTCCCAGATTTTCTCCGCTTTTGCGGAGGTCCGGGCGCTGTGCATGCCCCATGGCCACTGACCCAAGCTTGCTCCTCTCCTCTGGCGGCAGCTGCAATTCGAGATACACGGGGAAGAACTGTGAGTGCGACACCAAAGGCAAGACCAGCAAGGAGCTGGAGCACAGCTGCCGGAGGGACAACAGCTCGGTGATCTGCTCGGGGCAGGGGGACTGCGTGTGCGGGCAGTGTGTCTGCCACACCAGCGACGTGCCTGGCAAGTACATCTACGGCACCTACTGCCAGTGCGACAACATGAACTGCGAGTTCTTCGACGGCTCCCTCTGCGGCGGCCCAGGTGATGCGCCTGGGACGGCTTTTCCAACTGGCCACTGCTTAGAAGAATTAAATGCCCAGGGAGATGCAGCCTTTTTGTGCCATAACCCCACAGGGAAGGCTTGGGGCTGCTGGGTCCCACCACACCAGCCTGTGGGACCTCCTTGAGCATCCCATGGAGGGTGGTGTGGTGAGCGCAGGGTGGGTGATGCTCTCCAAGCAGGGGCAGAGGGAGGGTCACCTGGCTGTCTGCAGGATCTGAAAGATCTTCCCCTGCAGCACGCGGGCTATGCGACTGCGGGGTGTGCAAGTGCCAGCCTGGATACGAGGGCAGCGCCTGCCAGTGCCAGCAATCTACAGACAACTGCGTCAACGCCCGCGGACACGTGTGCAGCCTCCGTGGGACCTGCCACTGCAACCGCTGCCAGTGCTGGGGAGGGTACCAGCCCCCCTTCTGCCAGGAATGCCCGGGCTGCCCCTCACCCTGTGGCAGATACATGTGAGTGATGCGCACAGAGAGGGCACGGGGACAGTGGGGATCCCCAATATCCCAGGGAGGCGCAGGCAGGCCCTGCCTGTGCTTGGGCAGAGCCCAGCTGTAGCCAAAGCCAGGTGAGAGGGTTTCTGCCCCTGCAGATGTGAGCTGCGGCTGCTTGTTTTGCAGCTCCTGTGTGGAGTGCAAATTCTTCAACAGCGGCCCCTTTGAGAAGAACTGCTCCCAGGCCTGTCCCAACATCCAGCTGCCCACGAACTCAACAGAGGTGAGCATAAATGACAGGAAATGCAGGGAAAAGGATTCCCAGAACTGCTGGATGTCCTTCCATATGGTCCAGGAGGATGGCAAGGACATATACACCATCATCGTCAATCCTGATAGAGGTATCCCATCCCCGCTCCTCCTGCCATGCCACAGGCAGGCTACCAACCCTGCCACAGCAGCCTCGCTGCTTCGCCAGGGGCTGCAGCCTGACACCATCTGTCTGTCCCATAGAGTGCCCACAGCCCCCCAACGTCCCGCTGATCGTGGGCAGCACCATCGCCGGCGTGTTCCTCATTGGCATTCTGGTCCTGGTCGTCTGGCGGTTATTGATGGAGCTGCTTGACCGCCGGGAATACCGCCGGTTTGAGAAGGAGAAGACCAAAGCCAAGTGGAATGATGTAAGAGAGCCCATCCGTGCCAGTGGGGTGTTCTGGGGCACTCGGATCCACTGGGGAGGGGACAGTAGGAGGGGACATCCTTTCCAGAGGCAGCCATGTAGACCTGAGCCCTCCCCACTGCTCATTTTTCAGCCCAGCTGGATTTTGCCATTTAGGGGGCTAAATATCCTGTGGGCTCTTCTTCCAGTGCTGTCTGTGCTGTTGGCACTGGGATGGGTGGGATGGGTAATGCTCTGCTGGAAATCCAGCACAGCCCAACACAAACCTCTCACTTCTCTCCCTCCAGGCTGATAACCCCCTCTTCAAGAGTGCCACCACCACTGTCGTCAACCCCAGGTTTACTGAATGAGGCAATACCTGGCAGCGCTGGGAATCACTGTTAAATAAGGAAATGCCAAGCTAAGGAAAGCTCAAACTAAGGAAATCTTAAACTAAGGCTCCCACCCCCTCTTCTTTATCTTCATGGTTTCTCCCCTTCTTCCAAGAAGCCCCCATCATGTCAGGTGCTGGCTGAGGGAGTGCACCATGCCAGCCTCCTGGCCCACTGCTCGATGGCTGGGTTAGTGGAACTGGGAGAGGGGAACAGATACAACTTCAGGCCTCACCACAGGAGTATGCAGTGGCTCCTGTCCCATCTCCTGATGCTAACTTTGCTTTCTGGCAGGAGTCTTGGACACCGAGCCCCAAAGCCAGCTGAGAGCACGGAGTGCTTCCAGCTTTGATTTTGAGCTGGGATTTCAAAACTGCTGTCTCTCTTCTGCTCCAGCAGGATCTGCTCCCAGGCTGCTCCATGCCTTCCCCAGCTGCATTGGTCTCCACCACTATGCAATGATTTCCAGAGAACTCATTGCTGAGTTGGACATAAAGGGTCCAAGCAACCGCTCCAGAGGCTGCAGTGATGTGATGGGCCCTAAGGGCTAGTGAGCACCTGTACCTTGTGGTGAAGAGCAGCTGGAGAACATGCACTGAATCTTTTTCCCAAATCACCAACTGCTTCCTGACATCGCTCCCTCCTCAGACCTACCTCAGGCAAGGTTCTGCCTGGGCTTCTGCATGCTTGGCTTACCTCCATCATGCCTTGAAGTCCTCTGCACAGCAAGGAGCCACCGTCTGATCTATGAAACTTGATCTATGACCTATGATCTGTGAGCACCTGGAAAATTCCCTGCAGGTTGGAGGTCAGCCATAGCTTCTTCCACCCCCTGGGACATGATCTCCCTGCTCTGCGAGCATGTCAGGCATACCAGGAGGCAGCTGTGCAAAACACCTGGCAGCACCCAGAGCATCTCCAGCTCAGCACTTATCCCAACCACACACAGCAGCCAGTTGCTCGTACATTGTGGGTCATCCCCATGAAATAGTGGTACAATTCCTTATTTGCTTTAAGTTTGGGATTAGTTTGCATAGAGTCGTATCGTGTTGCATCTTTATTTGCTCTCTGAAGAGGTTTAATGTGAATAAAGACTAATAGATAAGGTAAATACATCTGTCCTGCTAAGAATTAGGTGCAAGGGCAGCAGCTAAAGCATTCATTGGAGAAACTACAGTCACACCTTGTCATTGCTGCCATCATCTTCCATAGGTACAGTGCCTGGGAAAGATCCCAGCTAAAGAAACAAACTGTTTTCTACACAATTTGCCATCTATGCCCTGAATGGTGCTCCCTTGCAAGCCAAAACTGACTCACTGAATAGTGCAGAGCACTTCTCATCCCTGCCCATGTGATGGCAGCTGCACGAAGACCGCCTCAAATGAGATTGGCTGTGCCACATCAGATCAGGGGTCAGTTTGGGCCATTTTATTGTTCTTCAGCAGTGACTATGAGGGTCTAGGGCAAGGTAAGAAGGAAAGTGTGTCTGATACTCCTCCTAGTACTGCCCCAGGCTGCAGCTATTTTTGGCTTCAGGACCCTCAAAATGTTGGCTTGTTTTTGGTAAGAGCAGCAGTCTGCAGGCTGGGACACGCCAGTCAGGTCACAGAATCACGGGATCATTAAGGTTGGAAAAAAACTCTAACATTAACCCAGCATTGCCAGGTCAACACTAAACCATAATCTCTGAGTGACACATCTACACACCACATCCCTTGAGACCAGGCTGCCGAGGTCACACACCTGAGCCCCTGGAGAGGCTTTCTGGGCACTCTGTGCCTTGATGGGCTCCTCTCACCTGGGAGACGGAGAGAGGCCAAACTGCTTCCAAGGGGCTGCAGGAGCTGCCAAACCACATCCCAAGAGAAACAACATCACCCAACTGAGCCAACAGCCCATGCCTTTGATTTTATTACTACAGGGAGCTCCCCTTACATTTAAACCACTCGTGTGCCAAAGGGAAGATTTCCAATATTCTTCAGATAATGGGACCAGCCCCACATGTCTTCCAAGCAGACGTTCAAGTTCCGTGCCAGACGCTTTATCAACAGGTAGGTGCCACCCAGTCCTGCTGCCCCCACAACAAAGAGCCCTCGATTAATTACCTGCAAGTGCAAAGAGAAACCCCAGCGTCATCAGAGGCTGGGTCTGACCCTGCAGCACCAAGCAAAGTCATCATACCTGGCAATATCCCACCACCAAAGCTGCCCCCCACGGCTGAGCAGTGCTGGTGTGTGGGATGCTCCCAAGGCTCATGGCATGGGGAGGATGGGCACCACCCTTGACCAACCTTTGTCTGCCATTTCCAGCGCTGAAGGGCCTCATGGTAGCGAATTCTGGTGAAGGTCACCTGGGAGGGTTGCAGGAGAATTTCACCACCCCAAAGCCAGGCAGGAGGAGCTCATGGCAGTGGGGACTGACAGGCTGTCTTACCATGGTGTACAGTGGGACAATGGTGGAAGGCATGAGGGCATGGAGAAAGTTGTCTACGTGCTTTCGGAAAATGAACCATGTTGAATTCACGTGCTCACGCATCTGCAACAGAGCAAGTCACCCCTTTGCAAGGAGTTTTGGCAGAGCTCCCCTGTGCTTTGCTACCTCTCCCACTGCCTGTCCTGGAGGTCATGCAGGGATCAGCACCTCCTCAGCCCCAGTGACATTCCCAAGGAGCTCTGAGGCTAAAGCCTGCCAGGGGGAGAGCCCAGCCAGAGTCTTGCCAGAGGCCCTGCCTGCTGCATGCATCCTGAGAGCACTGCTGTGTGCATGGCCTGTGGAACCACAGGTCTGTGCGGGGCTCACCTACCTCTACATAATTGTACATGGCTAAATCCGAAATCGCGTGGTCATCTGGCACCCTCAGTCTGGAGAATTCAGGGAGGCAGGCACCTGGGAGAAGAAAGCAACAGTTCACAGGCAGCTCCCTGCAGGGTATCCAGCTGCCCGCAGCTGCAGAGGGATGTTCCTCTGCTCTCGCTCCTCCCCAACTACCTCACTTACCAAGGTCATTGTGGAACTGATCCATTAATTCATCAAAGACCAGACAATCTTCAAAGCCCTGGGAGGAATATTAGGGGGTTAATAGGCATAAAGGAGCCACATACTCAGGAGAAGTGCTGTCATGGATGCTTAGCTAATGTAGCTGTTTGGTCCCATTGACCACAACTTCAGACTAAGAATCTTACTCCAGGCTCCTCTGACAGGGGTCTTGAGAGAAACCCAGGGGACTGCCTTCTGCAGCTGCCTGGACCCCCCTCCCACATAGTCCTCTGCTCCATGGGAAGGTGGCATCATCACCCTGTCCCCTGTCCTTCGCAGGAGGACATCCTGATGGAGCTCAATCCCTGCCAATGCAGAGGACATCAGGCTGTGGGACAGGCCAGCCCAGGAACTCTAAGGAGATAAACACTAAAACCAGCTGTTTGTGGCTTAAAGGAGCAGGGACCCCACCAAGAGGGACAGGCCAGCCATGAACTTACTGCATTCATGCCCTGTCCATAGAAGGGCACAACAGCATGCGCGGCATCTCCCATCAGCACACACCGGGAAGACAGGTTGTAGGAAGAGCACTTCACAGAGATCATGGCCTGGGCTGGCAGCAAAAAGTAATCGTGCTTCAGCTCTTGCCTTCAGGTAAAACAACAAATTTTGTTGTGTGGGACCACATGAGAGAAGAGCAAGCCGTGCCATGTCCAAGCTCAGGAAGCCAGGCCACAGGCACTGTCAGCCTTGGTATGCAAACCCTAAGCCTGTGCACTAGGCTATTTGTGCTGGGAAAATGTGGAAGTCAACTTCCCCGCAATGTGGACCAGATATTTTGTCTGCAGGTTTTAAGTTCTGCACAGAACTTGATCATTGGCATCTTGGTCCTCTTACTGTGAGCAGTGGTAGATGTTGGTCAATGTACAAAGGACATACCAGGGAATATCTGAGTTTCTCAGTTAATATGAAGTCCTGTGATAATTCATTTTAAGAGGAAAGGAAACTGTCTAACACAGCAGAGACTGTTGATATGATCCAAGAAAAAGCCCATCCCATAGCAGATAACTGTGATGATGAGTGAAGAGGGGAGACAGGAACACTTACTGTCCGATGAGGGGGATGGCATCTGGGAAGTAGGTCTGGAAAAAATCCAGCACTTGCTCGCCTGTTGTGAGCTTCTCAAATTCCTCAAAGGGCATGAAGAGCGTGCAGGTGAAGGACTTGTCCTGCCAGCCAGGAAGGAAGGTCAGTAAGAAGCCCAGAGGCCAGAGGGAGCACGTGGCACCTGAAGCAGCAGCTCAGTGCCCAGCCTGTCACCTGGCAGTCCCAGTGACCCACTGGCACAGCAAGGGGCGAGTGTCTGGCCACCCCCTTTCTCATGGTGGGCAGGCACAGGGGAGACAGAAACAGTGTGTGACTGGCCAGCATGGGCCTGGCACACTGTCCTGGTGCTCCTGGTATGTAGTTTATAACATCCAGCTGCAGAGGGCTGTTTGCGGGGGTCTGGTTGGGCCCAGATGTGTGGGCAGAGAGAGGTACCACAGGTACCCACCTGGCGCTGCAAGGTAGGACTGGCTCTGAGCACCCTGCCCTGCACCCCCTTAGGCTGTGGTAAGCCTGGCACAGGCTGAGTGTCCCTCCTGGCTCCTTCTCTGGACATGGGCCTGTCTGTGCCCTGGTGCCCAAGAAGGCCAATGGCACCTGGCTTGTACGAGAAACAGCGTGGCCAGCAGGACCAGGGAAGTGATTCTTCCCCTGTACTCCGTCCTGATGAGGCCACACCTCAAGTGCTGTGCCCAGTTCTGGGCCCCTCAATCTAGGAAGGACATTGAGGTGCTGGAGCATGTCCAGAGAAGGGTAACAGAGCTGGTTAAGGATCTGGAGCACAAGTCCTATGAGGAGCAGCTGAGGGAGCTGGGGAGGGTTCAGCCTGGAGAAAAGGAAGCTCAGTGGAGACCTTATCACTCTCCACAACTCCCTGACAGGAGGGAGCTGGGCTCTGCTCCCATGTAACAAGGGACAGGAAGAGAGGACACAGTTTTAAGCTGCACCAGGGGAGGTTTAGACTGGACATTAGGAAGAATTTCTTCACAGAAGCGGTGATTAGACATTGGAACAGGCTGCCCAGGGAGATGGTGGAGTCACTGTCCCAGCGGGTTTTTAAGGAAAGACTGGATGTGGCAGTCAGTGCCATGGTCTGGTTGACAAGCTGGTGTTGGGTCATAGGTTGGACTTCATGATCTTAGAGGTCTTTTCCAACCTAATTGATTCTGTGATTCTGTTATTCTGTGACTCCTGACCCTCCCAATCCCTGCCACCACACCCAGTTCATCCCCACCAGCCCCATCCTGTGCCCCAAGAGAATATGGCCCTGGTTAGCACCATGTTGGGCAGTGCAATCATCATGAAGGTGTTTCTCGGCCAGATATGGAGGTAGTTTGGTTCCATGGCAAACTGAAAGAGAAAGAAAATTGCCTTGTATCCTTGCCCTGTTCAGCTTCCCCAGCCCAGGCTTTGGCTCCCCTCCACACCAGCACAACAGCTGCCATGGGAAGACACAACAACCACAGGGCCCCTTTCTGCTCCCTGATGCTCCAGGGAGACACAGAGCAGGGGAAAAAGGAAAGGATAAGAAATATGGGCAAAAATCTGATGCTTTGCAATTGCTGGTGTCCTCATAGACATGTTCCCATACCCCCAGGACCTCTCAGAGCCAGATTTAATCCCACCACTCCAAGACAGGCTCTCTAGGATTTTTGCATGCAGGTACCAACACTGGCCCCACTTTTGGAAGATGAAGAGATCCATGTCTTCTCTTAGGAAAGGTTTAATCCCTTGCCTGAACCCCAGGTGAGAAATTATTTCTTCCAAAGCTGTTATAGCAGAGCCACAGTGAGAAGGGGGTGGGATGTCCAACCTGTGAAGGTTGTAGCAGCCCCTGGGACAGGCACACTCACATCTCCATCCTTGGGAGGGATGGTCAGCTCCATGTAGCCATGAGGAATGTACTCGTGGCTGTAGTTAAAGCGCGTTTGCCTCATGAACTGTTTTCTGACTGTTGAGAAGGCTCCGTCACACCCCACGATGAGATCGTAGGTCACTTCCAAGGTCTGCTGGTCAGATCTGAAAGCAAGACAGTCCCTTGGATCAATCTGATCTTTAAGGTCCCTTCCCAGCCTAACCACTCTATGATTCTATGGTTAATCGTCCCATAACTCCAGGCCAGATCACCACCACTGTGCCCAGAGGATCTACCTTTTGCAAAATGTGTTATTAATCTTCTAGGGTGAGGGAAGATCAGCTCTCACTGCCTGGGAAGCTCAGCATTAGGATAAATAATTATCCTGTAGGTTATCAAAAGCATAACTCTTCCAGGGCTACTCAGCAATGCAGCAGGCACCTTTGGGATAACGCTGCTGCTTTGCAGAGCCTGAAGCACCTGCCAGGTGAATGGCGGGTAGAACCAGAACTTCTGTGAAAGACTGAAACAAGGTCATGGAGACACAGTGCGGTTTGGGTTGGAAGGGACCTTAAAGCTCAGCCCGTTCCACTCCCTGCCATGGGCAGAGACACAACACCAGGGTCCTCAGAGCTTCATCCAGCCTGGCCTGGAACACTTCCAGGGATGGGGCATCACCAGTTATCTGCCCTCCCTGATGAGCAATCTGTCCCTGAACCCAGTGCTATGGATACTGGCACTTTTAACCCCTGCACAGGTCAGGAAGCGTGTGCCTGCTGCCAGGCTGCGGTGTTACTGAGTTCCTCAAACCTTTCTCAATCTCCCCATTAACCCTGCCTTGATGTCTCTCCTTCCCAAAGCTGACACAAGGTTTTGCCTGCACAGCAGTTTCAAAACTGAGATTGCTCAATTGTTTGAGGTTTTATGAATGATTAAGCAGAAACTAACTGACCACAGTGCTTGATCCCACGCTTACTCAGGGATTACCTTTTTATAGATAATGTCCCCAACTCTGCATTGCACCCAAGGAGCTTGTGTCCAAAGAACAGTTTAGTGTTGGAGTACTTCTCAGCAGCTGTGAAAAGAAAAGAATTAAATGTAGAGGGGTTTACTGTGACCGCAAAAAATATTTCCAAGAGATCCCTAAATTATAGGGATTTTTGCCATTACAGCAAATAATTTGCTGTGTTGCATGAGGGCCAGCAGGCAGGGCACTGGTAACTGGTAAACTATGGTTTAGTGGGGTAGGTAAGAGCCATTTTAAACTATTTGGAAAATGCAAGGAATCCTGCAAGGATTTTTTTCTTCCCCACAATGACATGAGTCACTGACTACTTTCCACCATCACTCCACTGAGGTGCCTGCAGTCAGTGGGGAATTTGCATAAATTTGGTCTAGTCTGATTACATACTTGGCCATAGAGCTCCAATTTCTATTTCACTCTGTACAATCAGGGGTTATGGGAAATACCACAAACAGTGACAAGGCTGAGGAGGTGTCTTGTGCTTTAGCTGGGAAACAGCACAGGTTTTCCTGTGCTAGTTCAGGTTTGCACTTTCTGAGAGCTGGGTAAGGGAGCTTGGGGCCCAAAGTCTTCTGGTCATGGGGCAAGCGCTAAATCCCCAGCAAAAGAAGAAGTATTAGAAGTATTACTGTGTTAGAAGTATTTGCAAACAGAAGTGACAACCTACCTGTCAGCAGCTCTTTGTTTAAGTTTGCTCTGTCCACAGAGAGAATGTACTGCAAGGCAAACAAACAGGGGGTTCAGACAGCTTTGCTGAAGGACACTCTGCATGGCCAGACAGGAAACCCTCCGCTCCACACAATCCCCTTCCCTCATTCTCTCCAGCCTCTCCCACATCCACGATCCCCACGCTGTCCATAACACAGAGATACAAATGCTAACAAAGACCCCTTGTGCTCTGAGAAGCAGGTCCAGTACCTGGTTCTTCTTCCCATAAGGGATAGAGTATTTTTTCCCTGAAGGTGTATGTATCCTCCTTGCCCGCATGGGAATGCCCTTGGCCACAATCTGAAACAGAAGGGAATGTAACCCAGGCTTCTGGCCACAACTGTGGGTTTTTAGTACAAGTTACCAAGCATCATCCCCTCGCCCAAGCACTGCACTCGAGGAAGAACGGGGGGCTCTTTCCTCACACCTTTCCAAATCACCACCCAATTTAACAGGACTGTCATGTCAATTTGCTACAGTTTATTGAGATCACTTACAAGCTCATTCTCATAAAAATCAGAGGGAAATTGTTTTTGGATAGAGGGGACATGAAAAATCCCAGAGTGCTGGACAGGACAGGGGATGACAGCCCAATTACATCCTGGGACTGGGATACGTGTTGTCAAAGTCTGGGCTCCTCTGCAGGGATCCAGGGACCAGGAGATCCCACCACTGCCAACAGCTGGATGTTAAACAGTAGCCAGCACCCTGCAGAAGAGTGCTGGGCTCCCAGCCAAGCATGCTGGGCAGAAGGCAGTGTGGATGGATTTCAGGGGTCAGCCCAAAGATCAAGGTTTTGTGGGAAAATACAAATCTGGACATGTCAGTGGGGAAAACAGCTGCCTTTATTGCATCCTGCTTTATTGCATCAGCTCTTTTGGGAGTCCATCTACTCCTGCCCTGTTTGCCCTCATCTCCAGGAGGGAGGGGAGCACGGCAGGGAGGTAAACACTGGACGCTGTTTGGTCTCCCAGGGAAGCACCCACTGCCAGGAGCAGAGCCCAGCTGCCCGGGGCGGGGGAGATCCTGCTGGCAGATGTGCTGTGAAGCAGGGGAGAGCCAGGCTGCAGGCATGCAATGGGAGAGGTCTGGCTGGGACAGGGCAAGAGTGTTTTAACCACAGAGACCCCCCACCACCAACAGAACGTGCCAGGGTACCTGCTCCTCCATCCCCACAGCTCGCAGGGCTTGGCGTCCCCTGTGAGACAGGGCCAAGTTAATGCTTCTGCCACGGGCAAAGCTGGCCACTCGGATATCTGCGTGGGAGGAGCAGTTGGTTATGGAGGCACTGATAGCACAGCCTGGTGAGGGGAACACCTCCCAGGTCCCTGCAGCAGCAGCAGGTGGGGTAGGGGGGAGTCTAGCCTGGATCCTCCATGCCACCTCTAGCCTGGAAGAAGCAGCTGCAGCCAAGTGTTGCAAAGGGAATGCTGGATCCTGACAGCTCCCCACGGGCCAGAGGGCCCATTAACCTTAAAGAGCCATTTCCCCTCTAAATGCAAAAGGCTGAGCAATGAGTGCCTGGCAGGTTCTGCTGAGGCTCACAGACTGACGCTTTTTGGGACACTGGCAGGTCACCTTCTCCATGGAAATGTCTGGGCATTGGCCTGTTCCTCCTCCAAGTTGCCTCATTTGGACTTCCTGGGTTGTCTGGCCAGTGCATGGGGCAGAGCCTCCTCATCCCAACATGAATGAGGAGTGTAAGCAATGGGCCAAAAACTGGAGTGGTGCAGTAAGATCCATCCAACTCAGAAGGCAGGTAAGAGCAATCAGAGGCTTTTCAAAACTGCGGAACTTCTAGCAACTGTAAGCCATGCAGCAAAACTGCCTGTTCTGATGTCTATCAGGGCAGGAAGAGTTACCACAGAGACATGTCAGGCATGGCTCCTCCTTCCCTTCACTGCACTCTTGAGTTGAGTTTCACTTTCCATGGTGTTATTCTCCCCTGCCACTTGGCTTGCTACCTCTGCCCAGGTTTTATTTGTCTAACAGATGTCAGATACTGAAGATGAACAATTTCTCTGCCTTTCAGCCAGTATCTTGGCTCTAAATCCTAATTTCTCTTTTGTGGTGCCCTGTGGGCCTGGAGGCTCCATCTCTCCTTCTGACCCAGCACTGAACTATAATGCTTCCTGCAGACACTAAGCTTCAAAGGTGAGGATTTGAATCAGTGTTTAAGCCAACATAAAAAGGGCATCATTTTAGTAGCTAAAGGGTGGGTTCCCTCCACACAAGACAAACTTCAAACAAGTGCTCCTCCACAACACAGGAGCTAAAGGGGAGAGAGAAAAGAATATCCCCAAACTGCCACTCTCAGATTTAATTATTTTCCTACAGTTTCAGTGAGCTCACACAGTAATGATCAGGCTGAACTTACCTTCTCTGGCTTCATAAACGTCAACATGGAAACCTCGTCTAGCAAAGAAACAGGCATTTAATGCTCCCACCTACAAGACAAGGATCAGGAATGGTGGATGAAGTATTTCAGAGGTCACTTCTGAGATGCATCAAAGGAAAGAAGTGATCAGGGGATGCAGCTCAGCATAAACAGGGAGATCCTTTGACCAAGAACCTTAGAAGACTTTTTACTGAAGAACAGTCCTCTGGCAGCCCTGTGTGCTTGCAGAGTCTCCAAGACAAAAGCCACCCATCACCATGGCATTATAAAGCCATGCCAAGTTCAGGCTTGTTCACACACAGCAATTGAGTGCAGCAGGGCTCACCTCTTCAGCCAGAGACAGCAGGAGCTGGTGGGGGAAAGCTCCCAGCTCCTCTCTGGACTGTGTTTACCTTCCTCAATAGAATTCAGGATGTTGCAGAATTCCCTTGGGAACACAGTGAGGGAGAACAGTACAAATATGTCCTGTTTGTTATTTAAATAACTTTTAAGATTTAATTTCCATTATGAATTGTTGCCAGAACTACAGCCTCTTCTGTCATCACTTTTCCAAGAAGCTAATGTCCAAAAAGTCAAGAGAGAGATGTAGGTTCTGCAATGCCCCAAGCTGTCATAGAATCACAGACTAATAGAAGGGTTCGGGTTGGAAGGGATGCTAAAGACCATCTTGTTACAGCCCCCTGCCGTGGGCAGGGACACCTTCCACTAGACCACGTTACTCGGAGCCCCATCCAGCCTGGCCTTTAGTGTCACACTTCTCTGCAAGTAGCAGTGGATGAAAACCATTCCCAAACGTAAGCGGGCAGAGGAAGGCATTTCCTCTCAGCCTGGCATTTACCGGTCTCAGTCCTTGCAAAGCATTTCACATTAGAGATTTGGTTACAGCCAAAATCAGCCAAGGGACAGCGGGACCTGGCAGCCCAAACAAGGACTGGTTTTTAGTGTACCTGGGCACCACTGCTCCACCACCACCCAAACCCCTTCCTCTGAGAAAAGGACAGGAGCCTCCCACAGTAGGAGTTCAATCAACCCCTTCGCAACACCCCATCATCTGACAGAGGAATCATTTTCAGAAAAACATTCACTCCCACACTCAAGCAGTGCTTTTACAGCCCCAGCTCCCCAGCAAACACAATCATGCAGCAGCTAAATGGCATTTCCTACCAGACCACCACCGACAATAGCAACTCTTTTCCCTCGTGGGTCACAGGGCTCCATGCTAGGTCAACCCCTGGGTCTCAGATCCCTGCTCTGTCTCTGATCCCTCTGCCTCTCTCCAATCCTGCTGCCCTTGCCAGTGGGGAGGGGAGAGAATGTGGGTGGCTGAGTCACGCCTGGGTTCTTCTCCCCACTTCACATTAAAGTTTAACTCTCGGCCCAGAGACTGTCAGGGAGTCAGCCTGGCTGAGGTGCAGAGATGGGAACGTGGTGTTATTCAGTCAGGCTCTATCCAAAGGCCTCTTTTGGAAATTGTAGAGCAATCCTGCAGTCTCCAAGGAACACACACAGAGCAGGAGGAGAACTTGCATCTGCCTGGCGATTGCTGGTGCTTCACTGGGCTGCAACTGCAGAGGGTGGGACAATGTGGAGTGACTTCTGGAGCCTCACAGACTCTCTCCTGAGGGTGGGATGTGAGCCACACTACTTGCCCAGGAGCCGCATCCCATCTTTGAGACAGCTTTCATCCAAGGAAGCTGTGTGTGGCTCAGGAGTTTTGGGGTGTGATGCTTAGGAGAGGGTCCATGCTTGCTGTGCAGAACCTTTCCAGGACTTGGACGAGGCTGTGAGGAAACATCTTTGCAGGCACCATTTCACATGCCCATCCTTGGGAGGAAATGCTCTGCTGAGCCAATGCTGCCCACAGTAAGCATTGAAAAGGGGGGAGACAATTAGAGCCACCATACAATAATTAAACAGCAGACAGTGAAAGTGCAGACATTTGCATCACCGAGTACAGTTTATTGCTAAACCTGCCAGGTACCAGCAGATTTGGCTCATAGAATAGTTAAGGTAAAAAAAGCCCTCTAAGAACATCGAGTCCAACTGTTAAACCAGCATTGCCAAGCACACCACTAAGTCATGACCCCAAGTGCCACATTTACATGACTATTAAAGACCTACAGGGATGGGGCAGGACGCAAATGCTTCCCTGGGCAGCCTCTTCCAGTGCCTGACAATGTTTTCAGTTAAGAATTTCTTTCTAATATTCAATCTAAACTCCCGTGGCACAACTTGAGGCCATTTCCTCTTTCATGTAGTTGTAAAGAGTGAGAAGTTGTAGAGAGAGATAAGAATCTCAAAGACAACAGAGCAGAGAGGGCAAAGAGCAAGGTAGGTTTTACATAGTAAATAAATTATTCATTAGTTGTTTTTGGAACACAGCACACAATTAGCTTCCAGCAGTGACAGTTACTATTTTTCCTTCATTCCAAACAAAATTTAGGTCCCTGGGTTTTCTTAATCAGATTCACTCACAAACTGCACCAGGCAAACCCAGTGTACAGATGTTCTCCAATTTGAAAACAGAAGGCAGGAAGATACTGAAAAAGTGCTAGAAAATCATTGTTCATCTTTATATACTAAGCAAAACCAGGCTGCTGAAAGCATGAAAATGTGTTGCCTGATAAAAACTCTGAGTGAGCCTTTTAAGGAGTCGTAAATAAAACTAAAAAGAACAGGATAGCATGGGCATGGATTAAAGCCTGTCCTCTGAAAACGAGTGGGAATAGTAAAGGAGGGAAAAGTGCTTGATTTATGTTGCTGAAAAAAAAGACATGTCAATGGCTGAGGAAGAACATCAGGATTTTATTGTTTTTAGAAAGGCTATGGTCCACTTGCAGAAGATCCTGTACTGTCAGTGTGTGGGCCACCTGCAACAAGAAAAATGGGGTTATTGTGTTTAGTAACAGCCAGCAGTGCTGCAGCTGCAAAAAGATATGTTTGGTCTCATACCTTGTGGAAGGCAGCTGAAGAAGAGGAAGAACCAGTTTAAAGGCCACAACAAGACCCTTACTGATTTCTGCAAACAGTGAATTGCACTGATTCTGACAGGAGCCAGGAGTTCTTTACTGGTTCAGATTACAAACCCGTGTCAAAGGGAAATAGGTAGAAATGTTCATCCCTTGTAATCCCATTAGGTAAATAATCGGTTCAGGAATTCAAATCCTCTGCTAAAGAGGGCTGTACAGATACCCCTGCCAGCAGGTCACCCGTGCCCAGGGCTGCAGCTGCCTCCATCCTGTCCTGTTCACTAAGGCTCTGAAAGAGCCATGGCACAGAAATAAAAGTTGAGCTCTCACAGGATGTCCCCATGTCACCCCCGCTTCCATGCTCTAGCAAGGTGCATTTCTTCACCATCCTTGGCACGTAAGAACTTCCTAGCACCTAGGAAGCCAAGCAGGACAAGCTCAGAGGAAGGCACAAAGCAAGTGAGCCCCTGGAGGAGCTGGCTGTGACCTCTGCACAGAGCTCAAGGGCTCTACAGATCCAGGAGCATCCTGGGGAGATGTTCATCCATTCTGCACTTGAAACCCACCCCCTTCAGCTGCAAGCACAAGCTTATGGCAAAGGCTCAGCATTATTTCTGATACTCCCCTTCCTTTGTACCATTTTTCTTAGCTCGTGGTTTGGGTTTTTATTTCCCCAGGAATTTCTGATTAGCAAATGTCTCAGCAGTGCTTTAAGAACATAAATCCTGCTGGGAACCTTAGCCTGAATGTAAAACACTTCCCCCCACCTTATTTAGCAGGTGACTGCTGGGTTCACAGGGAGACCCAAAAAGCAGGGTGAGAGCCCCTGCAGAGCAGAGACATGCAGCATGGCAGGGTGGGGGGTCTGTATGATCCTCATCCTTGTCAGATCCCCACGTTTATTCCACAATCTGCCTCGCCACCCCACCTGGGCAGGGAGAAGGGCTACAAGTGCACGTCACAGCTGCCTGCTTACTCACATAGGCTGGGCAGAGCTGCCGGTCCAGTGCTGCGCTGTGGATGTGGATGGGAAGCTCCTGGGGGGCACTGGGAACACTCCCGTGGGAGGGTAATGGTGGTGGTGGTGCACCACAGGTGGTCTGGGCCTGTCTGCTTTCACGGCCAGGGGAGCAGCAAGCTGCAGATCCTTGTTGGAGAGAGACAAAGGGTGGCTGCAGAACCCTGTGCCCCCACGACTGAGGGGCCAGGGTTCCACTCAGCCACCCCTTGGGAAAGGAAGACCTTTGGGATGTGTCTGGGAGAAGAGTTTGCAGGTTCCAGTACAGAAGGTTCAAAAACACTTGGTGACTTCAGATTTCACCTGATACTCAGACCCCACTCCCTCTAATTTATTCCAACAGTCAATGTCAGGGAAATGCAGAATGACAGGATGGCCTGGAGAGGAAGGTGGGCATCAGGGCATGCTCTTCCTCTGCCGTCTTTCCTAAGGTGCAGCGTCCTCCACAGTCCTCCGGCTCTGCCAGCTCTTTGTGTGTTTTGCCCAGGCCCTGTGCCCTCTCAGGGAGATGAGCCATGGCCTGGAGTGGGCGAGGATGCCCTTCAGGCCAGGCTGTTGTTACCTGGTGCGTGTGCTGGAGCACGGCAGAGCTGGCTCCCCCAAGCTGTGCAAGTGCCATCGGCGGCAGAGCCTTCAGCATCATGTTCTGCATCATGATCTGGTGCATCTGAGCATTCTGCATCAGCATCATCTCCACCATATCTGAGAAGAGAAGAGAAGAGAAGAGAAGAGAAGAGAAGAGAAGAGAAGAGAAGAGAAGAGAAGAGAAGAGAAGAGAAGAGAAGAGAAGAGAAGAGAAGAGAAGAGAAGAGAAGAGAAGAGAAGAGAAGAGAAGAGAAAAGAGAAGAGAAGAGAAAAGAGGTTTTATCCACGACTGACAAGCAGCAGAGGCATCGTGGTAAGGAGTGCCCTCAAGCACACAGACTGGTCACTGCAACCAAGGCAAAGCAGCTGAAAGGGGCACATGAAGGATATTGGCATTATTTCCCCAGACAGTGCAAAGTTAATGTCCGTGAGTGGGATTGTTCATACCAGATTTCCTGTTTCTCCTCCCTTCTACAGGAAAGCTGCTGCTAATGTCTTCTGTCTGCTGCTTCCCCTGCAAGCCCACACCCCTAGCTATGCTGAGTGGCAGGATGGAGAAGAGCTGAGCTGCAGCTTTCCCTTACTCCAGCATGGACAGGCTCCTGGCTGTGCTCTCCATTGCTTCAGCCCGGATCATTGCTTTCCATGTGAGAGATTTCCTCAAATTTATGTGATGTTGCAGTGCCACCTTGAGAGTCCACTGACTCATAGAATTGTAAAGGTCAGAAAAGACCTTTAACATCAAGTCCAACCCTCAAACTGTCATTTCATGCACTTCAAATCTCCTTGCATGATCTCTGGGATCCAAAGGACTTGTGCAGTGTACCTAATTCACCTGGGGAGACGTGAAGAGGGAGAGGCGAGAAAAAAAGAAGGGAAAAAATAATGAAGGCAACTCTCATTTTCCTTTTTACTGATCATACAAAAAGTAGTTTACATGTAGCAGCATCAGAGAAATCATGAGTGGATTGAGACTATTTTGGTTATGGAAACAAACTCTGATGCAAAACTCCAGACACTTAGATGAAGTGTGAGCTGAGAAATACTGCAGTTTCATGACTGAAGATTCCTGTGTGGGATGAACCTTTGGCTGAAGGCTGAGCCAGGGAAGTTATCCCAGGTTTTTAGTTCATGTATTATTTCACAGTAGCACCCACCTCTGTTCAGAAACAAACCCTTCTATTGGCATTGCACTATATTTAGAACAACACTTTCAGATGTTCTGTCTCGTTTCCAAACACAGGGCACAAATAAAAGCCTGAGGAGGTTGAACAGCAGCTTAGGAAGGAACAAAAGAATAAAACCAAATTCTAGAAGCCTGTTTGCTAATTCTGGAATCATCCATGTGCATATGAGTTTGTTAATATTACTCAGTGTCATGAGTTGAGCTGTTTTGCTTTCCCAATCTTCCCTTGAGTTTTTAGTTCCTTTTTCTTTAGTTTTAGTGATTAGAGTTTGCCTGAAAGCCTCTCACAACAGGTACCCATCCCACTTATGGAGTGCAACTCCCAAAGCTCCACCAGCTCATGAAACAGCACGTCACTAACTAGCTTGGACACCATCCCCTGTCCCCTTCCACTTGCCATGGTACCTGCCCTGCCCTTTCCAGGCCTGGAGACAGGAGCTGGCTGCTACATGGAGAGTTTGTTACCTTCTTTAATGCTCCCAGAGTGGGGGGCTGCAAAGGGCTGGGCTGGGGGAATCTGCGTGATCAGAGGGGATGGCTGAGGCAACTGCTGGATGATGGTGGCAGGCTGAGTTGGCAACTGGAACAGGAAGGAAAATGGAGAAGCCAGGGTTGGTATTGATGGCTCCCCCATCTATGGGAACGGCTGTCATCTGCCTAGGCTTCAGGAAAACTCTGGGATCCTTGTGGAGAAGCTGTTGAGGCTGTGGGCTGCATGAGCAGACAGCAATGTGCATTACAAAGTTGCTGAATGGCCAGGCTGGAGCGTGGGCAGCCCTGCCACTCCTTTTGCCATCTTGTTCCAAGGGTAAACCATTCCCATCGTTAATTTTGGGCCTTATTTGCCAGATGACTTCCCCTTAGGCTTTGCTGAGGGCAGCAAGGGTCTCGTAAAAGAGCAGGAGGCATTTCTTCCCTTTTTGTGGGATGAGCAATTCCATACAGCTCCCAAATGGTTGTCAGCTCAGGCTGGCACAGTGCTAGTGGTGTTTTCTAGGAGACAATCTTTACCATCTGCTGGATAATCCTTGGTGGCTCCACTTGGGAAGCTGGAAAGGGGATCTGGTAGACTTGTGGGAGGGCAGCTGTGTGGTTATGGCAGTGTCCCCCAGCTGGTGCAGGTGGCTGTGAAAGCTCTTCCAGAAGGTGCTGCTCCTGCAAAATCAAGTATTTTCTTAAAGAAAATCTGGTCACAGCAAGGCAGACAGTATGGTTATGCTCTCTGGACTAAATGGGATTAGATCCTGGGAACCTGCAGCAGGGCACTGCCAGTGCCTGCATAAGTATAAAGTTTTCCTTCCCACAGATCTTGAAGTGTAAGCAAAAAGGATTGGGGAAAAAAAAAACCAAACAAAAAAAATGTGCAGAACAAGCTGCCAAAAGTCTGGGAAAACATTTCATTAATAGTTGGTATCCTCCACGAACTAGGAATAAATAACAGTTACTATTGCCCCTATTTTGGCAGCACTAAAAATCCCTTCTTTGCATTTTGGCACAGAAAGTTTGATATAGCAGTTCAGGACAAACAGAAGCATCCACTGAGTACCTGAAGCAGGTGCAGGCTTCCACAGCTATAGTGAGGGAAGCCAAGCTGCTCCCCAGGCCCTCTCCCTGATTAGCAGGCCCAGCTTTATATTCCAAAGCAGCAGAGTACTAAATCCTGCCCAGCCTCAGAACTAAAGGACAGGAAAACACTGAATCCACATCAGCAGTGGATGTGCAGGTAACTGGGCCCTGTCTGCTACTTCTGGCCAGAGAGGGCTCTTACCCTAAGCTCCTGCAGCAGATCTTTCCTTCGCCTCAGTGCACTTTGGAGCATATCCTGAGGTCTGTTCCCTGGAAGAGGAAAAGTCCATTATCTTCTCAAAGGATCACAAAGACAGAGCTATTACAGCACCTGTATTATGATAATAATGTGGAAAATATGTTATTTGATAGCTTGAGTTCTTCCACAAAAGGCTTGGGCTACTTTTCTTGTCAAATACATGTATGGATAATGACTTTATGCCATGTGCAGTCACAGCTGTTCAGCAGCTCTACAAAGGCAAAACACCTTCTCTGAAAATAAGCTCTTTAGATTACTCTCTAAAGCCCCCTCTTAACCTCCTGGTTTAGGAATCCATTTCAGCCTGAAAGTTTCTAGATGTACCCTGTGCATGCAGAGGACGACTGTTTGTTGTAACAGCTCAAAACAAACTCAGGTTTGAAAGCCAACTTTTCTGTTTCTATTTTGTTCTGAGTCAACTTCCTTTGCAGTTTGACCCACTCGCAGTTGATTTTGAACTTGCTTGAAGTGAAAATAAGCAAGAATGTTTTCAGGTACTTTGGAGCCATGCCCGGCACCTGCTCTGGAAAGCACCATTTCATATTTCGAAATTGTAAGTTGTTATAGGGTTTCTTGAAAATTTTTGGCCCCAGCATTAGACGTTTCCAACTATTTGTGCATCAGATCAATGAACAGGAGCCCAGAGTGCAAACTAGGAATATCACCGAGCTTCTACTTGTAGCCTTGAATCCATAGATAATATAAACAGTGCATGTGCCATGCGAAGAAATGAACTGTTCCTCCTGCCTTTTCAGGATCACCGAAGCCAAGCAAACAGCTGCACTACAACAGGGGCTCACTCCTAGGTGTAAGAGCTAGGACAAACTGGATCACCATCAGTTTGCTCCAGCTGAGCCAACAGCTGCAGCTGGGAGGCTGCAAAGGATACCTGGGCAGGAAGTCATCTTATATTAGTGCTCAGCTGGTTGTTCACTTCCCTTGGTCAGGAAGAAATTCAAAAGATAAAAAGCAGTTAGCTCACAGTCGTTAGGGAGGAGAGGGGATCATCTCCTGAGGAACTCATGCCTGAGAACATAACCAAGCCCTTTTCAAAGTATGCCCATAATTAGAACAAATGCTTCTCTTACTTGCAGCTGGGAGAGACAACGCCATCTTCTCTAGGTTCTCCTGTTCATTTTCTAGTCTCTGTTGGCAGAACCATAACCAGAACTGGTTATAAGTCAGGCAGAAAAGCTCACAAGTATTTCCAAACCTATGGCACAGGTTTGGGATGGAGGAAATAGAGCAGAAGTGGAGAAAAATGGTGGTTCTTAAAGAAGTATGAAATGTCTCACTACAAATCTAGTTACAGTAAAGAATAGTCATGCTTTCAACTGCCCAGGCTATTCCAGACCTGAAAGTTGACAGCATCGTGAATCAGGAGTTGCATACATAATTTATTTTGTAGGGCAGAGAGCTGCATCATATGAAGAACTTGATAACGTTCACTCTGGGCTTGTTTAATAGGCCAAGATCTGGACTCTTGATTCAGCAAAGGTCTGACCAGTCAACACATCTTATATGAAAGCAGTTATGAAATTGCCTTAAAACAATCTGAGATTCTCTTTACCCACGATTTACTCCTAAACTTTGCCTGTCACAGCTCAAACTGGCTTTAAGCTAACTGGTGACATCTCCCATAAAATCAAAGTCAATTTAATTTACTGTAGGTCCACGTAAACTTGTACAATGTTATTTAAGAAGGTGACAGTAAGTAGTACCACTCCTCAGTGTATCTCAGTAGAGTTGTACTATTTTAAAATACAGTGTTAATGCTTAAACATGCAAGAGCAAAAAGCAGAGCAAAGGTGACCACTGTAGAATTATTCCCTTACCTTTTCTAGGAGTTTGAGTTTCAGTCGTGTCAGGTGATCCACCACTGAAGGATCTGCCATTGTCTTCCGGAAGAGCACGCAGGCAAAAACAGGTTAAAAAGCTAAACAGAGGCAGATAGGTTTTCAGTGCTCATTTTTTTTTCCCTCCACAATCTTCACAGAATAATTCCGTTATTAAAAAACAATAATACAAGATGAGTAGAAACTGAGAGAAGAAGATAAAAGCTTCAGTTTCACTCCCAGATAAAAATGAGTACAGGCATTCACAATGCCACAGACACAGCTTTTCCTGCCATTTCTCTCAGCACACTTTTGTGCGGCAGGTTGTGATGCTCACAGGAGGGAAACTGAGACTGAATATTTATTTGTCTGTTCCTAACGGTTGCTATCCTTCCCCTGGCAGCGTCACTAAACCTGGCCTCTGTGTTGTTAGAGCCTTCTAATTAGCTCAGAGGTTTGTGCCTGTAACCTGGTTGCTGAATTTGTACTGTCAATACATAACATAAACAATTTAATCTCCAGGCACAGAAGCTTGTGTACCTTCCATAAAGCAAATGCCCAGCACATAAGTGGACAAGAAAAAAAGAAATAAAAGCCAGTGGTTCTCTAACACAAGTGCAGTGCCAGGGGTCAGATTATGATCTTGCTGATTGGTATGTGTTTATCCCACTGTAAGGGGTCTGCGCACTTTCGACACAGCCCTTTACATGAGTTGTCATTACCCCACAGTAACTAAAAAAATGAAGGAGCATAGCTGGAACTCACCCCTGGGTAAGCTCAAGAGTAAAGAGGCTGTAGAGTAAAGCCTCTCTTAAAGAGTAAAGATGGTGTAATATCCTTTTGGTTACCATCTTCCAAGAAACCCGTAGAATGTCTCCCTCTCCCAGCAAAGCCCTACCAGCATAAAAACGGGGTAACATTTATCAGTGACATCCAAAAAACGAACACCAAGGCAAGAGAAAAAAGCCAAGTAACAGACACTCCTCCTCAGTATCATATTTTAAGCCCAGTTCTGCTCCCAGGAAAGACAAATTACAGCCCCTTCCTCATCAAAGGCCACAGCAAAACTGCCTCAGAGCCACTGCTGGCAGCTGGAGCAGCTCAGAGACGCTCCTAAGCTGTGTGAGAGCAGTACAGATCACTTCTCCCAGCTGTGACCCACACAGCCTGTCCCTAAAAATACACTGTCTGGCAGTCACTGGAGAAGTTAGGGAAACTGAAGTGCAGAGATCCCAAAAACAGCTGTGCTGTGTCAGAGCTGGGGTTCAGCTTCCTCTGGCAGGGCTCTGTGGTGAATGGCAGGAGTGACAAGCCAGAAGAGAAAACCCTCGCACCTGCCAGCAGCTCTCCTGAGAAACAACTCTGAGTCCATTTCTGTACTTTAAAACACCAACAAGATTTTTCTCTAATGTCTTTGACCCCTTCATCTGAGCAGCTGCAACAACCTTTGACAAGGAGTTTCCTGGCTATCTTAACCTAACGCATAAGCCTAGTTATGCCTGTAAACTGCATAAGTATAGTTTGCTTCTGTGCTGGGAAAACAAACCACCCCTTTTTGATTGCTGGTGAATATTGAGCTGATTGTTTTACCATCAACTGGTTTAGTACAGTGCCCCTAAAACCCCTAAAAGTTACATTTCTAGAGCACTCATTGCAGGATGAATAGAGGGTTATGAGAAAGTTTGACAAAAAGAATCAGGTATAAGTATTCCATTAAAAATACTGCACCAGTGATAAGCAACTGAATTTACTAAAGAGGAAAGGAAGAGAAATTTTTGCTTGATGTGACAGGTATCCCAGAGGAAATCCAATACTAGGCAAAAAACCCCCAAATAACCGCTTTCCAGCAAATCTGCTAAAGGATCTCTGTTTTCCCACACTTACAGCTGCCTTGGAATCACAGTGGGATCCCTACTCTTGGAACATCTTACAACCTGCTAATTAATGAGGTGCCAGGAATGTGCCAGCCACACACAAGATCTTGCTGAAAGGGATCTATAGCTACGCTGAATCCCAAACAAGGGATCACACTTGAGCATGAGGATTCAAAAGAGCAAAACCAGACAAGTTTAATCCTACAAAGGAATAACAGGAGTGTTACATACACCTCACAGGACATAATTATTCCGCTCTATTTAGCGGTGCTGAAGTCAGAATTTGGACACTGTGCCTATTTTTAGACATGGTGATTTAAAAGGGAAAGAAAGTCCAGAAAAAAACAAAATAAAAAGGATTCATTCACAAAATGTAGGTTCTAAGGAAGACTTTAAATAACTGGCTTTGTTTAATTAGTAATTAGATGGTGAGAAGAGGACAGGCCAGCAATTTTTAAGTAAATGAGAGGATACAATCAAGAACGGGGTGGGGAGGGGGGATTCTGTCTGGGAAAACGCAGGCATTTGGCTTAATGAGGAAGAGGAAAAAAATATTTTAGTTAGCCACTAAGGGAAATGATGGAGCAGCTATCAAACAAAAAACTTTCACAGAAGTTGTTTACGAACAATTAAAAAACCAAATGTGTTGAATATTGTAGGACTCCTCAGATACTAGATAACCTGATGAGGTCCATACCAGTATTGCATTTCTTCGATGTCTTTTATTGATTTTGATATTTTAGACACTTAATTTTAATTTCTGAGTTCTAAAAGAAAATTCTAAAAGATATTATGATGATAACCAAGATGATTAGAGGGGTGGAAGCACTCTGCAATGAGGAAAGGCTGAGAGAATTGGGATTGATCAGCCTGGAAAAGAGAAACTATCATGACCTAATTGTGGCCTTCCAGTATCTGAAGGGAGCCTACAAGAAAGATGGAGAGAGACTGTTTACAAGAGCCTGGAGCGGCAGGACAAGGGGGAATGGCTTCCCACTGACACAGAGTAGGTTTAGATTGAAAAAGTTCTTCTCTGTGAAGCCCCGGAACAGGTTGCCCAAAGAAGTTGTGGCTGCCTGATCCTTGGAGGTGTTCAGTAAGAAATTTTGTAGTTCAGACTTTGTCTTTTGGTATTGGCTGGGGACGATCTCAGGATCCTGGCTGTGAAATCGGAGAGCATGACAGTACTACCAGGAAAAACAAATAAACACCTCAGGAGCTGACAAAGCAGGAGACGACCAGAATTAGCCTTGGGAGCCCATCCGGTGTCAGATCTGTACAGAAAGTCACGCTATGAAAAGCCAGTGTCCACAAAGGAGACAGAGGAGTCCTGCAACTTGATTTGAGTGAAGTGAGAGAGTCCACCACGGCACACACTCCCGGCGTTTTCTCTCTCTCTCAGGGTTTTGGAGGGTGCAGCCTCCTTTTATCCCAAACTCCCGGCCGCATGTTGCCCTCTTCCTTTCCCCATTGGCTGAGGTACTGGGAAGGCACAGCCTTCCGGAACCACCTACCCCATTTCCCGCCTTGAACCTGTCATTTTACCCCGAAGTTCAGGAACTCAGGCTTGTGCAGACCCATGTCTGTTTCAGGAGCCAAGCTGTCTGGGCTCTGCAACAAATCTGCTGCCCAAAGTCAGTAGAGACATTAAGACCCATTTCAAAGACTTTAACATCCATTACTTCACCCATAGAATTGTTTGTAAAGACATTAGCACACATCTTCCTTATCAGAGCTAACATGAGCATGGTTTGCTCATTGAAACTTCCACTCTTCCTTAGAAGAGTAAAATTGTTCATGAAAGGGAAAGCCAAAAATACTGTACCCCAGAAACCTCTGCAGTGGGTTGAAGCTTAACCTTAACTCACGCTGAAGGGCTTTCTAATGTTTGCCAATCCAGCACATTGCTCCAAGTAACAGATTTGACTAAAGCCTGTATTTTTATAATTTAATGACTTCAAAATACAAAGAAGTCACCAGTTTTGTAGCTTTGATAAGTAGAGCCAAAGGGAGTTGAAGATTGGACATCTGGGATCTTGAATTTCTGGCCCTTCAAGGACGTTGGAGTAACCAGAAGACACCAGAGGAGATTAAGGCCGGGAAAGTTGGAGACTCCCTGTCTGAGAAAAAGATGATAAAAGGACTAAAGAACGTGGGCCAAACTAGCATGAAGAAGAACAAATCAACAAGCAACAGAGAATAGCATACTGATCACTGAACAGAATCATGCAACTTAGAACCAATGAACATTAACTTGTTTGCTAAAACTTTATAAATAAGCGAAGAGGCGGGAGAGCGGCCCCGCCTCCGGCCCCGCCTTACAGCCCCGCCTACCGCCCCGCCTTACAGNGGAGATTAAGGCCGGGAAAGTTGGAGACTCCCTGTCTGAGAAAAAGATGATAAAAGGACTAAAGAACGTGGGCCAAACTAGCATGAAGAAGAACAAATCAACAAGCAACAGAGAATAGCATACTGATCACTGAACAGAATCATGCAACTTAGAACCAATGAACATTAACTTGTTTGCTAAAACTTTATNCATGACCGAAGCTTGGCTGCCGCCGCCGCCGTGACAGTGCGGGGGGCGCGGACCGCCCCGGCCGCCGCATGGACGCGCAGGAGGAGGCGCGGAGGCGCAAGCTGGAGGCCGGCAGGGCCAAGGTGAGGGGAAGGGGTCCCGGGTGGGCGGCGGCTGCGCCCGCCCCGGTCCCGGTGCGCTGAGGGGGCTGGCAGGCCGGGGGGCGGCTTCGCTTCAGCCCGCCCCGGTCTCTCCCCTCCGTGGCGGGTGCCATGCCGCACTTGGGGTTGGGTGCGGGCAGCGGCGGGGCCGAGGGGGCGCTGCCGAGCCGTGGCTGTCCCCGGAGCCCGGGGGGGTCCCCTGGCACCGCGGCTGTGCAGGAGAAGCCGTGCCCAGCGGTGCTTCTGAGCGCAGGCTGCCTGCGAGGCGCCCGTCCCGCTACACAGGCATCGAAACGCTACCTCGGGTGAACACTGAGCAGCTGACAGCAGTGCATACACCTTCCCTCAGGCTCTGGTTTGGTTTGGTTTGTTTTTTTTCTTCCCAGCTCTCCCATTTTAACCTAGGATTCAGTTGTTTGTGGGAATACTGCGTTTCCACTTGAAGATCCCAAAGAACAGGTGTTGTTTTATTACTCTGTTGGCTGATTCGCTTTCCTGTGTGTCCGCAGGTGGGTTAGCAGAGAGCTGGGCTCGGTTTGTTGGTGTCCAGTCGTGCCGGTAGCAAACACTTCAAAAACTTGGAGCATTCAGGTGTCTTCACTTGAGAGTAGTTTAGGGACCTGTGTAGAGCTCACAGGATGACGCTGATATGTAAAGATAACATTCTCCCAGTATTTTTTACCTGCAGCCACGTGTTTAACACTGGTTGTGTGCTAACCCCGTTAGATAAAAACTTCTGCTTTGTTTTGGTAATGATGTTCAAGGAGCTGGTTGGAAATGCCTTGTTACTTTCCTTTTAATTCAGCATTTCTGCGGTGTTTTGAGCTGGTTTTGTCATATTTCCCTTCTGACTGTCGCTGCTAAAGAAGGCTTGCCAGTCTGTGGCTACAGCATTCCCCTGTTCTCACTGTTTCAGTAGGACTGGAATGGGGGCTATAGCTAGACAGGGATAGCTGAGGCTGCACAGGGTCTTGGGAAGTTTGGACCCATCAGATCTTTCCAGATCCTGCCCTTTCTGCAGGATACTTGTCTGGATACCTGGCTAGTGGGGTTAGAGGTGGCTTGGAGCTGTCCTGTCTGCTGTGTTTCTGTTTCACCTGCTTCCCGCCAGCGCTGTGCACAAGAAAATCAAAGAGCTTTTCTGGAAGGGAGCAGGGCTGTAGCTGGAGCTGTGCTGGAGCAGCAGCCTGGTGATGGGCAGTACAGCTCCTCCATCCCTGACCTGGCCCTCCCTGATGGATTCCACACTGCCTGCTCCTGCTCAGCAGTTTCTCGTCTGCCTGCCTTCCCAGCCTTGTTGTGCACTGTGAGAACCCAATCCTCTGCTGGAGAGCAATTGCACGATTAGCTCAAGAGAGAGAACTCTGAGAGCAGGAATTCTTCAGGTTGGAAGGTTACCTTAGTGTGGCATGACCTGTGTTAACATTTCTGTTAACATAAATTAATTCCAGGTGCAGGACCTGTTTATGATTAGAAAAATGCGACAAGACTTAGCTTGAACAAGTTATTATTTCCCACCTGTTGGAAAACTTGTTTGCCATTAAAAAAAAAAAGCAGGGACTTGCCTTATGTTTCAAGTTATACCTGCAGAGCCAGTGTTGCATTTACTATTTTTCATACTTTTTTAAATCTCTCTCTTCCCATTAAAAAAACCCCCATTATTAGCAGCCCCATCAGTGTTGTTACTGCGTGGTATCATATGGTATGCTGAGAGGAGAGGAAGGGTTTTAGAGAGGCAGAGATAGATGTAGTGCTTCCTCTGCTGGTTAAAATGTCGCAGAGATCCATTCCTTGGCTGGCAGATTGTGGGCACCAGACAGCTTCCAAAAACCACCCAGATGACATTTCCCCTTTTTTATTCTTTTTTCTAGTTTTCTTTGTGCTCCCCTCCTCATGGATACAGTGCAGTTTTGAAAGGAAGGAAGAGCCATGAGCAAGTACAGGTTTTGCTTCCTGTGGTGCAGCCTAGAGCAGCTTAAGGTCTGGCACAGAAGTGTTCAGTGTCCATCAGATCAGCTTCCTGAACCGTCTCTACACATCCCTGCGCAGGTGCTCCTGACAGCAGGGGACAGCAGTGAGGCTGGTTTGTATGCGAGCGGCCTCTGTTGTAGCAACCTGTGCAGTGGTGGAACTGCAGTTTGATACTGCTTCCGTCTGGAGGTGTGAACTCTCAAGGGCTTTTTGCCTCACCCTCCAAAAAATTAATTATTTTATCTTTAACATCCTTAGATTTTATTCTGCTAAGCAATGACTTGGAGAAGAAATATGATTCAAATGTTTTCCTTTTCGAACCAGTACTTGCATTATTCTTTTTCATATCGGAATAAAAATTCCATTGTTGAGATGCGTTTAAGTTTTCACCAAATAATAATGATAATGCCAGCAGTTATATTAATTGGAGATTTTAATTGGCAGCTAAGTACTGACTGTATCAGGTACCTCAGATGCCTGTTTATAATAAATGCAATACTGATAGCCAGGGTAGCAACTGAGGAACAGAACAAGCCTAGCTATTCAGTGCTGGTTTTTTGTCCTTGTTTTTTTTCTACCTTACATTAATTAGTCTGCATGTTGGCCACCTGTGCCTGTAGTTACATGGCTCTCTGTGCTGTACCTCAGATGTAAGAAGTTTTCTCCACCTCCATTTTACAGTTAGGAGCTGAAAAATGAGTTCGGGTTTTCCAGGAAGTTTTCCCACCTCCTCATTTTGAGGAAGGTCTAGAAAATATTTCTGGGTTTTGTCTAAGAGCACTTGTTGCTTGTGTTTGCTGTATCCAAGAGCTGGACTCAGGTTTATTCAAACAGCCTGTTTGTGTTTGGTGCTGATGTGGTTTTCTGCTCTGTTCCATTTTCTCTGGGTGTTGGTTTTGGTACTAATTTCTGAAGTACAAAAAGTAATACATCAACTTTTAACTGACTGGTCCTGCTGCAATGAAGTTGCAGTGCATTGGTACCTGTGGAAAGGTGTTCTTGTGTTACAGCAGCTGCTTGGGATGCTGTGGAGGACAGTGCTCTCAGGGTTCCTGTGGCAATGCTACATCTTGGCTAAAAGAAAAGCTTTTACCTTTTCATGTGCTTCTAGAAAGCAAAAGGAGGGTTAAGTCATTCAAAAGGGGCATGATGGGTTCTCACTGTGGTGGGGCAGAGGCAGTTGTGTCTTGCTTTCTTCACATTCACACTCACTACTTTGTGTTGGATGGCTGTCTGTAAATTGGAGATTCTGACAATGGCACTTAAATTTATATGGCTGATGAAAGGCTTTGGAAACCCGATCTTGCTCTAAATAAAACTTTTCCCATAAATCTGGAGCATGTTTGAATCCAGCCACTCCACCAAGTCCAGTAGTTCCATAAAATTTTGGTGTAGTTACGTATTTTTGCATGGTATGTACTATGATTTTATATGTTTAGTGCATGTGAATGGAACAAAATAAGTTTTGTTTTCTTTGACCTGTGCATTTAAAAATTCATACTGTTTAGGTGTTCAGTCATGCCGAGTCTGGGTATTTTAATGTGAGATACTTGGTCTCCCTTCATGAATCAGTAACTGCTCTCTGTAGTGCCCACTCTCTCCGCCTTTCATCTTTTCTGCTTGTTTTACTCCTGTTTTCCCTTTTCCCCTGCTTCAGCAGTTTCCTTTACCCTCCATTTTTCTGCAGGTTTCCTCCTGCCAGGTGTCCCCATGTTATCAGGTTAATTAGTGCCATAGCTATTTTTGGCATACATTGCCATCAGTGAGTGCTGGAGTTGACACCTGATTTTAGAGGATAGTATTTGTGTCTCACTGCAGCTTTATGGTCTGTTCATTTTGCTTATTATGAAAGGCACAAGTCTGGCAATCTTCATTTAATCTGCATTTCAGTATTACTAACTGTAGAAATTATATAAGGTAATTTAAAAAATAAGTTATTTGTACATAAGAATTTTATCAGCTGGTAAAGAATTGATGTCTTTCTGCAAATATGCCTTTTAAATGGTCTGCTGGTGTAGCAGATGTGTAACTGTGCACCTGTTGAGTAGCTAAGCTGTCAGGTAGAAGTTCCTATGAGGAGTGGGGACTGGACTAGATCCTTTTCACAAACTGAATGAGAAGAATGGGACAAGAATTTTCTGCTAGGTGGCTGTTTGGCAGGAAAACCAAGCTGTCAAGCAGTGGATTTTCATATGTATTGCAGGTAGAACTTGGGAGAGATGTTTACATCCAGTCATCAGTTAACTAACTGTTTTGTCTCATCACAAGGATTTAACACCGCACTTGATAATCTGTGGTTTTAACCTTGAAGAAGGCTTTTCCCTTATGAGAAGGGTGTCTGGATTTATGCTGTGGGAGAGATGTTACTTTGAAATGCTGCCTAAACACAATACTAGAGTTGAAAATAACAATAATCCTTTTTAAGCTGTTTAAGGTGCTTGGGAGAGTTGGGTAATAAATTGTCAGTGACATTCTTTACAAGTCCCTGGGGCTTTGTAGAGCTGTGATAGCCTGATAAAGTAGAGCATCTGATTCTTCAACAGAAGAAATTAAAATGACCTGGCTTAATTGATTTTCTATTTATGTACTGGAGGCTGCTTTTTGGCGAGGAAGTTTTGCTGTGTTCTCTTAGGGGGGTGGCAGGGAAGGAGCATTAAAATTAACGGAAGTGAATCCTCATCTCAAAGCTTACGCTGGCTAAGACCTGTTTAGATGTATTTGTAGGGGTGTGCTGGTTTTGGCGCCATGACAAGGGGGTTCTTGTTTTTGCTGGTCTTGCAGAAAGATCGCTCAATTATTCTTTTTTCCTAATGCTTCTAGTATATTGACAACTCATTCCTTTACTAATTTGTCTTGCTGTAGTTCTGGATTATCATTGACACACAAAGTTTCACTGAGTAAAACTTTGATTCTTGTATGGAAATGAGCCTTTAGTGCTGGTGTGAGATTTGTTGCTTAATGGCACAGTTATCCAGTATGTTGTGAATGTGTGGAAAGTAGGCAGAGAAAGCAGTTTTTCTGCAGATGTATATATTTTATCAAGACAGGAACTCTGTCACCCATGACTCTGTTAATCTTGTGGTCCTGCTACCTTTTCCTTGCTTACCTCTCCCTGTACCTCTTGCAATCTTTCCTGCACAGTTTGCTTACTTCAGACAGCGAAAAGCAAAGGGCGACGTCGCGCAGTCGCAGAAAAAGGCGGCGAAGAGGAAGGGCTCGGCTGTCCACGCGCATGACCTTCCGAAGGAAGAGCACCCAGTAGCAGCCAGAGATGCTGGGAAGGGCATAGAGTGTCAGGCTGAAGACACCAACCTGCCAGAGGCAACAACAGAGACACAGGTAAATGTTAGTATTTCTTGCCTTCACTTCACTACGACTGCAGGTAGCAAGTGTTCCTCGTGGTGGCTTTACTCAGTTGAGTGTTAGCTCACTGGCACTGGCCACTAGCTGCCCTTGGGAGGTAAATCAACTGGTGTATTTTCACTTGTAATAGTTCACTCTTTTGCAGAGTGATCTCATTTACTGAGTGAGACATCTCCATGGTATGGCCTAGGCAGCTGTTATTGCCAGGAAGCCGTTAGCCTGCTAAACTAAAGTTTTTAACTTTTCACTGCTATGGACTTCTCTTTGGTCAGGCTTACAGTTATGTGGCTGTGACTTCATGAAATGGCAAATCTGGATTGGGAGATCAACAGATGAAAAACTGCCAGGACCTTATAATGCACAGCATTAATTTGTTTTTGTGTCACTTGGCTGGCTCAAATATGCTTAATGTTTTCTGAAAAATGATAATTTTTTCCACCAAGCTCTTAGTAGCCATTGTAAAGGCAGCATAGATGTTGTTTCCGCAGATCTGTTTAAGACTCTACTTGTGTCTGATGTTTTTCAGTATGTTTGTACTGATGACTCTCTGAAGGTAGTCATGTTCTCTGTGGAAAGAATTTTGGGGAGCTGGTACCTTCTGCACCGAAAGCATCTCTCCAGATGTTGGTGTGTTTTCATAACATACCACAACAGCATCAAACTAGTGTGTTTGCAAACCTGCAATGATGGGGGATAAAATTTGCATGTGTTATCCTGCTTTCTGTTGTGAGGGTATCCCTGATGCTTTCAGGATATCTTCAACATAACGTTAGCATTGCAAAGGCTTTTATGAAGCTACACAAGTGTCTGCACTGAGGAGAAACATAGTGTTTTGTCACTCAGCCACAGTGGTGTCCTTGCTACTTTCATGTGAACTTAAATTAAAAAAACAAACAAAAATCACTTACTGCTGCTAAGCAGCTTTTGTCAAAATAGCTGGTTTGTAAAGCAACTGAAATTCTAGGTTATCTGGAGAGGGTACCTCCAGGGAGACAGTAATCATTGGGAACTACTTCAAGCAGATTCAAAACACAGGGAGAGCTGTGGGCTGCCTTTTCCAAATAATGGTATTATCATCTTTGTCTTGTGAATTTAGCGAGAGGGAAACGTCTTTCAAGGTATCAAGCTATGTTAAATCTGTGTGGCAGAAGAATGTGTTGCTTTTGTGATTGCCTGAATGGTTTTAGCATGTTTGTTAAATAATCTCCTGTCAGTTTACTAATTTTTAGTAGTAGATTAAAGATTGCTGGAATATTTGCCAGCTGCAGCAGCAGAGGATCCAACATTGAATCAGTGCTGTGGCTTAGCCCTAAATTTAAGTAGACATTATAATAATTTTGTTTGTTTGTTTTTTGCAGTTTAGTTCATTTCACCATGAAAGGCCAGCTGGGTTTAGCATAAAGTCAGTCTCTCACAACACAGACCTTTCTGGCTCATGCTTAAGGTGTTTCTGAAATAATTCTGTTTTTCCTTATTTTTATTTAAAATAGCTATGATGTAGTGTTTGTTTTATTTGTTTATTTACCAGGGCAGCACTGATTTGTCTAGCTGGGAGCCACTGGATGATCATGCAACTGAAGTAAGTGTGAAAGGATGTGTCTTTAGTAAAAGATGCTGGATAGAGCTAAAAGACAGCTGTGATAATTGGTTGCTAAAATTATTAATTGGACATTGTTATCAAATACTATAAAACTGATGCAATGTCACCATTTTATGGTATAAAACAAGCATTGCTCTGTACGTACATGTACTAGCTGTGAAAATTGGTTGCTAAGAAAATTGAGTTTTGTGAAATCATAGACTTAGCCAAGAGAAATTTGGATGTATTTAATGTTTCCAATTGATACATGCGTTCACTCTTAATTGTTTCATACAATACAACCAAAAAGTATTTAAAATAAAATACAAGATACTGTATCCTCTGCGACGATTGTAACAATGTTGCTCCTAAGACACCACAGGAGGTTGATTTTAATTCAAGAACTTTACATTGTTGTTTCTCCTGTGGGTGGACTGTTTTCCAGTCAGCGCAGGTGGATGTAAAAGCTTTGTTTAAATTGGTAGTACTCTTCCTCCTTCCTCACAACTGGAGGTATTTAAATCCCAATGCATGCCAAAATGGCATGTTGCCACCATTTGGTGCTATAGAATCACAACACTCTTACTTTACTTTTGTGCCTTAAAGTGTCATGGAAAAAGTATTAGCTATGATCATTTTTAGTTTGAAATCTTTAAGCTTTAAGGACTTTATATATATAATGTTTCTATAGATACAAAGTCTCAGTGCTCAATTACTTTTAAAGTAGAATTTGCCCAGGACTTAACCTTGAAGCTGACTTTGTTTTCAGGCTAATCACAAACCAGAAATGGTATTTTTAGTGAATAAATGCTTTTTGGTTTTTTCTTTTATGAAGAAAGATAGGATAAATTCTGCTGCAGAATACAGCGAGGCTGATGCTCAGATGTGTCAGGCGAGGATAGCTGAGCTGGAGAGCAGACTGCTGGAGAAACAGGAAGCAGTGGAAAGACTCACTGTGCAGATGGATGAGCTGCAGGACCAGCTCACCCAGTACAATGACTCTATGCAGCTTCAGGTACGTTTCATAGAATTGGATAATGGGATAATACTACCTTATTTTAATCCTAAAAATATTTAGGCCACAAGACTCAAAAAACCTATTGTTTTTTAGTGAGAAGTACTTCACCTTGCTAACATGTACTGCAAAAAGCAGCATCCTCTTCCAGAATATTAAAAAATAATATTTTGAATTCCCTTTCTCTAGCAGCTCTCTGTAAAGGTGAGTTATTACCAGGTGCTTCCTAAGACTAGTTACTTTCTCCTTTATATGCTCTTTTTATCATTCTAGGATTGGGGAAACAAAGACATTTCTTGTTGGTGAGAAATAAATTGAAAAGATAAATGTGATTGACATAAAATAGGATTAATGTATCCCATCTCATTAGCTCCTCTCACATGACTGAGGGGAATTGCTGGCAGATAGGAAACTATTTAGGGGGTACTAAATATTCACTATATCCCTTTTGAAAACTTGATTGCTTTTTACATCAATAGGAGCTACAAATTTGGAAGTAAAAATACCAGTTTCATTCCTGGTATCCCATAATTTGTTTTCAAAATCACTTTTGATTAGGTTTGTCATCTCTGAGATCAGTTTAAGACTCCTCTTGCATCGTCTTTGGACACAAAGATTTCTTTGGTGCAACTTGGTTAAAATTGAAATGTAACAGCAGACTCTCTAACAACTTTGCTTCAA
Source organism: Ifrita kowaldi (assembly GCA_013398055.1). Classification (NCBI taxonomy): domain Eukaryota; kingdom Metazoa; phylum Chordata; class Aves; order Passeriformes; family Cinclosomatidae; genus Ifrita; species Ifrita kowaldi. The sequence continues at coordinate 150,982 of VZRS01015379.1, forward strand.
GAAAACCTACTTGGTTCCAAATATGCTAAGAATGTTTTAATGTTAGAAGTGCACTTCTTGTGACCCTTGTAGGAAACTACCGTTCAAGAGCAGAATGAAATCATCAGGAAGTTAACAACTTGCCTTCAACAGGCCAAGAAAGACCGGGATGAGCTACAGGAAGAGGCTTCACGTGTGGCTGGTCAGATCCATGATTTGCAGCTCCAGTTACATCAGGTGTGCCTCTCCTGTAATTTGCGTGTCCTTACAGAGACCACAAGAACAACTTCAGACTATGAATGTAAAAATATTGAGCTGATGATGTAGCTCTTCATAGTTCAGTTTGTAGCACAGCAGTGGAAATGATTTCAGGGCGAGGCAGGGATTTTTTCCTGGTTGCTACAGAGAAGTCCTGGAAATATCCTCATATTTTCTACTTGCTTGCGTAATGTTTTGGGAGGTCATTGCACTTCTTTGTTCATCACTTAAGCCCTTGTTGGGGAATTTTACACAATGTTGTTAGTGGTGTTATGGATTGAGTGAAAGCATTAGACGAGCCCTGCCTTAGGTTCAGATTTTTGGCAGCAGCTTAAATTCAGGTGATGTGCACCTAAACACTCTGACTCACAAGTTCTTAAGAATGGCAGATCAGGTCTGTTATAAAATGAATTATTTATTGAATAGGCAGAAGATTGACAGACAAATGGTCTTAAACAGAGTTACTTACTACACAGCTTAAAACAAAGAAGTGCTGCTAGATAACATAAAGCACTGCACAACATAAAGGTTCCTATATTATAGCTAGCAAAGAAATAGGATAGATTAGGAGTTACTGTAACTTACCACCGAGCTGATGATGGGGTGCACAGGTTCCTTTCACTCAACCCCCGAGACAGTAACCAAAGTGGCATCCCATCTTTGGGGAAGAGCCCCACACATTCCCAGGGAACGTGCAGAAGACTTCTGCTTTGTGAAAGTTCGGTGTAACTTTTATAGTTTGTGAAGTTTAGTGCCTGTCAGTCAGAAATTCAAGCTTCTCTTCCTTCAATCTCACTCCCAAGGCAAGATGTTTATTGTCAGCTGGGAATGCCACCTCCATGGTGCCAGAAATATCTCACTACCAGACAGATGTCTGGCTTGAGATATTTCACCAATTAGCAAATTCATGTGAGGGGGGAAGATGCCCTGAGCTATTGCACTGACTGATAGGCAGAAAAGATAAGCCCTTTTGTGGTAGGGGAATGTCCTGCCCCAAGTGGTTTGTGGCCTGTACACAACTGTTGCTACGTAATTTCAGTTTGCATGTGATCATTTGTCCTTTGCCAGAGAAATCTCTGAGTTTCTGCTTGGGTAGCTGGAACATCTCAGCTGTTAGACAGAAGCTTGCTGTGCTGAGGTAATGTGACTTGGCTCCAAGAAAGAAATTTAAAATAACCTGAACATGGTTGAAGCAGCCCCTATGACACATAGGAACCTGCTTCAGTGCAACAGGGTGATCATGGATCTAATCCCTGGATAATGAGATATACTGCAGCCTGTCTCTGCTTTAAAATGCATTCTGAAAAGTTCTTTATTCTTTTTTGGTCGTGCTCAGCGTTCTAGTGGCTGTTGTCTTTGAACCTATGCATTTGTTGTCCTTGGAGCCTTGTATATGACAAAGATAAATATTTCTGTATAGTTAGTTTCAGGTTTGCAGGATAAAAACTGCCCTATGTGGGATTACATATCTTAAAGGTCTGGATAGGAAGGGAAAGGTATTTAAAAATTTTTAAAAATAAAAACTGTGACTTCTTAGTCCAGGAATTATCTTAAAGGAGTTGCTTATGCCCTGAAAAGTAAACAGTCTGCTAAATGAAATTTTGTAAAATAACCAAAAATGCTGCTTTCTATCTGCAATTCTGGTTGCAACATCAAAATGTGGTAAAAGTGAAGGCTACTCGACAAGTGTTTGGGATTTGTACCATAAGCCATTGAAAGACAAGGATAAAGCCTCTAAATAGCATTTCAGGCATATTCTAAATAAGTCTAGTCAGAGGATGCACATTGTGGAAGCACATCAACTTTGATAACAGATGAAAGCACTAATACTGTCTTACATATTATTCCTTGGTTTTAGCAACATCTTGAGAAAAATATGTTAAAAATAAATAAAACATATTTTATGTTACCCTGATGGGGGAAATGTTTTCCTTTCACTTGAAGGGACGTGGAGAGGAAGAAAACCAACCTTTAGTAATGAGCTATAAATCCTTTGCAAAGAAGACTGGTTTTTGTCCTCTTAATGGCATGTCCAGTCCGTTGGAAGTTCTGCTTCATATTGGAGGAAGTCAGTATGATTTATTATGTTAGATTTATAGGTTCGTAATGTTAGAGAATTCACTATAGAGATGAATTATTTAACATTTGCATCTTTGCAGTAAATAACATTATCTAAAATATGACAAGTGTTGTCTGCCTTTTTAGGATTATTTTTATTCCTTGAGAATGAAAAACGTAGGGTAAATCTGTAAATACAGTGTATTTTATGCTTACAGTGAGTCTTGTGTATGAGTTGTTTGGATATTAACTTTCTCCTGACTGTGAGTGCCTTTTATGTGTCCAGGTTACTGAGATACTGAGGAGTAAAAGTCTCAAGAAAAATGAAGGATTAGAAGTCCAGCAGCAAATGTCCTTGTTTCAGGATCGTCTCAGAGAGCAAAATGCACACTTGGAGATGCTGCGTGAGAAAGCACGTGACCTGGAAGTACAGCTGGAGTCTTCTCAAAAGGTAAAAACATACTTTTTTTTTTTTTTTAATATAAATTTATTTCAAATTTGGTGATAACTTGAATCTGCTGTAGTGACATAACCATGCAAAAGGTATTTTTATATAGAAATTTTTAAGGATTGTGATGACTAACATACATTAAAAAAACAGCTTAAGGTCTGGTTTCCTTTAAGAATGTAACTAGTACTGCCATAAATAGAAACCTTAAACTTAAATGTTGTTATTTATGAATGTAAATTAAAAGCATGAGGCTTAAGGAAATGAAATCATGGCATATTTTATGTGTAATGTTTTATTTTTAAGAATACCAAAGATAAAGAAAATCTGCTTGCCCAAATGGAAGAGGATATGAAAGGTACGATGCAAGAGCTACACAAAAGCATAGATGAAAAAGAACAATTCATTAAAAGTCTTCAAGATCTACTGACATCAGAAAGATCTGGCTTGTCTATACTTCAGCACACACTTTCTCTCCGGGACTCGGAAATAACAGAATTAAAAAAAGAAATAGCTTTATCCAAAGTGAAAGAACAGCAACGTGTTGAAGAACTGAAAATCAGTCATGGCAGGCAGTTGGATAACTTGAGGAATGAGCTGGAGAGGTGCCACAGAAGAGAAATTGCAGAAGCCAAGCAGGTCTATGAAAAAGAAATTGTTTTAAAATATAAAAATGAACTTGAACAGTTAAAAAAAGAACTCTGTGCCTTGAATTCTGAAGAACACATTCAGGATTTGAATGGCATAATAATTGACTTAAATGTAAGTCTTCAAGAATCTGAAATTAGTAAAGAAAATTTGAGGAAGAAACTTGAAAACCAACGGGAAGACTTTCAGAGGGAAAAATCTGAACTAGAAACTAAATACAAGGATTTAATTGATGGCCTTAAGTATCAACTTTCTGATGCAGAAGAGCAAGTTAAGGAAGCCCAGCAATATAAACAAGAAAAACAGTCCTTGAATGAAGAGATTCAGAAACTGCATTCCTACATCCAGGAATTGAATGAAAAGGGACTTTATGAGGCTGAGAAAAGTATAGATGTAAGGCAAAAGTGTGATGCAGAGATTGTCTCCAATAAAAAGCTGTTGAAATTGAGGGGAAACCAGATTTTATCAGGGATGTCTCAGTTGCGGGGAGCGGGTCTTGAGGAGATGTGGGACAAAGAGCACCAGTTGGAAGGTAGAGATGAGCCAGTACATGGAGAACTGGAGTTCCAGCATGACTCCTCAAGGGATCAGTTAGAAGAAACTAGGAATTCAGAAATCTTGAAGGATAATGGAAGTAGTGAAGGGGAGAACCTGTCTGAAGAACCCTTGTCAGAACTAGGGCTTTTCAGTGGTGATGAAGGTATATTGGCTAAATACCTCATTTCCACAGAAACTCCAGAAGAGTCCTATGTGTCCAGTTCTTCAGAAGGCCGTGCCCTTGAAGAGGGCAGATGCAGTATGTATGGGTTAGACAACAGTGTGCTCCTAGAACCCAGCAGAGATTTTATATCTCCTCCATTAAACTCTAGCCTTGATGAAGGGACATGTCTTAGTGGCTTGGCTCAAGACATTTTTGAAGAGGCAGAGGTGAGAGCAGAGGCCTTTGTTTCATTTGTGTCAGATGGTTCCCTGCAGCAAAACAGAATTGGAGACCACAGTGACATAAAGGATGGTGAGATGATGTGTTTAGCAGAGAGACATCTGAAGCCAACTGAACAGCTCCATCAGGAGTCAGCCTTGGAAATGCCTCATCACGACACACAAGAAGCTGTTCGAAATTGGGAAAAAGCCATGTCTGAGCTCTCTCATATGCGTGCGAAACTGGAGGAAGAACGTGAAGCACGGATCTGTTGCGAAAAAGAACTTCTTCAGAAAATGGAGAAGGAGAAAGAACTTGAAAATAAACTCATGGTTCTAGTAAAGCAGCAGGGTGAGGATGGAGGCCAGTTATCTCTAACGGAAGTGTCAAACCCCTCTACCTGGCTAGAAATGGTGAAAGACCTCCAGGAGGAAAGAGACATGTTGATGGTGCAGCTGCGAACTCAGGAGCAGTTAGTGAGAGATGTTCAGGAGCAGAAAACAGCTTCTGATTCTGTGACAAGTGAAGTGCAGTCTCTTTTTGGCCGTCAGTTGGCTGCTTTGCAAAGTCAAAGGGATCAGATGCTAAGCCAGCTTAATGCTCAGAAGTCTAAAAACCAGAGAACAGCAGAGCTGCTCAGTCAGAAAACCATATCTGAAGAGACATTGCTAAAAGAACAGGAGTTGCTCAAAGCTGAAATCAATAATAAAGAACAAAATTTAGCACTTTTGTTGAAGGAAAAAACAGCCTTAAGAGAGAGACTATCCAATGTGGAGGAGGATCTAGTGAAAGCAGAAAAAGCACTAGCAGAGAGTGCTAGCATCATTGAGGACCTTGAGAAAAACATCCGTGAGCTTAATGCTGAAATGAAAAGCATCAAAGAGATACAGGAGTGTGAAAGACTGAGCTATGAGGACAGAATAAACCTCAGCAACCAGGAAATTGATAAACTTACTGCCGAAATAAAGGAAAAGACTACCGAATACAGTGAGGAGAAAAGCCAGTTGACTGGAGAAATCACCCAGTTGAAAAAGGCTCATTTGGAGCTTGAGGCTCGCTTGCAGGAGTCCTGTCAGGCTGCCCAAGCTGCCCAGGAGGCTCAGTCCAAGATGGAGAAACATTACAAAGAGGAAATGGATAAGATGGAGACTCAGCGCCTTGCTGAATTAACTGAAGTGAGTTTGACACACAAGAGAGAGGTAGGAAACCGTGATAACTGCAGGAGTCATGGGATTTCAGAATGCTTAAGGTAGCCATTGCAAATGTTTGTATGCCTGTTTTCAGATAGAAGAGTTAAATGCTGAAATAAAAGACAAAGTGGACGAGCAACAGAAGTTGGAAGAAAAAAGAAAGGAAGAGATCGCTGTAATAAAAAAGGTACATGCTGTAACTGGGTTTGTTTTGGAAAAATAAAGTAATTTTGCATTGTCATTTAAGCAGTGTAAACATTTTAGAGATGCAAAATTCTATTCATTGGTTTTTTTCCATGGTGCTTTTGATTTGGGGTCAGGAGGAGGGAAGAATTCTGGTTCCATAATTAGGGCTAAACAAGCATATTTTGAAGAAAGCTTTTCATCTGAGTATTGTCTGCAGGTGCATGAACGAGAGCACGATCGTGAAATCTCTGAGCTGGCTGCTAAGCACGCAGAGGAAATGGAGAAACTCCGTGCTGAGCTCAAGGAAGAGCAGAGGTACCTTTTAGATGAACTCCGGCAGCAAATGGCAGCCACACACAGAGCAGAGCATGAGCAAGCTCAGCTCCAATCCCAGGTAAAAACAGGAAACACAGTGATTAATGTAATACTTACCTGACTGTTGATGATCACCAGCATACACAGAAATCAAGGAGCCTTCTCCTCAATTTTTGTGGCTATTACATGTACTCTTTCACGTGGTGCTGCAATCGAAGGAATAGGAGTGTTCTCTTGGTGGGTGGTAGTAGATATTTTTTAGAGGAGTTCTCCAGAATCCTCAGTGCAATTATATTTTAATGTTAACTCTGAGGAAAACCGGATGTTTTAATTGATGGTTTTAAGAGAGAAAAAATAGGTTTGTAATTTTTTGTCTTGACAAGTTTAACAAGTAAATTTTATGAATAATATTAAGCCCCTCCCACTTTTAAGTTATCCCACTAGTATAATCAGGAATGCTTTCTTGCTAAGCTGAAGTGTGAAAAACTGACTTTTTCCTCTGTATATTTCCTGGGTTTTTGAACGCTTCCGCTAAATGTGAAGTGGAAATGGAAAGAATATGTCTAGTGTTAGATCTAATTACAACCTGTTGGTACACTGGTTAGTTTACTTAAAATTCACCACTTCCCAATTCTCATTTCTACTTTTCCAATATTACTTAGAACTTTACTTTGTTAACAAATTATAACCAACAGCAAACATAAGGAATTGTTTCAATAGTCAGTGAAGGGCTGGGGTGAGCTTGTGTTCTGCTCTGATGTGAGGAAGTGGACAGATACCGGGTATTGTAGGAGATGAAGAGGCAGGTAAGGAAAGCCTTTTACGTTGCACTGAAAACATTCAAATCTCATTGTAACAGCTTATCTTAAGGGTTCCTTAAGAACCCTGCCACAAAGAAACACTCTCAAAGTACAGAAAGGCAAAACTTAGGTATGTTTAGGAGTCAGAACTGAAACTGGTCATGAAAAAAGCGAGCACATTTCTTTAGAGCAGAGGGAGAAACCCTTTTTTCCTCCACTGCAGACACTGCACAGCCTTGAACTGGAAGCTTTACGCCTGACCCTAAACAATATGCACACCTCTCAGCTGGAGCTTACACAGTCCAACTTGAGGAAAGAGAAGGAGACTGCCCTCATGGAGCTGCGGCAGATGCTCAATGACAAACGTGCTCAGGAGGTAGCGATTCTGCAAAGCCGCCACCAGCTAGAGTGGGAGAAGATCAAAGAACAGTGTCTGAAGGAAAAAGAAGAACTTAAGTCCAAGTATCAGCAAGAACTAGGTATTAAAACTGGGGAATAAGTATTTTCTTCCTGCACAGGTTCCTGTCTTGGTGTAGAGCTGGCCTGTGAATGACAGCTGGTGTTGCCTCTAACACAGGCAGGACTGCCATGGGCAAGAGTGCATGTTTTATATATGAAAGTGAAGTTGTGCAGACCTAAGTTTAGTTCTTCTTCATCTGTAAATTAGTGCTAAACTGAACTGCTTTCTTTCAGGAAAAAGAAAATTTGTTCTTTCTCTTAAAGAACTTGATCAGTGCAAAGAGTAGAGCTCTTATCCTTTATGTTTTGTCAGGGCTTTTCTTGCCCTAAGTCAGCACTGCTGTTGTCTTTCAGAGAAGATATGTGAATGCTTCTGGGCGTGCCCTCTCAGTGTTAGGAAGGAGTTGGGAAGGAACTGAAAGGCTTAGTGAGAACCTGTAGCTGGGTGTCCTTTGAGCTGCATTTCATATAAGATTGTATTGTGGCATGAGCAAGAAGGCAGTTGCACCTCATAGTACTGAAGGCCTGCTGGTGATGCTCTTGGCATTGTTTGGGAAATTTGCCTCTTTCCAGGTCAGACCATTTTTGACCTGTATGGCAGAGCTTGAGGAATTTCTGGAGAAAGGTGAATCTTGCAGCACTCCACTGAAGAAATTTACAGAATCACAGGCTGTTTGGGGTGGAAGGGCTCTCTGGAGATCATCAAACCCCTGCTAGAGCAGGTTCATCCAGAGCAATTTGCACAGGATTGTGTCCAGGCATGTTTTGAATATCTGCAGAGAAAAAGGCTCCACAGCCTCTATGGGCAGCCTGTTACAGGGCTCTGTCACTCTCACAGTAAAGAAGTTTTTCCTTGTATTCAGATGGATCCATGGGGAACACCACTAGTTGCAGACCTCCAGCTAGACTCTGCAGTGCTCATCACATCCCTCTGAGCTCTGAAATAAGGTTTAGAAACCATTCCTTCCTTTGGGAAGTTCTCCTTCCCTAAGAGAAAGAGAACATTCATTTAAGGGTGTTTCTTTATGACCTAAAAGTAGGAAACCATTTTTTACCACAAGTAGTGCAGTGAACTGATAGCACAATGGGATTTGGGAGCAGGAGGAGGTCAAGATGCAGTTCTTAATATCAACGCTGTTAAGGTGTGTTTTGCCATATAACTTAATACCAGTTTAATCTCTTAAGTTTTCATTTGCCATAGAAAGACTTGAAATAATGGTTGCATATTATAATTTATTAAATATTATAAATAAGCCAAGGCAACAGTGCTTTGATGCTGTGGGAAGGTGGCTGATAGGCCTTTACAGGGTTCCTGCAAATCAAAAAAGGGGCCAAACAAGAAGCTGGAATTAATCGAGGGAGGAGCTGGAAAGGAAGAAAGGAAGAAGCTATTGGTGTCAGTGATAATCAAGCAGATGGTGGCATCTGTCTTGCAGTCTTGTTTCCTAGGCATTTGTAGAAGAAATTTGAAGTTTTCTACCTGCTGCTGCTGCCTGCTACTCATTCTGTCTTTCTGGAGATGATTCTGTGCTCATAGAGGTGTGCAGTGAAATGTTAAAATGACATCAATAGTCATTTGAATTTGTGTCTTTAGGATTATTTTTCTTTTTAGTATCATGTTCTCTGTAGAGTTAAGCAGGCTTTACTAACGAAACTGAACTTTACTTTCTGAGTTGTCTTTGCAGCTGTAAGTTTTAGAATGCTTGTTTTCTAAAATAAAAGTGAATTAGTGAGTAACATAACAGCAGGTGTGGATAGAACCCAGCACCTTACCCTGCTCTGTGCCTGCCCATTTAAGTCCTGAGTTTGATGGTGAAAATTGTAATCTCATCCATATTTCTACTTTTCACTTAATAATATTTTATGTAAATTTATTAATAAGTATTTTATTTCACAGTTGACCAGAGAAAGAAAATAGAATTGGAAATGGAAGAGACACATATCCAGGCATTAGAGGTACAAATTCTGTTCTTCATACAAGAAAAATAATAAAGCTCCTTTCTGAAAACAAGAGCTGGTACAAGTCCCAGATCTGCTACACATTTATTGTAAAGGACAAATAAATGGAGAAAAAAGTATATTAATTTACTAAATGTGTTTGCTTTAATATAATGCATGTCTCGTTCTCTTAGACCCTCAAAAGAGACTGGGAATTAGAGTCTGATACACATTTAAAAAACGTGTGTGAAGAGCTGTCTGAAAAACATCAGACTGAGATGATCACACTGCAGAAATCTCTGGAAATGGATTTGGAAAAAGTCAAAGCAGAGCTGGGGCTGCTTTCTGTTGAGAACGCACAATCTAAAAGTATGTACCATGGTCTGGGAGGCAGCTGTTTATTGAGCAGTGACATAGCTAAGTGATTTTACAACATATATAAAAGCAAATACAAGATGCATTTATGTAGCCTTATTTACAAACTGGGACGATGACATGAGACTGTCTAGACAACAGGTTGTAAATGAAAAATTGTTTAAAACCTGGATAGCGTTGTTTCATTTTGACTTCCAGAGAGTATGAGATGTGAGGCGGATATTAAAGGGAGGTGCTGTTTTACTTCAGCTGAACCAGTTTTGACAGTTGCTGAGTTAATCAAAACTGTAATTAGTATTAATAGAAGCTTTTTCTAACAAAAAATAGCATTTGGATTGTGAATAGTTAAGGCTTAATGGAACAAAAGTTCCACAAACTGGTTGTCTCTTGGCTAACTAATAGTGTAGGATGCAGAGAACTAGGAAGCAGTTCATGGAAATGTTTGACTTTCAAATACTTTACTATTCAAGCAATTCAGTGATTCCCTGAAAGCTAACGTTTAAGCTAGAGACATGCATTTCTATTTTTGTTGCATAGAAGTTGTACAGGTTATTCATTAACCGGGATGATGGAGTAACAGAACTAATTTTTAACTTTAGTGAAATGTATAGAATTGGAGAGGCAACACCAGTTAGCCATCACAAAATTACAAGAACAGCTGCAGGCTGAACATAACCAACTCCTAGAAGAGATAAAGATGAAAAGCCAAGAAAAAGAACAGGATCTTCAGAAGGAGGTAAATTACATTTTTTTAGTTCTTCAGAGTAGTTGATTACTCTTTGTATAACAAAAAACTAGACCATATACATATCATTTGGGTGACCTGTTTGTATTTAGGGATGTTATTGAAAAAGCTTCATGTATCTCATGACGCAGATAAATACTCCAGGAGTTTCCACAGGGGTCCAAAACCTTTGGAATGCAGTTGCCTTTGTGCCACTTGGTGCCATCTCTTCCTCTGCATTTATAGTCCTAATTTCCTGGTTCTCACATTTTGTTTTTATCTGGCTAATGCTTTATTTTTTGCCAGTGAAGATAATTATGGCATCAGGAACAAATTCTTCCATCTCAGAGGAGTGGGTGTAATAGTTAAGAGATGCTGCTACTCAGTATCTCTGGTACTGTCAGGAGCTGAGAGTGTTGTTGTCACTGTTTCTTCCTATTTCTGACAGAAGTGTCTCTTGCGTGTAAAACAAGCCCTGAGAACAAAATTGTTTAACAAGTTGTGGTGGTTTTTGTGGTTTTTTTTGTTTTTAACATTTTTTTTGTAGCTGGACCAACTTCAGGTCAAGCATGAACAGCTCAAGGCTCAGTCACAAGAAGAAATCAGCCAGCTTTGGTCTCAGCTTGACAGCACCCGAGCAAATCGGCAAGAGCTAAGTGGTATGTTCAAAACTGACACACTTTATTTTTTGCCTCTTCTTCATGCAGAAGTACACATTATTAACACAAAATACTTTTAGCTGTGTACCAGAAACACACAGGAAGGCCACAGTGTTAGTGAGTTGTAGCCCTATGATCTCTTTCTAGATTGAGGTGAGTCAGTGTCAGATGACAGGTCCTGCAGTGTCAAAAAGCATGGTATGACTGTGGGGAAAAGCTTACTCCTGTGCTTTTCCTTTCACTTCCCACTCCCTTCCTGCACACTATAAAAGTCTTCAGTGAAAACCAAAGGTTTTTCGTTGTAATGTGACATTAAGTGTAATGTAATTAAAAACTGGAGAAAATGCTGGTCAGTGCAATAAAATGATCCTATTTGTATTTCTGTTTTAAGACCCAGGTGTATTAAATAAAACAGCCAGTTTTGCAGTGTAGTGGTTGGGGACAGCATACACTTGAAATAAAATACAACATGTCTTAGATGTGTGTGCACGGACATGTATAACACATTAAAGAACTTTTGGGAAAAAAAGCCCCTAGGGACCACGACTCTGCCAGTGTTGTCCTTGGGTTGAGACTGTAACATGAGGTTCTTGACTTCTGCTGGGGTAGTTAGAACAGGGGGCACATGTAACGTACTTCAAATACTGTTTCAGATTTTCTGAATAATATAGCTGTAGGTAGCTTTTGAAGTATATTAGGATTTTGTGAGGATTTGTTTGGTTTGGTCATACACTATGTAAGTAATATTTTCTATTTAGGCAGACTTTAGCTTGAATATTTCATCTTTTTGTTCTGATATTACAGAATTATAGCACATAGCACTTTATAGTATTTGCTGGAATTCTTCTCTGTAGCCCTAATCTTTAACATTTCACATGTCTTTTCATGTTTCTAATCACTCACATTCCCATTCTTTGGACCTTTTCTATTTCTTCATCTTTCTTGAAGATGGTGAGACCAGAATGCAGGCTCATGGTCCAGGTGAGGATCTCTTTTGGTGTGTGCTATCTCAAAGGTGTTTTGTTTTACTCTGCTGTTCTTCATTTGAGTGATGATTTGACCATGCATTTGGGTTGATGGTAGGATTCAAATCATGGCAGCTGGATGATGGGGTTGCTGCTCTGGTGTAAGAATGACATTCCAGTTCAAAACAATGAAGCACTTTTTTGCATTAATTTTGTGCCAGTAGACTTTGCTGGTTAGGCAAAACCTACCCATGTCAGATTGGACTTGCCTTGCCTATCACACTGATGGTGTCACTTGATTCCTCTGGTCCCTGTGCTTGGCAGCTTCTCCCTTTGGAAGCAAACTTGAACCATGGACTTACTTCACAGAATCATGGAGTGCTTTGGGTTGGAAGGGACCTTAAAGACCATCTCATTCTAGCCCCCTGCCATGGGTAGGGACATCTTTCACAATCCAAGCCTCATCCAACCTCGCCTTGAACACTTACTTCTTCTCTTACTCGTTCTGTTTGCATGTTCATTGTGAGAATTTTTTCATGCCACAAGTGCATTTTCTGGTTTGCTACACAAAATCACATTGTGACAATCAGTTGTGTTGCTCCTGGATGGCATCCTCTGTTTCCATCAGCGTTTCTTAAGTTTCTCTTGTTATGTAACATAAGCAACTGCTTTTCTCCAGGCAAGTAGTTTCTTTTCAAGAAACTTCTCCAAGTTCCTTCTTCTTTAAATGTATTTCACTCTTCAGTTGATTCTGTGGGGATTTCACTAACTTGAATTATTTGGAAAGTTGAGCTACTGGGAAAACTTACCTCTCTTGGGATTTTTTTTCCTTTTTTCCTACCTTTTATCTTCCCAAAATATTACTGCTGCTTTAATACAGAAGGTGGGAAAGAAAGCTCTCCGAGGGCTAATGAAAAGGCTGCAATGCTGGCCATTGTTCTCACTCTCTGGAAGGAGGGCAGCTTGCTGATCCAGCCTTGGTAGCTGCTTTTTACTGCATTCCTGTTTTATTGGTTGATTCTTTTAATCCAGTCAGTTCAGCCTCTGAGCACGCAATGGGTAGCGAACCATTATTAAAGTAATCCAGAATTGATTTTATTTTCTTTCCTGTGATTTTTGGTTTTCTGCACTGTTTATGCTCAAGCTGGTTTTGTTTGGATGGTTTTGCCTGGAGCAAATTAAATGTTCTTGAATAATTTATTGCTTCTGGGTGCTACAACAGCAAGCAGGTGTGAAGATTAAGCAATAGTGCAGGACCCTGCATGTTGCCAGCCTAGTGCTGGACTGCAAGGAAACAAGGAGAGCTAACAGTGTGCTGGTGATTTTGATTCATAGCATGGGGATGGTTTCTCTGAATGCAGTGTTACTGAGAATGTCTTCAGAGGAAGGAATTTTTGTCTTTCAGAAGTTCATTTTTCTTATCTCATTGCTATTTCCAGTAAATGGTTCTTACCTCGACCTGTGGTCTCTGCCTTTTGTGACTCCCATTGAGAAGGGAGTGGCCCAAGGTGTTTTTAGTGGAAATATGAATGGGGGAATGCCATTCCTAAGCCACTGACACTTGGGGCAACTAAATCTAATCTCTACAGAATGACTTAGCCTAAAGATATGTATTCTTAGTGCTTGTGTTGCTTTTGCTTCTGTTCCAGAGCTAAAAGAGCAGCTCCTGGCTCGAGCATCACAGGTAAAAGAAATAGAGTGTTTAAAACAGGAATTTGAACAGCAGCGTCAGCAGAGAAACAGGGAGCATGAAGCTGAATTGGAACAACTGAGACTTTATTTTGAAAACAAGTTAATTGTTGCTGAAGAAAACCACAAAGAAGAATTGAGTTTGTTGCATCAGAGACTGCAAGAACTGAAGGACTATTCACTGTCCGAGTTGGAAATGAGTCAAGGTCAAGCAGGGGACATCAGGTGATCTGTTCTTTTTCCTCTCATTTTATGACAGCATGCTTCCATTTTATTGTTCTTTAACATAAAAGAGGATGTTAGCATGAAACCTATTGGGACTGAGCAGTTATTACAGTTGTTCTTTGCCTGCTTTCAGTATTACACCATAAATCATCAAGTTCATTTAACTTAATTCATGACATATCACAGTCTTAAACTTTAAAACCCTTTTCTCAGTTCTTCTGTCACAGTTTTTGAAGAGACTGCTGAGAAAGAGAGAAGTGTTGCACTTGGTCAGCTAAATCAACAGCTTGAACAACAACAGGTAGGATTTTTGATATATTAAAAGTTCTGCTGTTCTTTACATGACATGTATGAAAACTGATGTCTGATTCCTAGCTCTTACAAAGTGTAAATTAATTTCAGATGTTTAGTAGGGTTTAATTATTTTTGTCAAGAATGTTGTAAATTACCGACTTCAAATAGCTCTCAGCCTCAGAGAGGCTGTGGAGCAGAACAGCTGAAACAGTGCTCTGTGATTTTATGTGCTGTTTGGGTTATCCTGTGCTGAGTAAGGAGCTTAACAGTTCTTCTACACAGGTGCAGAATTCATGGTGTTTCTCGTTTCTATAGTTCTGGTAGTAATTGTCCTTGTTCTCTTCAAGCCAAGATGCTAATGTGGCCCTTCTTTCATTTATGCCCCTATTTTCATGCACTTTGCTGTAACTGAAGATCTCAACATATTTGCTCAACTAGTTTCAAGTTGACTAAGAGTTTGGAAAAGGAATTTTCCTTTCTCTCATTGAAAGATTCTCATCATTCTTAGAAGCTAAAGATCTCTTCCTAACCCATTATTTCTGTAGGAAGAACTTGCCTGTTTGCAGCTACAGCTTACAGAACAACACAGGCAAGAACTGGATTCCTTAAGATCCTCCCTTGCACTTCAGTATAAAGAGGACCTGATGAAAATGAAGATGGATCTGTCAGACAAATATGTAACAGAAACTGAGGCCCTGAAGAGAAAGCATTGTTTAGAACTCGAGCAGCTCCGTGCCCGACTTTCAGAAGAACATTCTAAAGGTAGGATGGTCTGACACACTGGGAAGGAAAATAGTGAGTTGCTTGTTTGGCTTATATTTTTCTTTTAACAGGTTTATCTGAGGAAGTTTTCAACTTATTAGTTTACTGTAAACTATGGAGAACATTTAGCTGATGCTAATCCCTTTCATCAAGCACAACTTGTTGGGTTGCACTTCCGAAGATGTGGTGACCCGAAGTTGTTTATTCTCTAGTAAAATCTACTAGAGCTGTGGAGCAGTTGCTGAAAGGAGTTGATCAGGTTTCCGTTTGTGATGCCTAGAAGGGCACTGTCATACCTACATTTGGACTAACAATACATAACTTAGTTAGCTAATTCAACACATTTGGTTATAATTGTATTCCGCTCTATGTTGGTTAAAAGGATTAGTAGAGCTTTTTTAATTTACACTTATATTTCTTATCTTCAATTATTTATTTTTAATACTAGACAGAATATCAAAACTGCTTAAATTATAATGATTAGAGATTTGTCCCATCTGACTTTTGGGGAAATGCCTTGTGTAAATAGTAAGTGCAAAAGAGGAGATTAAACTTCCATAAACCTGCCAATACATTGCTCAGAAAGACAGTCTGCTCCTCTGGCTGTTGCAGATAAGGAGGGAGGTCCTGCCACTGGTTTATGATTATTCTCTGTGTGTTGATACTGGTAAATTCCCAAGGTGGTGATAAAATGAAACAGAGTATAAAATCATCCAGCTAAGGGGTTCTCCTTGTCCTGTAGTTAGCATGACTACTGATAAATTGCACAGCTGACAACATTCAGCTTTATTTCTGTGCATTAATAGGAGCTGTTAAAATAAATTCCAGAATGTTGTTTTATTGTCTGGCTTGGATTTTTCTTTTATTTTTTTTTCTTTTCTTTCCAGAAATCACCAAACTGCGTCTCCAGAGTGCTCAAGATGCAGCACGTCAGGTTGAGATGGAGGTGGCTGAGCGAGTGTCTGTGCTGGAGGAAGAGCACAAAGCCAAGCTCTCTCTCTCCAACTCTGAGAAACAGCGCATTGCAGAGCTCTCAGAGGAAATAAGGCACTTAAAGGAAGAGATTATAAAACAAAAAGATATTTCTGAGCAGAATGAAAAGCATCTGAAAGAAGAAATGGAAAAGGTAATTTGTACTACAGAACTGTTTTGTGTAGAGTTGGGCAAGCTCCAATCTGGTGGGAAGGCCAAGGGAGGGAGAGACAGCACTTGCCTTTAAAAGCCTCTGATTTGGGATAGTAGCTAAAGCTTTAAATGGACTTGCCTGGATAGACACAAATGTTGGGATACACTTCTGTTTTGGTGTAACTCTTGTACCTCAAAGTCGTAGAGTTGAGAGAATCATACCTGGTACTGTCGCTCTTACATGTTAAATCAGCTGTTCCATCTGAGGATAAACTTAGATTGGATGTTAATTCATTGCTTAAATTGTCGCATATTTGAATGCGTATGAGAATTAGATGGGTGAAGCTCTTATTTATCAAGTCCTCCTTTCCTCCCTTTTTAAAGAGCCATGGACATGTGTATCCTTTTCCAGGCTTAGAAACTGATGGAGAAAGCCAGAGACAGTCTTTTTTTTGCCTTCTGTCACTGAGCAATCATTTGCTGCTTTGGCTTCTGTTTTTATGCTACATGCTTTTTATGTGGCTTTTATGCTATGTCCAAGGCCACTGCCCTTGTCATGAACTGAGACACTACATATAAAATACCACTGGAACGTAGAAGGAGAAGTTTAAAAGGGCTTTTTATTCATGCCCTGTATAAACCCCTAAGCTGCCCATAGCTGTATAAGTTGAAGTCCAGAAAAGAAAGTAGGTGGCCTCAAGAGAAACCAACATAGAGTACCATATTAGTTCTAGAATTTTGCCTTATTTTTTTGTTAATTTCATAACCCAAATTAATTTTTAATAATGCATTGAATTTAATGCATGTCAGTTTATAAATTGTCATTTCAGCCTTACTTTCATTAGGAAGGGTTACTTCACTACAAGAATTTAATCTTTCCAAGATCTTAAATGCCTGAGAGTGTTCACTTCATGCACTTCAGTTTGGTTTTGGTGGTTTATTCTTTTTCCTTTTAAATAATTGTCTTCACAGGTAAAATACAAAATTGCTGAGGATCACAAAAATGAACTAAGAGCAGAAGTCCAGAAAATAGAGAATATGTACAAAGAAAAAGAGAAGAAATGGCAATGCGAAAGTGAGGCCCAGAGAATCCTAGCAGAAGAGAAATTATCACTATTGCACATAGAACTGCAAACCAGAGCAGAATCTGAGAAGCAGAACTTACAAAAAGAGTTTGAACTCCATGAAGCTGAAATGATTCAACTTCAAGATCACCAAGCTGCCAAAATTCTAGAGCTGGAGAAGCTGGTGAAGGAGCAGCAAAACAACTTGCAGCAGCTGGAGGACAGCCTTGCAGGTGCCCAGGCCATGCAGAAAGCTCAGCAGCAATACGAAGCTGACCTGGAGGCAGCCAAAGCCCGCATGGCAAAAGAAATGGAAAAGGCCACGCTCTGCCTGCAGGAAGAATGTGCACTGAAACTCCTGGAAGCACAAAACAAGTCAGTGTCCCTTAGGAGTTCACTCAGATTTTTCTTTATTATTTCTTTTTCTTATTTTAAACCGAATGAGTGATAGTGTAGGGAAGTCACTTGAGGGCATTTTCTAACTTACGTATGTAAAGCTTGCTGTCCCAAGGAACAGCAGTGCTGTCTGTTAGGATCTGCTGAAGGATTTTGCTTCATGTAAAGGCATCTCATCTGGTCTAGCAAATGAAATGAAGTGTAGTCAAGTTTTGCCTGCTAAGAGTACCACACAGCTGAAAATCATATCCCAGCCTTCAAAGAGAAGTATATATAAGTATGTATATATATATATAAAAAAGGATGTATAAGTGGAAAAATTCTCTAAATACTTTTAAACAATTCGAATGAATGTAAACAAGCTTTTCCTGGTGAATGGAGCTTGTGGTAGCCATTGAATGCTGAGGTTGATGGGGCCACCTTTGGTATTCTTTAGTTCTGGTTAGATGCCTGGAACTACTGTTTTTCTTCCCCTTCCTACATCTGTTGTTTCAAATGAATTAAGGGAAGTAAACCACATGTTGGTATTTGCATGCATTGCTTCAAATTTATCCCTTCTTCCCTCCCCAAAAATATGTTTACAGAACAAGACTGGAGAAGTAATGACTGTAAGGAAACAGTGAAAGCAGCAACTTAGCTTTTAGATAACTGGTTTTTAGTTATTGGTGTCTGCGTGCAAAATACCGTAGTTACTGATTGCAGTAAATGGCAGTACTTCAGATACTAAATCTTCTGCATCAAGCTTTAAGCAGAACCAAGAGAGCTGAGTTTGGAGGAGCCCCCAAGTATCCCACGTACACTTCCAGAGTGGTTTTATGTCTGTCTTTAGCAGATGTTTTTAGAGGTGTTTGTTATGACAGTTCATTTATTTGCAGGCAACACGTTTGAGATGTAGCAATGTATATACCATGAGATACTGTCATGGCAGTATTTCTCAAACATATTTCTCTGTGTTTGTGAGTTAATAGGGGTGCCAGTCTCTCTTGCAATAACGAGATACTCCCAAGTGACATTGCAGAAACCTTTAATTATGTGGCTATGAAATCATTGTTGTGGCTTGCTTTGAATTCAGTTCTGTATTTGAAGCATCAAGTAAAACTTGTGGAGGCTAAGTGAGGTCTATTTATTTTCCTTTGATTTTTATTTGCTAGTTCAGTTATTTAAAAAACAGTGACTTTTTTGACAGTAGTCTCTTAATGTTCTTGGAAATAATACAGGTTTATGGAGGAACACAAAGCTATGACTCAGAAATTCACAACTGAGCAAGAGGTTCTTCTCCAAGAGCTGAGAAAGAAACATGTGGATGAGCTGGAACTCCAAAGTCAGCAGTTACAGGAGAAGCATAAGCAGCAGATTTTGTCTCTGGCAGCTGATTTTCAGGCGAAACACCAAGCTGAAATTGAGACACTTAAATCTACACTGGAAAGTAAACAGCAGATTCAGCTTGAAAGTTGTGTTGCTGAACTACAGACAAAGCATCAGGCCCAAATCGATGAGCTGGAGGTTAAACACTTATCAAATCTGGATTCCTTGGAGTCTTCCTACCTATCTGAAATTCAGACTATAAGAGATGAACACAGTCAGGCTCTGGAGAAGCTACAGCTGCAGCACAGGGAGCAGCTCCAAGAGCGGGATAAAATCCATCAGGCACAACTGCTTCAGGAGGTTGAGATGCTGAAATTAAAGCATGCTGAAGAGCTTCAGCTTTCCCAAAATAATCTGAAAATTGAGCTAGCTACTGTTCATATGGAAAAACTTAAAACCATGGCTCTTGAAGCAGAAGAAGCTCATAAGGTGAGTCAGAAAGAAAACTTGGCATAGGAGGTGAAATTTCATGGCACATTGTGTGGGATCACCTTTTTCCTTATTCTCGGGGCATATTTTCACAACCTTTTTGTGCCAGCACTGACACATTGTGTGTGGCCTTATTATGAGCTGTAAAAGGAAACTCCAGCTGAAAATAAAATCCATCTGTTGCTTCCTGCCCCAAATGCTTAGTCTTATGAGTTTTCTATATCGTGTGTGGAAAAGGTACAAATGAGGTATATCTTTTAACGTAATTAAGGTTGGAGGGTCTCCATTTTGGGGCTCAGATCTGCTCTCCCTGGTAGAGCTATTGTGCAATTCTTCAGAAAGTGATTAGAACAAAGAAAATGCAATTCTGCAGGTTAAGCCACATCTCTAGGAATCTAAAGATCCTTCCGAATAAGTAAGGATTTACAAAACTTTTACTAGATAAGAAACCCATTTAAATGCTGTAGAGTGTATGTATTTGGATGTATGTATGCTCATCCTTCATGAAACAATGTTGTTCCTGTTTACTTAAAAAGCTTTGATACAGCAGGACATGTGCTTGACAAATGGGTTGCAAAGATATTCGTAGTTACTTGTTTTCCATCCCCTTTTTTTAATTAATGCTTACACAGGATGATCTGAGCACAGCTCTTCAAAATCAAAGGCAGTTGCTGGAAGAAGAAAAACGTCTGGCTCTGGATCTGTTACGTGAGGAAGTGTTGCAGATGGAGGAAAAGCACAGGAAAGCACTCCAAGAGCTTCAGGATCTTCATGAGAAAGAAATTAGGAAACATAAGGAAGAGTACTCCAGGGAGTTGGAAGAACAATTGGGAAAACTAAAAGCACAGCATGAACATGAGCAAGAGGTCAGAATGCTGCTAATACCTAAACCCAATACAATCCATGTTTTATCATAAAGTAAATTCTATTTTATTAAGCTTAGAAATAAGGCTGTATATCTAGATGCTTTTTGAATTTTCTTAGTAGTGCCAATAATAAGAAGATAGAATCTGACTTCTGTGGATGCAAGCAGCCACGAGTGTTATATGTTACATTCCTATAGTAGGAGAAGTCACAAACAAAATGAGCTTTATCCAGCTATAACCACAGAACAAGTTAAGTTAAAATATTACTAACTTTTGCTTTTTCACTTACTAAATTGAAAGTTGGGTAATGTTGCAAATAAGTCTTAAATCACTTTTAGAAGAATAGATTGCCTGGGGAGGAAGTTTCATTAGTTTCCTGGGAGGTTCTAATGGTTATCCAGTCTTCAAGCCCATCATCCTAGAAACAGGATTTATGTCTATTCTGGTGACTACAGTGACTCTTCTTAGAGAGAATAGTAGGAAAAAAACCCTAAATGAACAAAAATCTCTCAAACCTTTCTCTGTTGTATCTCAGGATAATTGCATTAAATAGAGATGCGTAATGTTTGCTCCCATTTGAACAAGGGAAATCACATCTTAAAAAAGTGTTCTCCCTATGTTTCTCTCCCCCTCTTTCCTCCTTATTTCTTTGAATTTCTTTTAGGGAGATTTCTGTTGGAAAGAATAAGTCAGGAATACTTTGTTAGTCTGACCTGATGGCCTCATGAATACAGGAGTTACTTGATACCTAATGCCTGGTTGCTTCTTGTCTATTTTTATCAACCTGCTTTTTTCTATACTCAGCATGATGATAGACAGCAGCACTGTATGACCTTGAGGATTGTGAATGTACTCTTAAGAATTTGGTTGAGCTTGATGGGTTTGGTTTGGTTTCATTTTTTCCTTAATTCTAACACTGTGGCTAAAATATTTTATATTCCTTCCTTGTCTGCAGCTGTATGCTTCTGCATCAGCTTCTGAAGTAGAATCTGTGAGAACAGCTCTTCTGGCTCAATTTGAGGAGGTAAAATTGAAGCAGCAGCTTCAGTTCCAGGAGGAGATTGAGCTGTTGAAGTGTCAGTCAGAGGTGCTACTGGAACAGCAGATTGCACAGCTGAAGGTAGGCTCTGGTGAAAATGCACTGGGAGTGTGTTTCGCTGAAAAAGAGCAATTGGTATAAGATTTTTGTTCCTCAGCCTCTAAAATGGCAGTCCAAGTGAGATCTCTCCCATGCTTCACAATGTTAGAATGAGAAAGACAGCACTGGAAATAAAGCAGTGTTCTGTGAGCAGTTGTCTTTACCATAGGGTTGTCTTAAAAGTCCTGAACTGAAAATGAAGCGTCCTTCAGCCAAAACCAAAACAGTCAGTGGAATATGCTCTGAGCAGCATTCCTTGTGTACATGTTCAGTTTGTCATTTGAGACTTTTTCTTCTTGGTGTCTGCAGAGACTGCGCCCTTAGCCTGTCATCCCATGTCTACTGCACATACTGTGTATATGTGGCAAAAACAAATTCAGTGTTATCTAAGCTTTTACCAAGTGTGTGAACTCTGAATGAGATATTTTGTTGTTACTGTTGTTCTTAATCTCTGCTTTCATTGATTTGCCGTGATAAACATCGTGATAAGCATTTTCAAGATGTTTCCTGCCTCTGGCCCTCTGTATACTCCTGATCACTATTTGACCTCTCTCTAGCTGGTTCAGCTGTCTTTTGAAACAGAGGGCACACGTGTATCCTGAAAAGCTGCTGCAGGTATATTTGGCACTGCTGTTCTCAGCTGAACCCCAGCTGTGAGCCCACAGAAGCTAGGGCTGGACTGAGTGTTGTGCAGAAACTCCAGAAATGATCCGTGCTTTTTTTCTCTTATGCTGCCTTAATTAGCATTTGGGACACCAGAAACTTCACTTTTTGTTGAAATTTTGCCAGGGCTAATTCTCCTGCTGGTACAGCTGTCTGTGGATTCAATTGGGTTTTTTTGCCTCATGAGCTCGATGACCGGTGTTTTGTCCCAGAAGAGAATGGCTGGATCTGTTTGCAGTGTCAGACTGAGCTGTATTGTGGGCTGATACAGATTTTTACAACAAGCCTTTCCCTTCCCACCCCCCTGTGCTGATTATGCAGTTGTCTTCATGCCAGCCTGTTCCCTTGGTTTCTTCCCTCTGCCTTCCCTAGCAGATTTGAAGTGTTCAGAATTGCTGTCTGTGCTCTGACATACTCTCTAAGTGCTTCTGAGAAGAATAAGCAGGCGGCTTCCGAGATTTTTGTCTACAAATGTCATGTTCTAGGTCAAGGACAGTTGTTGTTTTTACCTTCCTAAGTGCTAGAGCATGGGGCAAAGACTGGGTCAGTCTTCTGCAAAGGATCAGCTCAGGTGACTGCAGGTCTTCTGCTCTGAAGTCTTGTTTCTTGCCCTGGGGAAAATCTGTTTTCTTGACTTGCCTGTGTGAAAAATAGGTGGCCATCACCTTGGAGTGTATTGGTGTTCATAGATAAAATTATGCCTCATCAGTGCTGAGTACAGAGGGACAGTCACTGCCCTGGTTCTGCTGGCCACACTATTTTTGATTTTGGTCACTGTTTCAGCATAATTTTGTTGTTTGGAGGTGTTGATGTGTAAGTTACTACTTACTATTCTGAGAGGCAAAGTGTGTACTTCTAAAGAATACAGAAAAAATACGGGGGATGATTGAGGTTTTTTGGGAGGATGATGGTGGTGTTTGGGCATTTTTTTTCTTCTCTCAGTAAATCCAAGTATTTGTGGTTTATGCAGGATGAATTTGAAGCTGAAAAAAAGGCATCACTACATGACAAGGAGCAGTTGTTGATTCAGGAGAGGGAGAAGGCACAGGCTGCTCACCAAAAGGAACAAGAAATGTTATCAGCTCAGCTGCAGGAAAAGGCAGCAATAATTATCCAGGTGTGGAGAAAATACTTGAAACCTAGATTTTAAATGTGCATTTGGGGTTGTATTTTAGCACAGGGCTCTCTGTCTCAATGTGTATATAAAGGGACTGCAGGTATAATTCTTGTGGTATATTAGACTAGGGGGAAACGGAGTAACACTAAGAATTTCCTGACTGGGAGTACATTACTGTTTCCAGCTCTTCTTGTAGGACTTGATGAGGGTTGAGAACATTGGCATGGGAGAAGAATGCTTTTCTTTCCTTGCAGTTTTCTCCCAAATAGATATTTTGACTTATTTGCTAGCTTACTGATGAGACAGAGTTTCTAACAAAATGGCAGTAATTTGTTTGGCAGCAAAATCTGGAGGTAGGGGTGGGTATATACATAGAAATATGTATTTTTATTTATATGTAATCATATATTTTAATCAGATATAGGTATAATCTGAATAAATAAATATGAGGAGATAAGTAATTTTTCCAAAAACCTGTTTTCAGGTAGAGTTTATAAAGCGAAGTTTAGGCAAAATTGTTGACTTTGTTGTGTTGTCACTGTATTTCCATAGCTGGAAAAGAAAGTGGCATCTTTAAAGCATGAAATAGAGGAGACCAACTCTGAACTGGAGACACTCCTTCAGCGGCGGGACAGAGAACACCAAAAAGGAGGGAATTTGGTAGCCTTGTTGAGGTCTGATTTTGAGCAGTCCAAGGAGGAAAGGTTTGTTCATCTTTAGTTACATAATGCTTAGTGCTTGGGGGGTTTTGGGGTTTTTTTATTCGTTTGTTTTCTCACTTCTCATAAAGAAGTCAATAACTAGGCAAAACTAAGCCAGCTCAAAATAGTAGTGTGGGCTGATGATATATTGCTTTTATTTGCAAATTATTTTGAGGTTTTTTTAAATTACAAACCTATTCTGACATGAAGAGCAAGTTGGGTTTTTTCCTGCTCTTTTTCTTTCAGTCTGATGAAGACTTTGGTGTTTTGGGGTTTCCACTGTCTCTAATCTTGGCAAAATCTGAAAAATAAAGAGAGGTTCTGTGACCAAAAGGCTTTCAGATAGAGTGGATTGGTTTGACATGTTGTGGGGATGTGTGGATTAGAGAAACTGTCATGCTGAATGAGCTTCTAGAATTCCCTATCATCTTTAAGAAACTGGCTCAGTGTTAATCTTAAAACTCAAATATTTTCGTAAATAGAAATAGAGCTTTTGTTGTCAGTTCTGCCAGAACTCCTCTAGTTATTTAGGTGTCACTGATACTGTAGTAGTAGACGTATCTTCCTTGCTGGTGCTTGCACAGGTGTGGAAGGCTGAGATGCTTGTGACTGTAGTGTGGTCTACCTGTGGAGAGGACAAAGGTGTTTTGCTGTGCCAGCTCTTTAAAAATGACGTGGTTTTTGTGAGTCATCTGAATGATCTTCACTGATAACTGCCCAACCATGGCAGATACCCATTTTAGACTGTCAGGTTTTCAGTAGGTTCAAAGTGTCTTTCAAATCGAGTGCCTGCAATTTTTCAAGTGTTCGATATGCTTTTGTTCTAGGGAAAAACTGCGTGAAGCTTATCAGCATGTTTTGAAACTGCTTATGGAAGCAGTGAAAGCCACAATAGCTATTGAGGACCTTATCTGTAGCAAGATTGGTCTTTGCTTTGATGACAGTCTGGCTTCTGGAGATTCTAAAGAAACTCAGAGTATTATGGAAGAAATGGGATTCATGCAGTATTTTAAAGCCAAAGAAAACCATCAGCTAGAAAAAGGTGAGTACAAATCAGCAAACCTCGATGTAGTCAATTCATATTCTTGAAAACTGCCTTTTCATTTCCTTCTGTGTGGATGAAGATCAGAAAAGAGAATATCTCTTTTTGCAATGTTTGTGTCTTTCAAAGTTGCTTCACACTTAAGATAGTGTCTACCAGTGTTCTGTCAGTTTAATTCTTTTAATAGTGCAACTACTAAAATGTTATTAGAAAAGCCTGGATGAGATTACAGGGCAGGAAAGATGGACTTGGTGAATGCAGAGTTCCAGGTCTTGATGTATAGCACAAGATTCCCAAACCTTGTGAGAAACCCTCATGATATTTCAACATCAAGTTGTTGGATGTCCAAGTTTTCACCTCGTGGTACGTGTCCAGGACCATGTCACTGTCTGGTGTCAGTTATCTGGGTGAACAGTTTTGTGGTTAGCTGTCACTTTTCTGTGCTTTTCAACAGCTTCCTTGTTTTCAGTAGAGGAGCTGCTTGATGAAACTCTCACAGAACACAACCAGCTGTCTCCAGGGACTGATGACGTGTCTGAGTTGAGCCAATACTTATGTGAAAGTGTTTTTGCAAAGCCTGAATTGGCATGTGAAAGTGAAGAAACGATACTGAAGATTTGCCATCGTTTGCGCACTGCAGTGGAGAGACTTCTGGAACTGGTTACAGAGTCAACTAAACAAGTAAAGCTTTTTAATCTGTACAGGGCAACCTGTTCTAGTGGAAGGTGTCCCTGCTCATGGCAGGGGTTTGGACCTAATTGGTCTGTAAAGGTCCCTTTCAACCCAAACCATTCCATGATTTTGTGTATAACACTGAAAATGTGAAATCAATTTTAAGTCTGTGTGTTTAACCTTTTAACAGATCCTGTGGGAAGGCAATAAATTGGTCACCTTAAGTAGATTTAAACTAGGATTTTAACATCTTTTGGTAACTTTAGGAGACCAGGAGTTTTTTTGAGGGAGTTTTATCACACTTCACATTGATGGTTTTTCAACACTGATAAGCAGGTTTAGGAAAACTCAGCCCAGTGTCAGAATGCTTGGGCAATATGTAGATAGCAGAAACAAACATCCTTGTATTTATATGCTGCTTTAATTGTGACAGAAGGAGATGCACTTAGTATCATAGAAGAACTTGAATATTTTCATACTGAGTTTTGCAGCATCTAGACTGCAAATCTGGGGTGGATGCATGAGCACTGTATACATCTGAGGATTGAATTTAGTGTGACAATAATTAGTTTGTTGAGTAAGGAAGTCCCTAATTGAAGAGAAAATGTGAAGGGGAAAAACATGTCTGAAATAAATGTACTCATCAGGTATTTTGTGAAACCCAGAGATGTGTCTTCGTGAAATATATATTCACCATCTTCAAAAATCCCTCCTAGAATGAGATGCATAAATATTTACTTTTAGGTACTGATGATGGTTCTACTAAGGCATGCCTAACTTGTGGTTAAAGCACTTGCCAAGCTATAGCATATCTAGGTTCTAGGTGACCCTCATCAGCTGTGATCCAGCATACTTTGCTTACTGGTGGTGCACCTTGGAAACTGATGATTGTATGGACTTCACTGTCCATTAGACACGACTGAATCTCTTGAAGAATTTAAGTGTAAGGATGCTTTGAATTTCAAGTGGCCCAGGAAGTGTCAAGCTAAGCAGTTTAGCCAATAGGGAGGTATTTCTTTTTATGCACAGTGAAGAAACCTATGTTCCTAAGCAAGACTTGTGGGAAAAATACTGGTATGTAAGTACAGGGATTCACCAAAGTGCCCAGAGGTTTTGGGCAAAGTCAGCTTAGTACTAAAATGAAACTTCAAAACTTGGACCTTAGTGCATGAATGTTATTAAAGAATTGAGAAGATTTTTGTTGAAATGTCTGCAGTATTATTACATTGCATGTGCATCCGAGGTCTGATGCCGGGGAAATTATTCACTTGTAGCTGGAGAAGATGCATGAGAGCCATGCGCAGTTTGAGGAAGAGTTCAGCCGTCGCAATCGGGAGACAGCCCAGGTGGTGAGTCAGCACCAGGAGCTGATGGAGTGCCTCAGTGAGGAGAGTGAAGCCAAGAACCAGCTGGCACTAGAGCTTCATAAGGCAGAGGGTAAGAAAGGGAAATTGAGTGAGATTGCAATGTCATTTACTCAGATCTTGTTCCTCCCAATATCTATGATGTGCTTTCTGTGTCCCGGATTTCTTGGGCTCTAAATCTAACAATTGTTCTTACTTTCTGAAGATTCTGTTTCTTCAAACCTCAGCCCTTGGCAGAGGATGTGTTGTAAGCTCATCCCAGGCCATCAAAGTTTAATGATCTCCATTTGAATTCTACAGATTTGGACACACTTTGTGATGTGTCAGCCTCATAAAATCTTGATAATCTTAGAATACATTAACTAGTACATTTTATTCCTTAAGATACTTCAAAAGCCTAGCTACAGTATAAACATGAATCATCTTTTACTTCTTCCTTTTTATGTCACCTTCTAGTGTTTGGCAGAAATTGTTTAATCATGTTTTCAAGCTGTTTTTTCCCAAGAGATGGGTTTTTCTATGGCTTTATTTGCATTCTGACTTGGCTTCTAGGCATTATTGAAGGCTACGTTGCAGAAAAAGCTGCGTTAGAAGAGGCCTTGAGCCTGAAAGAGGAATCTGAGCGGCGTCTTGTTGTGGAGCTGGAGAACATGCGGGAACGCTTCCAGGAGCTAACCCAGGAGCAAGCAATTCTTGGTGAGGAGAGGGTATAGCACTCTTAATGCAGAACAAAGTTGTCTCCAGTCAGGGCACGTTGCAGTGTCCTTCTATCACGGATCAGAGTTTGGCTTGATGACCTAGTGAGCAGCTCAGACTGGTACACAGGTGAGAGGGTCTTCCTGTAAAAGTAGAAAGCTCTACAGACATGGATCAAGGTCATCAGGAGCTTTGTGTCACAATAAAGATGAAATGCCCAAAGGTAGGCACAATCTGTACTCCATACAAATTCTTAGCGATTTAGAACATGGAATGGATCACAGTGCCCTATTCTTGTCTTGTACATGTGTCTGTGTTCTGATTTCTAGGAACACCTGTTGCTAATGTAGCACAAAAAGAAGGTTCAGGTTTGTAATGACCTTGTTTGTGGATTTGTTTTCTTGCTGTGTTGCTGTAACACTGAGTGAATGAATTGATAACTTTTATTTTACTTTAACAATGAGGAATAGTACTTCATAATTAGGCCCAGCAGGTTACTGGGTTTATAAGTATCTTGGCTAGAAAAAAGGTTACGACTTCTGTGATGCAAAATTAGGAATATTCAATTCAATTATGAGTATTTGGACGGAAAAAGATGCTTTGCTGCCATCAGGCTTAAAGTACACTGTGCTATTGTCTTTGTATTTGCCAGCTTCATTTTTTTTGAGGGGATGGAGTGGGTTGCAAGCTGGCTGTGAGCTTCTAGTGATACAAAGTGGGCTGTCAAAATGAGTAAATTAAGTTACAGAAGGGGGAAAAAAGAAAAATATTTGAGGTGACATAAAACAGTGAGCTAAAAAAGGTATAGCAAGGACTGAAGGACATCTAAGGGAGATGAGAGAAATGTAACTGAATGGATTGGTAGGTCGGAAAAAAAGAAAGCAGAATAGTAGGGAAGGCTGGTAATGGAATAAAAGAGGAAACCAGAAATAAACAAGAAGGATCCATAGAGTTATACACTGATTTTAGAAGTCTAGTGCTGAAGTCAAATTTGTGGATGCCAAATTGAAAGAGGAATATTTTTTTTCCTCCTAAAGTCTGCGTACTTAACTCCTGAGTGGCTAACATTTAGATCTGATAAATTCGTAATTGCCATGATTGTTTTGTGGTCTACTCAAAATATAATTTTCCTATTGTTTTTCAGATTAATTTTATTTATACACACATATATATTCATAGGTTCTTGCATATTCACTGTCTCTTGTTTCTGGACTTTTCCCCAGAGAGAGTGTGAGCTGAGTAAACAAACTCAGGTGAATAAAAAGCTACATAGGTAAATTCCTGTTAGAGTTAAAAAGTTGCACTGAGCTTTCTTGCCCATTACTGTATCTTTATTCCTTCTGTCCATTCAGATCTCCCTCAAACACTATTTTTAATTTAACCTATTTTTGGTAGCCACCTCACTGTCCTGAAATTTGCTGCTGCCCTCTGAATGAGAGAGAATGTAGAACGGAGTTGGTTATGGTGTATTTTGGGATTGACATTCTCCCGGGAGCTGCAGCCCAACTCTTGCCAGCAGCTCCTTAGAACTTGAACAGTTGCTTTTGCTGCAAGGGCCGAGTCCTCAAACCCATCCCCTTTCCCCCACCCCAGCCATCTGTAGTACTCTTCCTCAGGTTTGGAATTGTTTGTAGTATGTGGAAAACATGATAACTATAAATCATATTGTTTGGAGTTGATTGACATGGGCTTATTCCTTGAAAAGCTGACGTCTCCTCCTGTTTTTCATGTGGAGTACTAATGTGAGTAGAATAGCCTTGCTAATTAAAACTCTTTTGGAATGGAGCTTGGCATTTGCTAATGATCTTGGGAGTGGGGAGGAGTGTGCTGGGGCTTTTCAGAAGGGGAGTTGCATGATGTGAAGTAGCATTAATAAAAAAATAGCAGGTTTGTCTCTACAAAGAAACAAATCTGTGAGCTGATGATCTATTGGTGTGTTGCTTGAAATTCTATTTATACACTTGGGGAACATGTGCTTAAAAAAAAAAAAATAAAAATTTGAGATTGCACTGAGGTTGCCAAAATTTGATACCTGCTTTCTATGAAATATTGCTGATTCCAGGTAAAATCTTTTTGCCTAATTATTTTTTTCAATTAACTTGCATTTCTGTCTGAAGAGGTGACTGTGTAGGTCAGTGTTGCCTAGTCAGTATTTTGTTCCTCATAAAGCACTAGTGTTGCTGTGGAAGCTATAAAAGAAGCCATCAACCATGTTTCTTAGGATATAGGAGGCAAAATTCTTGTGCTTTTTTTCCCAAATACCAATTCTTTTCTGTCGGGGTCAGTCTACATTCAGACCTTCCTTTGGGTGCCCGAATATCTGTAGCACCTGACCTTGCCCTCCTCTCTGCACCATGTATTAGCAAATCCACTAGAGTGCTATTTTATTCACGTTATTCCCATCTCCTGCTTGGCAAAGCCCAGCTCTTGGCACAAGGTATTCTCTGTCATGCAGCTATGGCTGGGATTGAGTGTCCTAAGGGAATTCAGGCTATTGTTGGGTTTTTTCTGTGGTTTTTTTGGTTGCATCGCATGATACATATGATACATGGTATGTACAGTGCAGCTCCAAGGGGGCTGGGAGAGAAATTAGGGGAGAGTCTTCATTTCATGCATTCTGCCAGAGCCTGAGTTACATCCACAACCCAATGAACTTGTGATTATTTACTGTGATTATTTAAAAATAAAAGAAAAAGCAGGGAGTGTGGCACAGTGATTGCACTGTGGTTATTACGTAGGCTATAATTAGTGCTTGGAGTGAAATGTAGTTGGAATGTAGCTGTAATCCACAACAGGATTGCTGTGGAACTCGAGAGCTTATGCAGTCCACGTTTTTGTCCTGAACTTTTCTTGTTTCTCTTCGTCCAGCTTTTTTTGGTTTCCAGAGCCAGAGACTTCACAGACCCTGCACATTGTTTTCCATTATCCTCCCTGTGGTGACATTTTCCCCAATGTGTAGTGTACATGTTGTTGCATCATTCCAAGCCTGTTACACTTATCCTTTTATACACAAACATGGAAATTTTCATGATTTTTTGCTTAGTTTCAAGGGTCTAGAAATGTTATTAAATACCTGTGGATAGTGAAGCCCTAGAAAAAATGTTGTAGGTTGGCTGTGGTATCAAGGATTTGTAAGAGCAGCTTGTAATGATGTTAGGTCAGAAATCACATCCATTGAATTGGTCATACTTCAAAAAGGGAATTGTCTGTTCTGGAAATTGGGCTGGATGATTTCTTAAGGTCCTTGTTGGATCACAGACTTACCTTTAACCTATGACCAAAAACATTTGAGGTGAATAATGGAACATTTGGAAAGTAAAACCATGAGTTCTTGCAGGACCTTGCTTTATACAAAATAGACAGGCTTCTTTTCATGCTCAGTTTACTAACTATATTCACATTAAAGTGGCTTTTTTCCGAGAGTGTTCACAGTAGAGTCTCAGTTTTGGTCTCCTAAACAGTGTATTCAGTGCATCCAACTGACTGAAAATGCAGTTTGTAGCTATAAATTAACTCTTGGTAACTTAAATAATTTGAGCTATGTACACTTCCCTATTTTTGGTATTTCTTTTGCAGTCTGCATAGGGAAAATACATGCCATTTTTTTTCCCAGGTGTTTTCTTCCCTTTGTAACCTCAGAACTGGACTGATTCTCTGTAAGCATGATTTCTCTCTGGGTTTTAATCCTCACTCGGGTTCAGAGAAATACAGTAACTTTGTGTTTTCATAGCAGCTGGCTTCAGGGTTGGGCTGGGCAACAGTGGCCACTAGAAAGATGGACTGGGTGCTGCCTCACCAGTATAGATGACAGCAGCAGTATCCAGCATGGCACGAGGCAGGAGTAATGGAGAAACTGGCCCGAGACTGGGTATTGGGTGTCTAAGGAGGATCTTGGTGTGAGAGTTTAGAGGAACTGAGAATTCTGTATTGGATGGCTTGATTAAGGAGAGATTTGGGGCAGAAGGGTGGCAAGGATTTAAGGTAGAGCAGTGTAGGATGTCTCTTACAGCCCATCTCAGGAATAAATATTTTTCTTTGTTTTGATGCTGTCCAAAATGCCCAAATTTAATCTTTGAAGCATTTGACTTTTGTACCCTGCACTGACAGCTCTTACTATTTTGGTGTTCTTACTCAGGTCTACTCAAAGAAGTAGAATTTTTGTCAAAGGAGAAACTTGAGCTTCAGTGTCAGGCAGAAAAGGACCATTCCAACTTACGCTCTCAGATGAAGGTTTTGGAGGTAGAACTGGAAGAGCAGCTGCACAGTAACCAAGACCTGGCTACACAGTTACTGGAGGTTGCTGAATTAAAACAGCAAATTGAAGTTCTTGAAAAACAGCTTAAAAACCAGCGGCAGTTCATGGATGTAAGTAAGATACCACATTTCCATGGGTTTGGAGATTACAAAGTCTCATCCTGGTTTGAGGCATGGAAGGTGGTTCCCAAAATGGGCTATTTTCAGTTTTGGTTGAAATTAAGACTTTGGTATTCTAGTCTCATAAAAGAAAATTAATTTTCAATTCCTTTTTTTGTAGCATTGCAGTGTAATTTTTCCTTTTTATTAACTGATAATTGTAGTTTATATGTACATTGCAGTCAAAAAGGTGCTTTCTCTTTTTTTTTTTTCCCTGTAACTGTAGACATGCTTTCAGGACTACTAGAAAGTAGTCCTGATTAGTTATTAATAATTAGTTAATTATTTTTTAAATTAACAGTTTCTTCACCACAAGAACAAATTATTCTTGTACTCAAGATGGTAATGAAATCTTCAAAAATATTTTGATTCTCTCTGGCTGGGTTTACAGGAACAAGCCGTAGAAAGGGAACATGAACGCGATGATTTTCAGCAGGAAATTCAGAAACTGGAAGAACAGTTAAAACTGTCAGCAAAATCTCAGACTTCAGGACAGTCCAGAGAGCATAGGGTGAGTAAAATCAGAGTTGGTGGCCAAAGGGGTTTGTTTATTACAATTAAATAGCAAAACTGTATGTTCTTAGGGGGCTGGCTCTTGGGAGACTTCTTCCCTCTGTTACCCAGAGAGCAGATTTGTCCCCAGCTGATTGGACTACATTTAGGCAGTGAGGGTGCACTTATATTTTTGTTATGGAGATGGAAAGAGCTGTTGTATGTGCTTTATAGTGAAGTTTCTGAGTCTGGGTTAAGTGAACCAAGGAGGACAACGCTATGGACACTGCGCTCTAAGAAGCGCATCTGAGGAATGACTTTTGGGTTCTAAACATGTTAATTTTTTAAACCTATAACAATTGTAATAGAGATGTCCTTTGTCTGCATGCCTCATCCTATTTAAGTTTATAAATGAGTCCTTTTTTACACGTGTTCATTTCTTTGGTGCTTGGCTTCAAAAATTAACTTTTGCTTTTTTTTTTCTTTTGGTTGGTTGGTTTTTTTCACATAAATGAACATTATACAGAACTATGAATTGATTCTACAGGTATGGAAAATAGCATGAATGTCTCTTAACTTTTCTTTCCTTTTCCTTTCAATCCCTTCTAGATATGCTTTAGTTTTTTTCCTCTTCTTGATATGTCAAGGCATGACTCAGCATGACTTGGAGCTAAGGATACAGGTTTTAGGGTGGCAGAATTCTTGCAGGGAATGAAGAACTGCTTTCAATTTAATTTCCTGTACATAAGTACTTAGCTCTCCTGGCTTATTGCTCAGAGGTGTTAGAGGCAGTTATTCACTGAAACAGCCTTTTGGTATGAAAGGAGAAGTTGAGGTTTGGAGCATGAAACAATGGTAACTGGAATGGTGATGATAAAACTGTGCTTTAGCCTTCAGCTTTTGTTTGTGGCCTGGCTCTTACCAAAACTTTGTGTAAACTACTTAATTTCATTTCCATCTGTCTATTTATGTGTAGTTTATGGAATTGTGTACCTCAGTGTGAGAGGTGCACATCTGTATCTTTGATATGAATGGATTTCCAGTGAATGAATTTTCTATGCTGGAGGGCACAGCTGAAAAAATTAATGCTGTAGCTTTGCAACCTCTCTCAGAAAGGATGAAAACTTACTTGGAGAAAAACACACAAGGATGGTAACTAAGCAAGTGACGTTTGTGGGTAGGGTGAGGTATGCAGGCATTCTGTGCCAGGAAATGTCAGTATTTGTTCAGTTGTTTAATGCAGCTGCAACATCAGTAACTCCAAACCAAATCAGCTCAAGTGACCTCCTGATTTCTGCATGTAGCAGTTAGAACAAGTTTCCCTCTCTGGTATTTACTAGGTTCAAGGTATGTGCGAGTGGGATTATTTTGTAAAAAGAGTGTTGACCAGTTCTTGGGAGCTGCAGTGTGCACTGTCAGAGTGAAGGTTATGGAAGTGTTTTCTCAGCTACAGGATTGCAGCACCAGCTTTCTAGCAAGGTGGTGTTAAAAACACGCTTTTTATGTCTGAAGTGTCATAGTTTTGGGATTCTGATGCCAAAATTTTGTAGCATTAGAAAGATTAGACTTCTAGAAGATTTTCGTATACCCAAAAGCTTTGCTGTAAGGCTTGTGTTATGGTTAGCAGTGGTTAGTTGCTGATGAGAGGAGAAAGGGAGTAAGATACATACACAGTCAAGGAAATGTTTGTGCCTGTAAGCAATTGAAAATGTCATGTTCAAAACTTTTGGTTTTCGTTACCAGTCTCTCACACTCTCCCTGCTTATTAATTTGACTCTTCTTCTCTATTTGCTCAAGCGAGTTTTGCTGCTTTAGTAATATCTGTGCAATACTTTGAAGATGTAAAGATCTATATTAATGCGAAGAATTTTTATTTCATAGTGTTGAAGTGGGATTTACATAAATTCAGACAGTTTTTGATGAACAAAACATTTATTTTGTAAAATCCTATCTTCCTTGCTCATGGGTATTGTCTAAATTATTTCTCCTTTCCCACTGCTTTCCTGCCTGAGCTTGCTTTCACTATGCTAAATTACTTTATTGCACCCTGAGGTAGTCTGTCTGTCACACCAAAGCTCCTAGCCTCGCCTTCACCTTGATTACTGGGATGAATGAATGACTGTTTTCCTGCAGCTAAAAGTCAAAATTGGTATCTTCTTCATATTTAAATGATTTTTGGAAAAAGAAGTACCTGTCCTATGTTGACTCCTGGAAATCTCTCTGATTGCGTATTTATCCTTCAGTTCTTGGTATCTTCCTTTAAACTGGGATTCCTTGGAATATTGGAAGAGGGTTCTGAGGTTACAGGAATAAATCCAAAGCTATTATTAATAATTCAGGTAATCTTGGTGGGTTTTTAATCTCATAACCAACTAACCCCCACCACCAAAAGGCTAATTTGAGAGTATACCTTCATCTAGTGCTTCATGAGAGTACTGCAAATGTTGAGAGAGTAATCACACGTGTATCTAAGAGCTGCTGCATTTGGAAAACAAGATTTCAGAAAGCTAACTTTTTTATACTTTCTATGGATATTTAGTTTTATTTTCACCTGGGGTTTTAGCACTACTTTAATCCATAGTAAAACCTGCTTTAACATGAAATTACTCTCACTTTCAGCTGGAAGGAAATTTTTTCATATTGCCTGAATATCTGTATACTGTGATTTCTGTGTAGGTAGAATCTTTGCAAGCAGAAATAAAAGAGAAGATGGATGATTACAATAAACTGTTACTAGAAAAGGAGCGAAAACACCAAGAAATTGCAGCTCGTGATAAAGAGATAGAAAACCTGGTGGCACAGATCCAAGAGCTGAAGCTCAGTGGTGCTGAGGTCTCAAAGACTGTACACAGCTTGGAACAACAGTTGCAGAAAATGAAGAAAGTGGAAACTGAACTGAAACAGGTAATTTTTAAATCCCTATTTAAATGGGGTTGGCATTACGTGACAGTGGCTTTATGGGGGTTGTCAGTAGTGTTCGCGGTGCTGTCTGGCACTCAGTGGTGAGTTAAACTGGTGTATTAATGGCACATATCACAGCCACAGTTTAAATAATCTCTGGTTCTACAAACTCTAAGTCCACTGTAAAGGCTTATGTACTACTTGTAAGTAGTGTGTACTTAGCTATTACTTGTAAGACTTAAGTAAGACTTACTCAAAGCCCTGCTGTGGAGGCTGTTTTTGACAGTTGTCATGTTTGCTGCTTCAGAGCTGCTCTTGTGCTTGTCTGGAAGTTTCTGAGAAGGTAGTGTTACTGAATATCAAACATTGAGGGTCTTCAGTAAGTACCTGTGTTTTAAATCAAATTATCTTAATCTGTAGCCCTTCTTGCTCTGTGTCTTTGAAGCCAGATCTGTTTGCCATAGTCCAAAACTTCTAGTGGTTTGTTACTACTACAGACTTAATCACAGCCTAGGGTTAAGAATTACAATCTATTTAGCAAAAGTTACCAAACATCTGAGTAACTTCTACCATTTGAAACTAAATGTTTGGTTTCCTCCCAACAATTTTCCTTGGTTGAGCATTGTTAAAAGTTCTGTGAAGATCTTGTTACCTACAGTCGCATAATATGAGGTTATAAGAAGGTGGAGTCAGACTAGAAGGTGGAGATGAAAGGATGAGAAGATATGAGTATAAACAAGGGAAATTCCAATTAAATGGAAGGGGGAACTGGTCACACTGAGGGCAGCCACTCCTTAAAGGAAGCTCAGAGTGGCAGTGGTGTCTCTGGGAGATGTGAAAATTGCCTGAGCAGAGCCAAGTTGGTTGTGCTTTGAGTCAGAGAACTCTAAAGACCTTTCCCAGCTTAATTTTTTCTGTGATTTTATTCAAACATACAAAAGCCATGCCCATTTACTTTCTGTTTGCCTTGGAGTGGATGGAGACTGTGGTGCTGCTTGCTGTTGGCAAGTTTCTCTTTTCTCTGGAATCTTGGCTTGCTGTTAACAGGCTTTCTTTAACCATATGAACTCAGAATATTCTTTCAGTTGTCTGAATGTCGCCATCAGTTGGTGTTTTGTAAATATCTTAAATAAGCCAAACTCTTGAGTTTGGTTCTTCTTCTTTTTTTTTCCCGAGAAACTAATTAATCCAATCTAAACCAGGTTGTACTATTCAATTTGCCACCTGTAAGCATTGTAATAGCTTGTCTTGAAGCAATTTTGTGCAGTAAATAAGTTCCAGTGGAGCTCTAACAACAATTACATGCCATGGCATTTTTCTGTAAAAATGCACTTGATGTGAATGGTAATTGCAGAGTTTTATTGTCCCCCAAATTCCAACATATGAAAAATGCATGTATTGCAGGTGATAGAGAAATAAGAAATACGTCTGGAAATAGAATGTCCTGAATGTAGAACTGTGGGGGTTCGTGAGGAATACTGAGTAAAGTCACAGCTACCAGATCCATTTGCCCTGCTGTGACATGCATGGAGCAGGTCTTTGTTTTATCCTGCTCCAATTCCTTTCAGTGGTTCAGGTTGCTGATAAGTAACATTGAAGCTCCTGGATAGGGCTGTGTTGGGAGTATTGCTCATCCTTTTGCTTGAGATCTAAGAAGTGGGGCTAATTTAGGGAGTCTGCTCTCCTGTGGATTTTGGGATTCATGGAAGAAGACACCATGTTAGACTACATGTGAATGACCACCCAGAAGGTTTTACAGTGAAGGTGCATTGTATAAAGCCCTGATTTTTGCCTGGTTTGCCACTTGATTTTGCTGAGTCGCTGTAGCAACCTCAGGACATGGCAACTAGAGAATGCCAGGAGGAACTGAACTCTTGTGTGCAGGGCTGTACTGACACTGCACACTTGCAGCTTTGCTGTCCAGGAAAGGCAGGGACACTGGAGCTAAGGCAGCCCACTTCTGCAGGAGTCTGGATTGCACATTGTTGCTGAAGAGTTTTGTTCAGTGATCAGTGTGGTTTGAGTAATGTTTTTAGTTGATAAAAAAACAAAAAACAAAGGCTCTGCTGTTGCTTGGGGTTTGGTTTTATGTGTGTTCTTTCCTGAGGGGCTGGTTGATATCACAGGTTTCATGTGAAGGCAAGAAAAATTTCCGTTTTTCCCTTACCTTTTGATACTGTGATATGGGATTAACTTTGCAATTTATTTTTATTTTTTTAATTGCTACTACTTTCAGTATACAATCAGAAGATGCTAGCCATGTACTCTGCGTCTTAGATCTCTTGAACTAGAGAAAAGATGGTCAAATTTATGTATTTTTTTACAAATCATACGATGAGTCTAAAATAACCTTTAAAGATATGAGCATTAATCTATGAACAGAGTAAGTGTTGAACAGCAGAGGCAATTACTGCCTTAGGTTTCTTGTCCAGCTTTCCTTTACTGTATGAAGTATAGATATGTATGCTTATTATTTGGACAATTCCCAAGTGAACCTTTCTTCCTCGGACTGACCCAGCTCTTGAGAAGGACTATGAGAGAAGGAGGATCAAAAAAGAATTTTTTAAATAAAAAAAGCTATGGTACCTTGGCAGATCACAGGTTGGACAAACTTAGTGCTGCTTTATCACATTCTGACTGAACTTGATGTATTTATGACTAGGTTTTGATCTACCCAGAACTCTTCATTTCTTAAATTGTGTCCATCTGTCAAATTTAGTTTGGCACATATATGGTATCATAAGAAATTTGGAAATGGCTACAAGACCAAGATTTTATGTTCTTAAATGTATAAAATGCTGTGTAACTGAGAAAGTGTAATTTATCATGGAATGCTGAATTTTCAGAAGTTGTTAAACTTGGATTACAAAAGCTAAAGGGGTAAAAACTTAGATGAGCTAAAAACATTCCATTGTTTTGAATTCCTATTTCTTTATAGGCCATTGGGATTATGTCCTTTTCTTGTACAGGGTGTGTCAGGGTCCATGAAGTGTTTTGGCAGGATTGTTCTGGTTAGGTAGGTTTGTATATTGACAGCAATTAATTCTAACATTAAAAAAAAAATCATTTTTTCAGGATAAAGAGGCATTGCAACAGCAGCAGTACAATAACCTGATCCAGATCTCTGCCCTGCAGTCTAAACTGGATGAAGCGAGGCACCGAGTGCCAGTGGATGGCAGCTCTGCCCCAGTGCTGAAGGAGCAGCTACAGGCAGAGCAGGAAGCACTTCAGGCCAAGGAGAGAGAGGTGAAATGTTGGGCTACACTATGTGACTGCAGTGAGAGCTTTGGGAGAGTCCTGCAGACTTTGAGTTGCTTTAGCCTCAACTAACCTTCCTTTTTCTTGCTTTGTTCTGTGTCCATCTCCCTGCTGGAAATGGTCTTGTGATGATTCACTTAACTTTGAGACCGATCTGTATCAGTTGTAAACTGATTTTCCTTTCCTTCCAAAGGAAATGGGTAGATAAGTTTTTGTTTGAGAGTAAGGGATAATTTTTTAAGACCAGAAAGGGCAATTACCCATAATGATGTAATTTAACCTGTATTGAGAGATTTTTTGTGATGAGTTTTTGTGTTGAGCTAAAAAGAAACACAGAGAAATTGGTCCCAATATTTGGAACTTTTATTGGATTTACATGTGTAGATGCATACACAACCCCACTGTATGTTTATATTGTTACTAAATAATTATTATAATATCTGTGATATAGAAACATAGTCCAGTTAAGGATGTGTAAAGAAGAAAAACAGGAGTGATCCTTCAGTCAATTCTACACCATTCTTTCAAGAACAGTAAAAGATAATAAAAATTAATTTCTTACAGATGGACTTTCCATTTCTCTTATGAAGTTTGATTTCAACAATCATAATGCCCAAAGCCACTATACCTTGCTACCCATTAAGGCAAGAGATGATAAAAACATCACACTGCAGAGAAAAGTGTGGTTATTGAATCATCTCTTTGTTGTCTGTGTTACTGGCATTGGCACTGCAATGCTCATTTCTGGCTTCTGGGAGGAGAAGGATGGTGTTTATGTTGGCTGCTTGTCATTGTTGCACATCAAATGCTAATATGTCTCATATTGTTACCTCAAATGACATCAGTCAAGCCTCGATCGTTCACAATACAGATTAATGGATCTTTTGTGAGCAGGTAGATTTTTTTAAAAAGAAAACAGAAACCCACCTTTGTCGTACTTTGGTTTTGCAGATGAGGAGCTGGAACACAAGCTTCTCACTCTCTTTTTATGTCTCAGATATTTTATTAATGCAGGTTGATTAATTTAGAGTTTAAATCATTGAATTTGCTGAAGTTACTTCTTGCCATTAAATAATACAATGAATGAAGTTTTATCTTAGAGGACTTAATTGAAACAACTATGCATCTTTTTTTTTTTTTTTTTAGATTGCAAACTTGCTAGACCAACTAGAACAATATAAAGATAACTTGAGCAAGAAAGATGAGGAGATATTGCAGCTGAACTTGCAGTTAGAGATACAAAAAAACCTTAATACTTCCAACATTATCCACCTTCAGGCAGAGAATGCACACTTGAAGGTAGGTTCCTTTAGCTTTAGTGCACTGCCTAAAATGTCAGAGACCTGCTTTCTTGTGTGTTGAAGCCTTCATCTCATGATGTTGTAAACAGATGTTTGGGTAGTTTCTCTTGCCAGCAGAATGTTGCATTACCTTTACAAGACTAATGCTGGGTGTGTTGAAGAACCAAAGCCCCCCAGTGTTCTCAATTCATGCTTATAGCATTATCTTCTACAGTGATTTGATTTAAATCAAAAGCTGAGGTTCTTTTCTGGGTTGGGACAGTCCAATACAGTGGTGCAAACCCAAAGAATCTGTAGTTGTGTTCCTGAGCTCTTCACCATTACAGTAAAGAGGAGAATGTTTAAATAAAACCCCTAGTTCTGTTCTGCCATTAGGTTGAGAGAGAAAGTCAGTCCTTTCTAATGAGATTATGGTTTTTTCTGG
Source organism: Ifrita kowaldi (assembly GCA_013398055.1). Lineage (NCBI taxonomy): Eukaryota > Metazoa > Chordata > Aves > Passeriformes > Cinclosomatidae > Ifrita > Ifrita kowaldi. The sequence goes on from VZRS01015379.1 coordinate 191,300, forward strand.
TCAGGAGGATTTAACAAAACTTCATGTGAAGCAAAGTCAGGATCTGGGTATTAGTGATTCCTCAGCTTTGTCATTCCCACAAGCCCTGCTTGAAGAAAAGAATCAAGAAATTGATCACTTGAATGAGCAGATGAAGAGACTTCAGCATGAGCTGCAGAATGCTCTGGGGAATAAAGTAAGAGTGCTTACTCTATGTTCATTGCTTGATTTTTGGGGGCAGCAAAGTGTGCAGATTCTTGTTGTAAATGAAATTTTTGATAATTCTCTTAGGAAAGAAGGGATTATTTTGAGAAGTTACCAGCTGAAATGTGTGGTTCTTCCTGCCGTTAAATGTGTGATTTAATGCCTGTGTGATTCAGGCGAGAAATATAAACTCTGTGTGCAATTATAATTCCCTACATACAGTAATATTCAGTCCTTATCCTTTTGCTTAGGTTGCAGAAGACCAAAAGCCTGAAATTGAAGAACTCAGATCACTGGTTGAGCACCTTCGCGTTGACCAGGAGAGGCTGCGCAAGGACAAGGATGAAGAGGTGGAGCAACTCCATGGAGTAATTGAGAAACTTCAAAAAGAGCTGGCACAGTTTGGACCAGTATGTCATGAAGACAGTGACAACCAAGATTATTTCTATGAAGGTGCATTGGGACAGTCAGTGGAAAACCTTCAGAACGAGTTGAAGAAGGGACTGGTAGATTGTCAGAGTGATCCTGATCTGAGCAGAAGAAATGCATCGCTACTCTCCAAAGTGAGAGAACTTCAGGAGGAACTGGAGCTTGTCTCAGCTTCTAAAGAAGCTCTGCAGCAGCAACTGGAAAAAAAGGAATTGCAGCTCAAAACAGAAGTGGAAAATTTGGAGAAAAAATGCCAACAGTTGCGAGAGTCATCAGAGCAGTCTGTTACAGAGCTCACCTCCCTGAGAATCCAGCACCAGGCACTTCAGGAAGAATACAGCGTTTCCCAATCTCGTTTGTCTCAGAGAGAGGCTGAGACAAAGATGACTACATCTCGAGTTCAAGAACTTGAAGATAAGGTGAGAGAAAGGGAAGCAACTATTCTAGAGAAAGAGATGCAAATTAAGACAATGGCAGATCAAAGAGAAGCTGACACAACTGAGCTGCAGTACTTAACAGAAAAGGCAGCAGAGCTCCAAACAGAGTTGGAGAAGAGAGATGCAGGTCAGGCACAGGATGTTTACAGTCTTCAATTAGAAGTTTCTAGACTTGATTTCCAGGTGCAAGCACTGAATCAGAAAGAAGTAGCTTATCTGAGAGAAATCAAGGAACTGCAAGGGAGCACTGCAAAACTGGAAGGTGAAAGCAGGGCCCATATGAAAGAGCTTGAAGCCTTACGATTGGAAAGAGCTGAAATTCTTTCACAGCTGGAGTCTTACAAGCTGAAGGAGCAAGTAGATCATGAAGAGACTAAATTTCTCAAGCCATTCTGCCAGAGAAAAAGAAAAGATGTAGCCCTTAAAAATGGAATGGAGGAATTAGAAGCCAATATTGATCAGTCATTTGGAGTATTGGCTTCCCCTACTGCTAAACTGGTACATGATTTGATTTTTAATAGTATTATGTGTGGAGATTTTTTTAGAATAATCTATTTCTAGATTAATAGATTAAATACATTTTCCCCGTTTTACTTTATTTTGCCTGTGAGAGTAGTTAGCAGTTGATATCCCTTCCTTTCTCTCCACCTGTGAGCTCTTCCCAGCTTACTCTTTTTCCTCCTGTTCTGTTGAGGAGGGAGAGTGAGAGGGTGGTCATCTGCAAGCCAAGCAATGAGCCCACCATGAGTTACCAAGGCTGTTTGCCATCCTTTGTGGCTGTATTGGAGAACTGCTTGAAAACACTTCATGTCTCCTTTTCTTTTCAGAAATTCTTATTTACTGTGACTCTTTCTTGTAATTATCCTGAATCTTTCCTAGAACCATTTCCTCCAAGTAACCTAATCTTCTTAAATTCTTACTAAATCCCTCAATTTTAGAAAGCAGTAGGACCCAGGTTACCCTTTTTTCAGAGAGCTGTAGAAATCTGTCATACACCAACTTACCGTCTTTAAAGGCTGGCTTACAGAGGTGATAAGTGCTAGTTAAGAGGGCTTATTGAAGAGTTTGAGCACACAGGAGAGGAAAAACATTCGGTGTCAGGCTTATGTGGAATTTCAGGGCCCTGCTTGGCAGTATGATAGAATAATCATCCAAGGTAGTTGACTTACTTAAAGAAATGATAGGATAATTGCTATGTATAATGACATGCTTATTTTTAAAGTGGAAATGAAGAGCGTAGCTATGCAAAACATGTCATCATTCCTGGTGTTTATAATTTTATTTGCCTGGAAGTTCAAGTTTGGAGCGGTGCCATCAGTGCCTGGGTGACACTGTACATTCAGGGTCTGTCCCTGAAATCTCTCAGGAAAAGGAAACAGGTGGGAAAAATGTTGAATGACCCATGCAGATTGATATACTTCAGACCATGGAATGTGTCTGTACAAGGCAGCAGACTTCCAGTCCAGTGACTGGTGGACCCTGTTGCTTATACAGGTAGGGATTGTCAGATCCCTGTTTAAAAAACAGAAGTAATTTAGGATCCAGTGAAGAGAGAGCTGGTAACATTTTGAAGGATATCAGGGAATGCTGGAATTCTGGGGGCAGTTAAATGATTTAAAAATCACTTTTCAAGTAGAAAGTCAGACTCTGAAAGGTTTAAATTGATGTTTGTATGTCAGTATATGTATTTCCATGTTTAAGTGCTAGAAGTTTTTAAGTAGGCTGAGGAGGGATAATTATCAAAATTGGAGAATATGTTGAATCAAAGTAAATAAATTACCATGTCTTCAAGCATTCCTTGCAATAGACTTTTTCCTCTGGATCTAGTTCATCCTAGTATTAGAAAAAGTATAATATTCACAGCATTCTTAGAGGAGCAAAGAACCCCTCCTACAATTATGCTTGGGTTCAAAAGTGGAAACAATGTGAAAATTACGAAATGTATTAAAATGAAACCCAAAGGAGCAGCAAAAAGAGTAAAGTCCTGGCAGCTAGCACTAGGCTTAAAATAGATGATTAAGAGGGATGATTAACACAAAAGGATTTAGGTGATGATCTAAAATGAGAGGGATAACAATTACTCATTGTATCTGACAAACTAACAGGCATGGAGGATGAAATGAAATTTCCATGTTGACAGGTTTAAAATAAACTAAAATATCTTCTCAAATAGTGCATTATTTAGACTCAGTCACAGAATCAGAGGTTAAAAGAGTAATTTTATCTTAAAATTACTTTGATAAAGTGATTGAAGGAAAAACCAATCAATTCTGAGCGGTCTTTTTTTAAGTGCATGTTTCTCAGTTTGTAAAATCATACTCAAATTCCATTAAACAATTAATATGTGTTATTTTGTTATAGGAAAAAGATGAAGTTATGTTTGACTTGACAATTCACAATAAAAATCCAAAAACACAGATTAAGCAATCACAAGAAAATATCTTGCACCAGGAGTTGGACATGATCCGCAGCTCTGAAGGGGATCAAGATTTGAAAAAGCATTGCCAGCAAATATTGGAAATTCATCAAACTCCTGATTCACCAAAACACAGCTGGAACGTAGACAAAGAGACTCCAAAAGATTTCCAGAATTTAATTGCAACTATGTCTTCATGGGGCTCGCCTGAGATCATGAGAAAGCAAGATATAAGCATGGAACTTCAACCAGTCCTTCACCTGACACCCTTCTCAGAAGCTGAGAACACAGATTTTGGAATTGTGCACACAAGGTCATCCCTGCAAGGAGATAATTCCATATCACTGGGATTTTCTAACCTCGATGAAAATGGCAGTGGGGACGCAGCAGTGGGAGTAGATAGAAAATCTCCAGCTTTCTCTGAAAGCACCTATTCTGTTGATGATGGCGAAGATATGGAGAAGAAGATTCTGGTAAGTGATATTTTATGTTTGATTTAATTCTTATTAAACGAGACTGCTCAGCTCTGTCCCCCTGGGATCATCAAGGGGCCATGGGCTCCAAGTAGTAGAAACCTACACACTGCTGGGAGTAGGTCCAATGAAGTTCTGAATATACAATTATTAGTTCCTCTCTTACTGTGATAATAACAGATAAATTTCTGATAACACTTAATGTGTCAGTAATTGAGCTAAACCTGTAAAAGCTTTGCTACCACAGTACTCAGTGTACTGTAACAGCTCCCCACTTCTTCAACAATCTGCTGTTGAGTGTTAGAAGAGACTCCTTTAAAACTAGCGAAAACAGAGGTTTTTCTTTTTAATGGCAATATTACGTATATTGTATACATATGTTTATATAATGTCCGTATTCTGTAATTTCACAGGAAGATAAAGTTTGTACTTCAGAAAATTTAGCTTTAGCTGTATGTTTTTGTGCCTTGCTTTGGTGGTTAAATATAAATACATGCATCTTTCTTAAGACTATTTTAAAAGAGGAAAAAATTGAGATGGAATGGCTTCCAGAGAGCACCAATGTTGCATTAATTGTGGTATTTGCTATCTCTAACACGTGGATCAAGTAGGCATTTGCTAAAATCCGCGCTAGTAACAAAGTTGTGATAAATGCAGAAACCAACAGCTGGATTCAGAAAACCAAATTAACATGAAAAATTTATTCTCAAGCAGATGAGAGAAGCTGGTAGTCTGACTTTAACCCCTTCTGATTTACAAGATGATGAAAGATCAAGAGCATCTGCGATGAGCGATGGATGTGGCAGCAGTAAGTTGAACTTTGTGGATTCCTTTTACCTTTTGTTAACTTCAATATTAAAACATGTTTCTCCTTTCTCCCAGTTTGTTTTACGGTGGGTCTTTTATTGGCAAGCTATGCCTTTGTCCAGTGGTTCTTTGTTTAGAAAAATACATACATACATACTTATATATATATATATATATTTGTGGTGCTTTTACCTTTTCATCTTTACATACAGAAAAGAGGCAGGGTGTTTAAGTGAGTCCTGACTTAACTACAACACTTTCTTTGGTTCTGAAGGCAACTTACTGACTTTTAACTTGTTTAAGTTAGTTGAGATCTCAACCAACCAACTCACTCTGACCCTGCATTCATATGAGCAGAAGAAATCATGGTTACTTTGCAAGTGGTTGTTCTAGTTTCAAGTTCTTTCCATATTTATAACACTTTGTGGGGATGGGGGGGTTGTCTCTTCCTTCAGATACCAGCTCAAATTTGGCAGCTAATCTAAAGCAGGAGCTACAGACATCAGATCATCTAGATGCCAATGTCATGGCTTATCTGCGATACCAGGGAATGATTCCAGATATCATGGAATCAATGAAAGAAAAGGAAATACTTTCACCACAGATGAAGGTAATGTATGATTAATATGAGCATACCAGCAAAAACTGGACAGCAAAAACTAAATGCTAATATGAAATAGCTGCTGCATCTACACTGAAAACTGTTCTGTAATGGTTTAAACTTCAGGTTGATTATGGTTCTTGTCCTTGCATCTCTTGTGACAACATTACTGACATTTGCTTGTATTTGCTAGAATTGAACTAGTTTTTCTGGGACAACACTGGTGCTGTTTCGGAATGTGGGGGTACAAGGAGTGGTTAATCTGCTTTATGGGTTTGCCTTGGAGGCTTCACAGAAAGTTGTTTCAGAAGCAACCATAGCTGGCTGACATCATGCTCCCCTGCCTGTTCTTGTCATCCTGATATGATGGAGAGCTGTGGAAACACCATTGCAAGGCATCCCAGTGCAGGGACATGTCGGAGCCAGCTCAAGCAACATGAGGAATATACAGAAGACTGAGCAGTGAGTGGTCACTCTAGTCAGTAAGGAAAGTTGACAAAAGTATATGCCTAGAACTCTTTGGTTTGCTGAACAAGCTCTCAGCCATTTTAAAAATTTCAGCTGTGGAAAGGGAGAAATTCTTATCTATGAGAGAATACAGTAGGTTACTGTGCGTTCTTAAGTAAAAAGAAACTAGAAGAAATGCCTTTCCTAGAAAGTGAATCCTGCCTCCTAATATGCTCAGCAGGTTCTTTCTGCTTGCTCAGCACAATGGAGGAAGACTTATTCAAGGGTAAGGTAAGCTTGAATTCAAACTCACTCAAGCTAACTGGCACAGGTAACTCACAAGATAAAGAAGACTGGGCCTTTATCACTCCTCAAGTCAGAAGGAAGATCCTTCCCCCATCCATCTGCCCTCATGAGAGGCATGCTCTAGGGCTGGAGAAGGAAGAGCACATGGAATAACTGATGTGATTCAGGAAAAGCCAAACATGCAAAGCTGATGAAACCATCTGCTGGCATTAGAACCAGTGCTACCAGAAAAGCACATCAGGTGTTAGTAATTGGAGATTCCTTACTGAGAGGCACTGAATCACCCTCTTGCCATTCAGGTACTTTCTTTAGAGAAGTTTGTTGCTTACCAGCAGCTTGTATTTGTGCTATCATTGAAGCTGCCAAGCTGAGTGAGCCCTACAGATTATCACCCATGTAGGGTCTAACAGTACTGTAACAGGGCAGTTCAAAGGTTTGGGACCATGTGTAATATTCTCTATCCTCCCAGTCAGAGGAAGGGGACCAGGATAGAGGTGAATCCCTGGCTCTGCAGCTGATGCAGTACTCAAGGTTTTCATTTTTATGATCACGGATTTACCTTTGAGAAGCCAGAAATGTCGGGAGCTCATGGAACTCACCCGACCAAGTGGGACAAGAGTGTCTCCACCAATAAGCTGGCCAAACCTATAAGGAAAGCTTTAAATTAGATGAGGAAGGGACTGGAGGAATGAAGTCCCTCCTATTGTAAGAGAACATCAGATTCAAGACCACCAGAGGAACCTGGAGGTAGGTAAATCTGTGGCACCCAAAGACATGAATCCCAGGGTCCTGAGGAAGTTTTGCAGTTGCAATTGCCAAGCCACTCTCCATCATTTTTGAAAAGTCACAGCAGTCAGATAAGGTCCCCAGTGACTGGAGAAAAGGGAAACATAGCACCCATTTTTAAAAAGCATAATAACAAGCACCCTGGAAATTACTGATCTTTCAGCCTCACCTCACTGCCCAGTAAGATCATGAAATGGATTGGACATAGGTAAAAAATTTCTTGTGATGAGACACTGGCACAAAGAGGTGGTGGATCCCTAGAAGTCCATCCCAGAATCCATTCAAAATGAGATTGGATGGGTCTTTGAGCAACCTGAACTAAGAGAAGATGTCCCCCATGCCTGTCACAGCAGAGTTGGACTAGATATGGTCTTGAACGATCCCTTCCAACTGAAAGCCATTCTATGATTCTGTGTCTAGAAAATTAATAATTCTCTAAAGCATAGTCTCAGAGCCTTCATGGAAGAGGTGAATTTTATTTTACCTTAAGAAACAGAGATTTTTGATTTTTTTTTTTAGTTTCTTTTGAGGAGCATCAATCTAGACTTTACTGGCTGCAAGATCTGAGTGCATATTCCAGTACTGAATGTTTAGTTTGAACAGTTTACTGTGCTTTTGATGTTAATGTTTACTAAAGGTTTTCATTGATTCTCAAAGTAATCACCAGTTTGATTCCAGTGACAGAAAAGCAACTCAAGCTGCTTCAAAAGTAATTCAAAAAAAGGTCAAGGAAAGAATATCAAGAGTTAAATAAAAGTACTCTGTGTTGTTGTTGAAGTGAGTAGCAATGAGGAACAGCTCCACATGGAAGCTGAGATATTTCTGATGAGATGTGTGTAAGAAAAGGACTTAAACCTCCAGTGACCTTCCGTGAAAAGAGGCCAGGAAACATCTGTGAATGATGTAATAGTTTGTGAACAGGGAATTTATTTAAAATATATTATTTAGCCTGACACTGTCAGAGGAAACAATTTCCACTGTGTAAATTATTAAAACTGATTATTTTGGAAGTTGTTATTTGTACATAATTTGCTAAATTAAGCCAAGGTTGTCTAAATACATAATTCAGTTTTCTGGCATCACTGGGGTTTAGTAACGTAGCTTCAGACTTGATAGAATTTAATTTATTCCCAGGAAAGTTCGCTGAATGTTTCAGAAACAAAGGTAAAGTACAGCCCTTTGGCATAAATAATAATTTATGCTTAATTGCATCTTAGCGTGTTGATACAGAAGCCTTACTTTTGTTGTCCAGTACTATCCCATCCTNACTGAGAGGCACTGAATCACCCTCTTGCCATTCAGGTACTTTCTTTAGAGAAGTTTGTTGCTTACCAGCAGCTTGTATTTGTGCTATCATTGAAGCTGCCAAGCTGAGTGAGCCCTACAGATTATCACCCATGTAGGGTCTAACAGTACTGTAACAGGGCAGTTCAAAGGTTTGGGACCATGTGTAATATTCTCTATCCTCCCAGTCAGAGGAAGGGGACCAGGATAGAGGTGAATCCCTGGCTCTGCAGCTGATGCAGTACTCAAGGTTTTCATTTTTATGATCACGGATTTACCTTTGAGAAGCCAGAAATGTCGGGAGCTCATGGAACTCACCCGACCAAGTGGGACAAGAGTGTCTCCACCAATAAGCTGGCCAAACCTATAAGGAAAGCTTTAAATTAGATGAGGAAGGGACTGGAGGAATGAAGTCCCTCCTATTGTAAGAGAACATCAGATTCAAGACCACCAGAGGAACCTGGAGGGAGGTAAATCTGTGGCACCCAAAGACATGAATCCCAGGGTCCTGAGGAAGTTTTGCAGTTGCAATTGCCAAGCCACTCTCCATCATTTTTGAAAAGTCACAGCAGTCAGATAAGGTCCCCAGTGACTGGAGAAAAGGGAAACATAGCACCCATTTTTAAAAAGCATAATAACAAGCACCCTGGAAATTACTGATCTTTCAGCCTCACCTCACTGCCCAGTAAGATCATGAAATGGATTGGACATAGGTAAAAAATTTCTTGTGATGAGACACTGGCACAAAGAGGTGGTGGATCCCTAGAAGTCCATCCCAGAATCCATTCAAAATGAGATTGGATGGGTCTTTGAGCAACCTGAACTAAGAGAAGATGTCCCCCATGCCTGTCACAGCAGAGTTGGACTAGATATGGTCTTGAACGATCCCTTCCAACTGAAAGCCATTCTATGATTCTGTGTCTAGAAAATTAATAATTCTCTAAAGCATAGTCTCAGAGCCTTCATGGAAGAGGTGAATTTTATTTTACCTTAAGAAACAGAGATTTTTGATTTTTTTTTTTAGTTTCTTTTGAGGAGCATCAATCTAGACTTTACTGGCTGCAAGATCTGAGTGCATATTCCAGTACTGAATGTTTAGTTTGAACAGTTTACTGTGCTTTTGATGTTAATGTTTACTAAAGGTTTTCATTGATTCTCAAAGTAATCACCAGTTTGATTCCAGTGACAGAAAAGCAACTCAAGCTGCTTCAAAAGTAATTCAAAAAAAGGTCAAGGAAAGAATATCAAGAGTTAAATAAAAGTACTCTGTGTTGTTGTTGAAGTGAGTAGCAATGAGGAACAGCTCCACATGGAAGCTGAGATATTTCTGATGAGATGTGTGTAAGAAAAGGACTTAAACCTCCAGTGACCTTCCGTGAAAAGAGGCCAGGAAACATCTGTGAATGATGTAATAGTTTGTGAACAGGGAATTTATTTAAAATATATTATTTAGCCTGACACTGTCAGAGGAAACAATTTCCACTGTGTAAATTATTAAAACTGATTATTTTGGAAGTTGTTATTTGTACATAATTTGCTAAATTAAGCCAAGGTTGTCTAAATACATAATTCAGTTTTCTGGCATCACTGGGGTTTAGTAACGTAGCTTCAGACTTGATAGAATTTAATTTATTCCCAGGAAAGTTCGCTGAATGTTTCAGAAACAAAGGTAAAGTACAGCCCTTTGGCATAAATAATAATTTATGCTTAATTGCATCTTAGCGTGTTGATACAGAAGCCTTACTTTTGTTGTCCAGTACTATCCCATCCTACTCTTACACTGCCAGGATGCTGATGCCTGTTTCCTAATATTATCTTTTTTTTTTCCCCCTTCTCAGACTGTGCTGAAGATGGTGTATGAGGAGAGCCGCAAAATATTGGCTTTGTCAGAGCATCCCTTTGGTTTTAGGGAGCTGAAGAACATCCCTCAGACCCGAGCAGCGATGGAGGGCTGGCAGAAGGAGGGATTATCCCTGCTGGATGCTATCCAGTCACTGAAGGATTACCTCAGCAAGGTGGCAGACAGAGGAGACAAGGTATGGCAATAAAATACCCTTTAAAGCAAGGTAACCAGGTTTTATATATATATAAATGTATATTATGTATATAATATGTTATGAGGCGCATGTGTGTGTATATATATGTTTAAGGTGTAAGGGACAATACTCTTTAAACACTTCTAAAAGTGCTTAAATTAACAGATACACTCTTATGTTATGAAAGACACTGGGTTAGAGATTGAGAGAGGAGAGATGCCATTTTAAAAAAATATATTTTAACAGGAAACTTCAGGTGTTGCTGTTGACTGGAGAGGAGAACTTCTGCAAGCAGTACAGAGTGTGTTTGAGAAGGAGAGAAATGTGTTGCAAATTGACTTGAAGTCTCACTTCTCCAATCCTGCATCTGGTGACGCAAGTTCANCAGCAGTCAGATAAGGTCCCCAGTGACTGGAGAAAAGGGAAACATAGCACCCATTTTTAAAAAGCATAATAACAAGCACCCTGGAAATTACTGATCTTTCAGCCTCACCTCACTGCCCAGTAAGATCATGAAATGGATTGGACATAGGTAAAAAATTTCTTGTGATGAGACACTGGCACAAAGAGGTGGTGGATCCCTAGAAGTCCATCCCAGAATCCATTCAAAATGAGATTGGATGGGTCTTTGAGCAACCTGAACTAAGAGAAGATGTCCCCCATGCCTGTCACAGCAGAGTTGGACTAGATATGGTCTTGAACGATCCCTTCCAACTGAAAGCCATTCTATGATTCTGTGTCTAGAAAATTAATAATTCTCTAAAGCATAGTCTCAGAGCCTTCATGGAAGAGGTGAATTTTATTTTACCTTAAGAAACAGAGATTTTTGATTTTTTTTTTTAGTTTCTTTTGAGGAGCATCAATCTAGACTTTACTGGCTGCAAGATCTGAGTGCATATTCCAGTACTGAATGTTTAGTTTGAACAGTTTACTGTGCTTTTGATGTTAATGTTTACTAAAGGTTTTCATTGATTCTCAAAGTAATCACCAGTTTGATTCCAGTGACAGAAAAGCAACTCAAGCTGCTTCAAAAGTAATTCAAAAAAAGGTCAAGGAAAGAATATCAAGAGTTAAATAAAAGTACTCTGTGTTGTTGTTGAAGTGAGTAGCAATGAGGAACAGCTCCACATGGAAGCTGAGATATTTCTGATGAGATGTGTGTAAGAAAAGGACTTAAACCTCCAGTGACCTTCCGTGAAAAGAGGCCAGGAAACATCTGTGAATGATGTAATAGTTTGTGAACAGGGAATTTATTTAAAATATATTATTTAGCCTGACACTGTCAGAGGAAACAATTTCCACTGTGTAAATTATTAAAACTGATTATTTTGGAAGTTGTTATTTGTACATAATTTGCTAAATTAAGCCAAGGTTGTCTAAATACATAATTCAGTTTTCTGGCATCACTGGGGTTTAGTAACGTAGCTTCAGACTTGATAGAATTTAATTTATTCCCAGGAAAGTTCGCTGAATGTTTCAGAAACAAAGGTAAAGTACAGCCCTTTGGCATAAATAATAATTTATGCTTAATTGCATCTTAGCGTGTTGATACAGAAGCCTTACTTTTGTTGTCCAGTACTATCCCATCCTACTCTTACACTGCCAGGATGCTGATGCCTGTTTCCTAATATTATCTTTTTTTTTTCCCCCTTCTCAGACTGTGCTGAAGATGGTGTATGAGGAGAGCCGCAAAATATTGGCTTTGTCAGAGCATCCCTTTGGTTTTAGGGAGCTGAAGAACATCCCTCAGACCCGAGCAGCGATGGAGGGCTGGCAGAAGGAGGGATTATCCCTGCTGGATGCTATCCAGTCACTGAAGGATTACCTCAGCAAGGTGGCAGACAGAGGAGACAAGGTATGGCAATAAAATACCCTTTAAAGCAAGGTAACCAGGTTTTATATATATATAAATGTATATTATGTATATAATATGTTATGAGGCGCATGTGTGTGTATATATATGTTTAAGGTGTAAGGGACAATACTCTTTAAACACTTCTAAAAGTGCTTAAATTAACAGATACACTCTTATGTTATGAAAGACACTGGGTTAGAGATTGAGAGAGGAGAGATGCCATTTTAAAAAAATATATTTTAACAGGAAACTTCAGGTGTTGCTGTTGACTGGAGAGGAGAACTTCTGCAAGCAGTACAGAGTGTGTTTGAGAAGGAGAGAAATGTGTTGCAAATTGACTTGAAGTCTCACTTCTCCAATCCTGCATCTGGTGACGCAAGTTCATTAGGGGAAAAGCTGGAGTATATAACGAAACAACAAGTATGAAAAGCTCCTGAAGTGTTCTGCTCAAAAATCACTTCTTTATTCTCTTTTATTTTTTAAAGGGTTTTTTTTCAGTTTTATTGTTTCTGTTGTTAAATCTTGTGTGTTAATGCAGATGGCGTGGGATCAGTAGCTTTTAGAGTTTCTGTTGTGGTAGCATTTTTCTTGAACTTTGTACATGGTGTTACAAAGCCTATTGACTATTTTAGCTGGCATCCAGAAAGACTGTGATAGTGAATAGGAAATACTTGGTTGAATTCTTCCCCTCCTTCCCATTTGTCTAGAGCTTCACAGACCTCTCTTGCAAAGGGTATATGTTGAACTAATTCTAAATCTGGAGGCTTTTTGCCAATAATATTTAGGTTCTAGGTTGTCGTAATTGTTATGTATAAACTTGACAAAGCAAGTGAAGGGGTCTTTTTCTTTTTTACATAATGCTAACATTTTGCATTAACATGAACTTAGCAATTGAAGCATGAACTTAGTAATTTGAGTGCTTCTGTACAAAACCTGTACTGCAAGATTTTCCTTAGTGTTTATCCTTGCAGCAGATATGGAAATATCCTTGGAGTTTGAATAGGCCTTGGTTTGTTTCAGGAGGAGCAGAGGCAGATGGTTGTGGAGCACCTCTTCTCCTCGGACCGGAATAGCCTGCTCTCAGAAATCCAGGACCTCCGAGCTCAGCTCCGCATGACACATCTCCAGAACCAGGAGAAGCTCCAGCAGCTACAGGAAACCCTGACCAAGGCTGAAGATCATGGGAACAAACAGGAACACCAGCTCCGGAGGAAAGGTAATTCTTACTGTCTTTGTCAGTTCTTTCTGTCTTCTTCATCAGTTCCCTTTTGCCTCAAAGGTAAAAGGCAAAAAAAGGTGTCCTGCAAAGAAGCAGATGCTGTACAATTCCTCAGTTTCACTGAATGCACTCAGGTTGCCTATGATGTTAGCAGTTCTTTCTCATATTAGTAGTTGAGACAAATCTGTGAAAAGCAAAGAGAAACTGTAAAACAACCCAAAGCAATAGAACAGAAGTAGTGTATACATGGAGAAAACCCAGCAAGGTCAGTAAAACACCCCTGTTTGTTTGCAGGAAATTGTTTATCTATATGTTTGCTAGTATAGAATCACAGAATCATTTAGGTTGGATAAGACCTTTAACACTGTGGAGTCCCACCATAAACAGGGCCAAGCCCACTGCTGAACCATGTTCTTGACTAAATAAGCAAGCCTTGGTTTTCACAGCAGGTTCCCTTTACATAATAAATAAACAAGTGCAAGTGACCTTGGTCAAAAATAAATATCTCTTTTCAAAGCAAAACACTGCTTTTTCCTTGTTTTTGTTTTTCCCTCACTATCATTCAGGATTCAGCCATTTAAAAGCTTATAAATAGCAAATGCACTATTCCAATGGAGGGAAACATTCTGGAAATCCAGAAGTTTATTGCTAATTTAATTTACATAATACTGTAGACATAGGTACATTAATTATTTTTAAGTACTTATCAAACAGGAACCTCCAAATTTAGGGAGAGTTGTTTCTCTTAACTCACTAGCCTGAAAAGAGCTGGCAAAACAGGTTCTATATAGTGATTCCTGTTATAAAATGTTTATGTAAGTGGATAAGTTTGTTTAATGAGGTTTAAAATCCCTTAGTAACAGGTTGCTTACAGAATATCACAATGATAGAATCATAATGTTTGTGCATCCTTCTGCTGATTCCTCTCATGTTTGAACAGAAATGAATTCTCCAGACAAGAACACTTTAATACAGCTGATGTTTTTTCCTAATTTGAATTAGTGTAAGTGGTATCATATTGTCAAGGTCTCTGTAATATAAATAACTGTTACAGTATTTTCTTATCCTAGTTGAATTATTGGAATATAAGCTTCAGCAGGAAAAATCTATTGTAAGTGACTTGCACAGCACCCTGTCTGAGGAGCAGAAAAGATCCTCTGAAACATGTGATCTCCTGAATCAGGAAAAAGCATCCCTGAAATCAGAGCTTTCTGAAAGTAAGCGAGAGAATGAAAGGTTGCAGAAATCCCTGGAAGAGCTTCAGAGGGAAATAAATCAGTTACGGTGAGAAGTAGATTATTCATTTATTTGATTTATCAGGAGGTCTGAAAGAGCTTTATACTGATTGGATCCATAAAGGGCTTAGCATTTGGAAACATAGGGAGGAAAACTAGGGTTTCTCACTTTTAAGGGTTATGTTTTCTTTACTAAATTCTGTCATCTTGGGTATGCTCCTTTCCCACTCCCTTCTTAGTGTATGCCGATATTTTTCTTTCCTCTCACAGGACAATGGCTTTGCTCTGCCAGGATAAATAACTTCTCTCTATCTCATAATTGTTACTAAATCGAGCAACTCTAGCTTGGCTTGCAAGGAAGTAAATGTTTTTAGATGCTAACTGTGACTTGAAAACTGACTGTTTTTAGAAAGAACAGAGGCCCCCTTAAAGAAATAAATCAATGGGAGAAACTCAGAGAAACCAACCCAAAATGTCTTGCTTGCAATGCTGGTGAAGGATGTTCTGTTCTGAGCATAGAAATGTCGTTTTGAACTTTGCAGTGTTGAATTGGGAAAAAAAGAAAAGGATTTGGCAGCTGCACTTGAAGACTTGCAGGCTGAGCAGCTGAAGGGATCTGAGCTTCGAGGTTGGTTTGAGGAACAGCAGCGTCAGCAGAGGAAAGCAGAGGATGGAAAGACAAAGGCCATGGAGGTAACGCCCAGCTCCCCTGGGGCATGATGTTAACCAGCAGGTTATTTGTTCGGTCTTCTTCACCTCCACTGTTTTTTGTTTAGTAACTGTTAAAACCCCCAAACCTCTTCTGAATGTGCATAGCTGCTTTTTTCACAGAGTTAAAGCTTTCGGTTACTTTCATTAATTGCACATGCAGAAATAAACCAAAGTTGAATGTCATGTTGGGTTTTTTCCCCACATCTTCTTAGTGTTTTTTGCTTTCCCATTTTCCCCTGTTGTGTACTGCCCCTTGCTGAGTAGGGCCAGCCAGATTCTACAGCTGTATAACTGCACCCTTAATTCCAGAGCAAATTTACCAGGAGGATATGAGGTGTATGATCTCTGAGATTATAAAGAAAACCACCCAATGATAAATAGGTTTGGCAGAGAGTAAGTGGAGCCTTTTTCATATAATATGTATTTTTGGAGGTTAACCAAAGTCATCCGGTTCCTGTCTAAATTGAACAGAAAACAAGTGAACAGCTTTCTCTCCAAGACTATAATATCAATGACTCAGTGTTTGTAAAAGGCCTACAGTGAATGGAAAAGGAGGAAGATTTAACATAAACCATTTCTTAAACCCCAAAACTAAACTCTCTCAAAGAACTCCAAACAATCCTACTTAAATTCCCTAAGTGAGAAAACACAGTTCTGACTATTTCCTTGTAGTCTGGCTTCTCCTATCATCTTCCTGGTAGGTGTTTAGGTTTGGGAGTGATTTTTGTTGGGTTTTTTGTAACTGCTGCGGGGTTAGGACATGCTGCTACCATCCTCCACCTTTTCAGAAACCTGCTCATGCAAGGAGGACAGAGTAGCCAAGGCCAGGAGAAAAGTGCATTGCCCCGGGGATAGCTGTGTGACAGATTAGTCTGGCATTCACAAATCTTTATCGAAGCCCCATTATGGAAAGCTGCTGCCATGTAGCATCTGACCTGTCTTTCTAGGAGATAAGAAATGGTGCTGGCGAGGTGGGGGGCAGGGTAGGCCTCCCTACTAGGACAGCAGTGCCAGCTCTGTCTGCAGTGCCCTGTGACTGCCCCTTCAGTCCCTGCCTTTCCTTCTGAAGAAAGGCTGGCTCCCAAAATGGACCCAGGGATGGATTTTAAAGGGAAAGAAGGTATATTTAGATTAGATATAAGGAAGAAATTCTTCCCTGTGAGGGTGGTGAGGCCCCGGCACCCAGATTACCCAGAGAAGCTGTGGCTGCCCCATTCCTAGAAGGGTTCAAGGCCAGATTGGACGGGGCTTGGAGCAACCTGGGATAGTGGAAGATGTCCCTGCCCATGGAAGGGGGTGGGAATGAGATGGGCTTTAATGTCCTTTCCAACCCGGACCATTCTGTGATTATTTTTATCAGTCTCTACTCTGTGCTTTGAAGAGATGGGCTGTCAAGTCCTGAAGCTTTACATCTACTCTCATGCCTTATATTTTTCTTTTTAAAACAACATGGGTTATTGTTGTTTCAGATGTTATTTATTAATGGGACTGAGTGATGTAAAGAGTAGTGATGTCCTAATGAGGGTCTTACTAACTGAAGAAGAAATAATGTACTGGCAGATACATTAACATTATAATTTTTGGGTTGGTTGCTTGGTGGCAGATTGCTAGGGAGCATTCTTCTGACACTTGTAATTTTAAATTAAACTTTTTAATACCTGAACTATTCTAGTTAAGTCTTGAATATCTTCCTGGATAAAACAGGAGGTTGAAAATTGCTAAGTACCAGCCAGCCCCACAGATGAGTGTTTGTGCTGGAATATTAACGTGTTCTCCCCCTCTGCCCAGGAGCTGCAGGCTGCCCTGGATGTGCAGTCGGTGCAGAATTGCCAGCTGGCCGTGTCCTTGGAGCACGAGAAAACAGTGACAGATAACCTCCGCAAGGAACTGCAGATCGAGCACTCCCGCTGCGAAGCCTTGCTGTCCCAGGAACAGACCAAACTACGGGAGCTACAGAAAAACTTGGATGCTGAGAAAAATCGTTCATTGGAGCTCCTGGATTCCTTGAATCATGAGCGTGTTTTGACAGAGCAATTGAGCATGAGAGTGAAGGAAGGTGCTTCCTGTCAGCACAGGGAGTCGCTGCTGGAACAAGCCTTCATCCGAGAGCTCCAAGCCCAGCTGGAAGAGGAGAGGGCCCGAACTATGGAGCTTGCTGCTGTTATTGAGAAAATGCACCAGAAGGCCATCCTGTCCAAAAGGCAGCTGGAGGCTGAGGTACAGATGTGCTGTGAGGAAACCCAGAAGGAGAGGGAGGTCAGTGACAAACTGCGAGCCACCCTGGAGTCTCTTCAGGCACAAAAGCAAGATGTGATCCGTTCCTTGGAGGCCCAGAGGGAGAGAGAGGCCAAGCTGAAAGCTGACTGGGAACAACTGCAGTCACTCTTCAAGCTGCTGAAAGAGCAAGATAAGAACAGGAAAGAGGAGAGGGAGAGAGAGTGGAGACAGCAGCAACAGACAGAGCTACAGAAACAGAAGGACTGGCAGAGAGATCAGGAGAGACTGGTGAGAATGCTCTGCCTTACACTGAAATAGCCACACACTGGGATTTAACCCCCTGGATGGTGTTCTTTGATTGGAATGCTTCCTTCTCTTAAAGCATTCTGAAAAATGCATTAAATGAACTCTTGTCCTGCTTTTCTCAAATGTAGCTGTTTTCAAGGGATTGTGTCTGGGTTTATTGTTGATGGAAGTTGATCTTTAAATTTTTGTCTGTGCCGGGAATTGCTGGTTGTTCACAAGTGGGGATGAATATGGATTAAATGCAGGATGGAACCAAACTAGGTTTCATGTCATTGCCCTTATTTTGAGCTAGGATCTCAGTCATGGCTTGTGACAGTACTGGTTTCACCCTGGATTTCTCCTTGGATGGAGACAATGCCCACTCCAGTGTCATTAAATGGCTTCCTGGTGGCCCTGGAAAGCAGTGCTCTAAGCCTTCCCCCAAAAGTGGTCTGGCAGTTAAGGAACACCCAGATGGATATGCTAATTAGGTGTGATGACACATAAGTGTGTATGTATAAGATGCAATTAACTACTACTTATTCTGTTCAAACAGCAAAACTTGGAACGGCAACATCATAGGGATGAACAAAGAATTAAAGAACTGCAGGAAATACTGGCAGTATTAAAAGACAGAGAAAGAAATCCTCCAACTCCAACCTGTCAGGAGGAACTTTTGTGTACCTCAAGCAAAGATGGAAGTGCCAAACGGCCTGTGACAAAAGAAACTGAAAAACCCCACTTGCAACAGCAGCAACAACAACTGGAGAAGATAAGGCAGCAATTGCTCTTTGTGGCTGTGCATTTGAATGAGTTCATATATAAAATTCTAGATAAGTGAGTTCATAAACTAGCTCTTTGCTTTCCATCCTGCTTCTTAACTTGTGTTGGTTATGGCTGAGAGCCCTGCGCTTTTTTAGTTCTTAAAAATTAACAGCACTTGCTAATTTCTCAGTGTATTCATAGTGGTAATTTGTGTGGTAAATATTGCATAAGTAAAGCCTCAGAACTTAAAGGTCATGTAGTGGGAAGAAGCAATTAAATGTGTGTTAACATTCTTACAAATCAACCCAATACTGAAAAGGTATTTCTGTCTAACAGAACGGTTAATGATTGGTCTGCATCAAATGATGAAGCTGTAGCCTCTTTACTGCAGACATTAAGAGAACTAAAATCAGATTTATTGTCTTCTCCTACATCTCAGGTAAGGAAAATATTAACATATTTTAATACACAACTCTGTTTTGTTGTATTGCAGAGTCTGCTTCTGACAGCATTTTTTTCCTAGATACGTAGTGTGTCCAAGGATCACAAGCTTTGGGATGTGTTGCTGTAGCTTCTTTCTGCACCCAGAGACAGTTATTTCTCACCAAAATGCCAAATACTTTTCAAAAAGCACCATAGTGGTTTGTAATCTCAGGAGGGCTGTTCTGACAGTATTTCCAGTATTGCAAATATTTTACAAAAGCCCAGGGATTACCAAGACCAAGCTCAGGTTTATTGATACAAAATACATAAAAGCATAGCTTTAGATTCCATCTGATTCCCCAGATAACTTGGCAGTTTTATGTCTTTCTCTTGCAATAGACAGAGGTCTACAACTGTCTGATATGTGAAAAGGTTTTTGTATCTCCTGTTCACAAGTCTGATGTGTGACAAGCTGCCTTGGCATGCTGCAGCTCTCCCTGTGCCTGCCTGCTTACAAAATACAGTTAATATTTTCCTTCTGTCACCTGTGCAGCCACACAGGTGGTTGCCAAATGGATCATCTCCAGTCTTGAGGAGGGGGATGCAGCCTCTTCTCCAGGTTCATGGGGTTATTTTGGTTAAGCCTTCCTCTCACAAACCTTTAGCGCTGTCAGCTGTAGACAAAACTCTTGTTGGAGCAGAGTTCCCTCCTTCAGAGACTGACCACACAAAAATGAAGAAACTCAAGTTTCCTGACTTAAATTTTGTTTAACAAGAAAGTGTTCAGTAGAGCACTTTAACTACACATGCCTTTCTAGAGCTTAGAAGCAAAAACTCCACCTTGATAGCTTTTCTTCTGTGGGCACAAACAGTCCCTCCTCTCTGCCTTCTTTTCAGGCTTTGATTTTTTTTTTTTCCAGAATCACCTTTTCCTTCCGTCTCCTCCCTGAATTTCTCCTTTCTTTAAGGTCCTTACTTTAAGGAACCACATGCTCAAGAACCAAAGGAATTTTTTTCCTCCTTGAGTTGTGATAAATTGGGGAGTATTGGACAGGGCACCTGGCAAAATGTCAGCATGGAAAATCTGTGCCAAAATGGAGCTGTCTGGTCAATCAGCTGCCAAATGGTGCAGTAGAAGTCAAGGACGTAGATGAGTCACGTAGAACTCCTTCAGATACTACAGATTGTACTGAAATAAGTTGCTAGGAGAAGCTGGGGTCAGTTGTTTGTACTGGCTTCTCTAATGTATAGATTTTATTTCAAGGGATAAGACATCAACTACCTTAAAAAAAAAGTTTTATTTCTTTTGTGATCTGTTGCATCATGCACTGATGTAACTGTTGACCAGTAAATTTGTCATTGATACAAAGAGGGTCATGAAGGCAGAACTTCCATGAAGAATTGGAGCTGGAGTCCTGGGTCTCATTCCTACAAGAGATGACTTACCACAAAACTCAGTTTCATAGAATCACAGCATGGTTTGGGCTGGAAGGGACCTTAAAGCCCATCTCGTTCCGCGCCCTGCCATGGGCAGGGACACCTTCCACTAGCCCAGGTTGCTCCAAGCCCTGTCCAACCTGGCCTTGGACACTTCCAGGGGTGGAGCAGCCACAGCTTCTCTGGACAACAAACTCTCAGAATTGAATGTGTGATTTTTCAGAATTTACTTCACAACTTGGTTTTGTTGTATGTGCAACTTGTGTTTGCATGTACACAGCCATCTTCACAATTTTTGTGCTGCCTGTGGATGTAGAAGAAAGTCAGATGTTTTGTTTCCATTTCAAAGGGTTTGGGAGACTGTTACTAAAGAATTCCTGTAAGGTCGATCAGAGAAGGGGTAGCCTGCTGAACAAAAATTTGTTACGTCTTAAGAAGGGCTTTTCATGCATTTCAATTTCCCATTGTGCTGTTTAACACCTGAATGCCACTGCTGGTTTTCAGGCTCATTGTTTTTTTGTTTTAATTTGTCATAAAGTTGTGTTATTACTTGGTTTGAGATGTTTGACTGTGGAAGTAATGTGCAGAACGCATCGTGGCTCACTTCCTTTTGGTTTCTGTTTTAGATGAGATCTACAGGTGGTGCTGCCCCTGTTCAAGAGCTGGAAAGAGAGGCTTGGCAGCGAGAGAGGACCACGCTGCAGAACGCACTGAAACAGGCGGAATCCCAGCTGGCTAAAGCCAGTGCTGAAATTGAAAACAAACCAGTGGCAGAAACTTCTGGTCCTAAGGTAAAAGTGAGGGGATAGCCAGCAAAGGGGCTCTCTGGAGCTTGGAGAGCCAGCAGTGCCACAGCCAGGAGGTGTCACTTCAACCTGATCTGCTGGGAAAAAGGGGATCTGTTAGATTATGGCATTTATCTTTCACTTACTGCTGTAATCTTCGGTTGCTATTTTAAAAGGTTGATTTTTCTAGATGAACAGTTTGATATATTATTTTAAATTAGAAACTTTCCCCATATGTACCTCATCAGAGAACTTCCTTTGGAACTTTCTCAGTGTTAGACAGGAACTTGCATCAAAAGTAATCTGGATCTTTAGAATTTCTTTCTACTCTTAAATGAGAGGGAGACTTGGATTTCTTGTCTAAGCATGAAAATAGAAAGCACTCCATATTTTCAATCCCTGCTGACTAATCTTAAATACTTTTTATTTTTCTGACACTTGGCTGTAATCAAGTCTGATAGGCATCTCTCCCACCATGCTTTCTGGCTAATATTTTTTTAAGCAAATGTTATTTTCTTTATTAAAAAGTTAAACTGTTTTAGAGTTTTGAGTACGATCATTTTGCTGGAAAACATTCAGGAGATTTAAAGAAGTCTGGCGCTCCAAATTTGGGTGGGTTTTAGCAGTGTACAGAATTGTTTTGGCTGCCCTTGTGTCCTCAGTCTTTGGACATTTGACCTGAAGACACCTTGTTTGTGGCTGGGTTTTTGCAACAGTAACTGTGAAAATTTGAATTTTTTTTTAAATTTTTTTTTTCTTTCTACAGTTGCAGAGATTGTATCGGAAGTACATTCGAGCAGAGAGCTTTAGAAAGGCTCTAGTTTATCAGAAGAAATACCTCTTGCTGCTGCTTGGGGGGTTTCAGGACTGTGAGCAAGCAACTCTCTCTCTCATTGCCCGCATGGGAATCTATCCTTCTCCTGCAGACCTGCAGCTCTCTAGATCACACTCCCGGCCTTTCACCAAGTTCAGGTGTGCAGTCAGAGCCATCATTGCCATCTCAAGGTAAAGCCAAAACACCCCCTGTCTCTCATATGTGATGTTTTCTTGGAAAGTTAAAAAATTGATAGTTCCTGTGGCTTACCCTACGTTAATACTAAGCAGAAGCAATCTCCAGAACTGGTTCAAGCATGACTTCTTAGCTGAGTTTGATCTGTACTAAAGATTTGTAAAAAAACCTCTTTAAGATCAAAGAGGGTAGACTTAGATGGGATATTGGGAATAAATTCTTCCCTGTGAGGGTGCTGAGGCCCTGGCATAGGTTGCCCAGAGAAGCTGTGGCTGCCCCATCCCTGAAGTGTTCAAAGCCAGGTTGGACAGAGCTTGGGAGCAGCCAGTTCTAGTGGAAGGTATCCCTGCCCATGGCAGGAGGATGGAACAAGGTGGGCTTCTTTAAGATCCCTTCCAGCCCAAGCCATTCCATAATTCTATGAAAAAGCTACTTGAGTGATACCCAGCTGGAATATATTTGGGAACCAGTGCACAGCATTACAAACTGAAGTCCTTTGGGGCTGACCCTTATCTCCTTGGTCTCACCGGATAGTCTGTGTTGTATCAGAATGCGATCTGTCAGGGATGGTTCTCTCTGGAATCCAGTAGCATGTGTTTCATTGGGTGTGATTCTGTCATGCTCTGTCACTACCAAGTGGGTTTTGCTAGCTGTACGTGGGACAATATGCCACCTCCCAATGGCTTTAGGCCCATTTAATGAAAAAAAGCTGTTTTAAATGTAATAGGTGGTTATTTCTGAGCAATTTCTGTGTCTAGTAAAAATGATTACTAGCAAGTTTCTGTCAGGAGATGACACCGTCTTTGACATGAATACCATAATAACAGCAAAGGCTGCGGGACTTCCAAACTCCTGCAGTGACTTCCAAACTCCTCATGTCAGGTAGGAAGAGCTCTCTGGAGATTAGGAGCAGAGCCAAAACAAGCAAGTCTTTTCAGCAGTTCAAGGATCATTGCAGGGTAAAATGGGAAAAGCCAGTATTCTAAAGACTGAAGTCGAAGAATTTTCCCGTCATTCCCACAATAATTATTACTTATGTTGCCTAATATGTTCTATACCAACAAATAATATTAAAATTTAATGTATTTCTGCTTATTTTTAATGCTTGTACAAATTTGTTTTCTTACCGAGGTTAAAGTTTTTGGTGAAGAAGTGGAACAAAGTTGGCAGGAAGAGCACACAGAGTGAAAGCATTTCTCACAGGATAGGAAGTAACACAGGTATGTGTTTGGACAAATACATTGTTTTCTTCATAATTTCTCTTCATTGATGTGTTTCATTTAAAAACAAAACCAAAGTGGGAAAATCTGTTTACTTTGCCATTGTCCATCTGTAGAGTAGATGGATAGATGGTCTGATGCAGGTCAATAAGGACTTGAGTTACCTGAGGAACACTTGAGTGTTCCTTTGAGTTACTGATGAGTGCCTTTGTCAGAACTCTAACAAACATCCTAATGCAGCACCCAATACTGGGAAACTGTTGCCCTTAATGTAATATTGCATTATTTGTGCCTTTTCAATGCTAAACAAAATTTGGATTAAATAGTGCATTTTTCATTAGCTGGTACTATGTAATTGTCACTGTTTCTAAGTTGCTGGAAATACCTATTTTAAGAGAAAGCACCAACTTTGTACATAAACCCACTATGGTGTGATTGCTAAGAAACTTGAATCCTCAAATGCTGAACTTTCTACCTCACTACAAAATAGCATCACAAAAAAAAACCCCATGCAAACCAAAAAAGCAGGTAGCTGTAGAAAGTGTATTTACCTGCATTTAAAACCAAACTTCACCATATACTCTGCTGTCATTTTCATGGGTTTATTGGATGTGTTTATGATAGCCTGTTCTCAGTGGTTTCTAGTGTATCTTTTTTAACCCTTCATATTTACCACAGCCTCTGGTGCTAGAACAGAAGTCCTGAAAGAGCAGCAGCCCCCAGCTGTTCCCGTGAGCTCCCCCCCTACCTGGGACAGTGACACAGGGCTGTGCCACAGAACCAGCTATGCTGCAAGGTTCACGAGCTTCTCCCCACGATCCTCCTCCCACTCACACAACAGGTCAGTCTGCAAAGACAGGAGATGCTTCAAATTATTGTTGGTTTTTTTTAACGTTGAGGGGACAGACTGTGCTTGTCACAACAGCCAGGTAGTCTTCTGGTTTGCATGCAATTTGACAAAATGTTTTGGAGAGTCTGAGACCTGCAAGCACTTCCAAAAGGCTTAATTCTGCCCCACCCTATTCCTCTGTCATGGCATGTGTCTGGGTCTGACATCCCTGCCAAAAAATGTCACCTGTGTGATATGGAACAGGGTATTAATAACAGCAGCCCTGACTGGTGCTCAGTGTGACCTAATTAGTGGTGGCTCAGGTCTGATGTGGATCCAAGGTAGGCTAAATGATGCCTGTTGCTGCTCTTGTTTCCAGGAATAGCTATACAGATGGAAGGGATGGTGGTGGTTCCAGTTTTCTTTGCCCAGAATTCCTGCCTATTTGAATGTAACTTCTGGATATATTTGAGAGTATAGCATGAGAAGGAGAAAATAATTTGTTTTCTTTTTAAGATTGCATCCGTCCCCAAGTTCAGCTCCAGAAAAGTCCCTTGTGCCACCTCAGGATCCTGAACAATCACTCACAGAATATATCCATCGCTTGGAGGTGATCCAGCAGAGGCTGGGAGGGATGCAGCCAGGTAAGAACCACCTTCTTACCCCTCACAGCTCCTGCAAGTCTGGGCTGCTTTTTGCAAGGATCTTTGTACACACTGACAATAAAGAGCATCATTTTAAGGAATAATTATCATTATTGGGGGGGTAACAACTAAGTCAGTCTCTGAAAGGGAACCTTTCTGAATCGTATCTAAAACTAGTCCAAGTGTGGCATTTCTCTAAGTTCATAGTGAAAGAGATAAGGTTGAATAATTTCATGTGATTTCTGCCTCCTCCTGTTTCCAAGTCTAAACAAGCAAGTGTTGCAATTTAAATGAAGCTGTGCATAGAGTTAATTTGCTTTAAAGTCAAATAGAGCTGTTGTAATAGCTGAGCAGGGCTTTCTCTGCAGCACAAACTGTAATGCTTCCCTTATTTATTATTTCCTTATGTTCATAACAGATTTTAGAAAAAGATTTGAAGGCTGGTAAATACAGCCATCTAGTTCTAAGATTGATCAAAGAGCACACAAAGGATTGTAGTGGCACTCAGCTTTGCTATTTAAAACAGTTCCACCTAATTTCTAGACTGAATTTACTTAGTTCAATTCAGTCTAGTTACCTCCTTATTACATAGTTACTTAGTTACCTCTGTGCCTGATGGTAGCACAGAAACACCTTGTCCTAAGGAGGAACTCACAAAGTGTCATCACATCATCCTGAAATCCTGAAGAGTTTGGAAGCTTTGACATTGTTCTCAGCAGGACTTTACCTAGAACCTTTATTGCCATGACTTTGTGGGTTTGTTTGTTTGGGTTT
>VZRS01015381.1:0-11843 GCA_013398055.1 Ifrita kowaldi
AGGGGGCTGAGGAGGTTCCGCGGGGAAGCGGAGGCACCGGGGTAGCCTGCGCTATGGGGGACCGGGGAGGCACCGGGGGGACCCGCGGTGAGGGGGCTGAGGAGGTTCCGCGGGGAAGCGGAGGCACCGGGGTAGCCTGCGCTATGGGGGACCGGGGAGGCACCGGGGGGACCCGCGGTGAGGGGGCTGAGGAGGTTCCGCGGGGAAGCGGAGGCACCGGGGTAGCCTGCGCTATGGGGGACCGGGGAGGCACCGGGGGGCAACCGTAGTACCGGGGAAAAGGAGGCACCGGGGGGAACCATCGATGAGGGGGCCGGGGAGATACCGGCGCGACCCGCGGTACGATGCCTGGGGAAGCACCGCAGGAACCCCCGGTACGAGGATCCGGGGGTGCCCCGTGTCTGCCCGCCGTCCGGAGTCCCGGTGCCGGTGCTGTCGGCCGCTCTCCCGTCCCTCACCGCCCCGCTGTCGCCTCGCAGCACGGCGGAGCAGCCGGAGGGTCGGCAGGCCCCGCAGAGCCCGCGCGGGCAGAAGGATTTCGTCCCCGACGGCTCGGCCCGGCAGGCCGAGAGGCTGCGGCGCTGCTGCGAGGAGCAGTGGCGGCTGCTGTCCGAGGAGCGCCCGGAGCGGCCGTAAGTCTGTCCCCGGGGGCGGCGCTGGGAGTGGCTTTCCCCTGGAAGGAGTGGTGCCGTCGGGCAGAGCGCAGCTCGGGGGTTACGGTAGGATCGAGCTGTTGGTAGCAGGAGGTGTTGGTCAGCACAGTAAGACCCCCGCAGTTCACCTGCGCTCAGTGCTCGGGTCGGAGCAGCAGCAGTGCGACACAGCCTGGCTGTCCCTGCAGGAGCACAGGGACATGCTGGCACACCTGTGGATTCAGAAAGTCCCTCACAGGGCTTTTGGTTTTCACAGGTGTGTGTATAATCCTGTAGCCTTTGCAGGTAGCAGCCACCGCCTTTTTGGGCGTAATCCAAGTTACAGTGTCTTGTTGATGCTCCTGTGTGGCCTTGTGCAGATTTGACCAGGTGTCAGTGTCCCCGGTTTATCAGTTTTGGTGGTTTCAACAGTGCTGCCAGACTTCGGAGCTTATCACTTGGGAGACATTCACAGCTGTCTCTCAACACACACTTTCTCTGCTTGGCCTGCAGCTATTAATTGTTCCCTATGAGTCCCTGTGGGTGGGGTATGGTGATTTGAGGGTGTCTTAGCAGCAGCTGAGTATGATACAGAATCACAGAATGGTTTGGGTCAGAAGGGACCTTAGAGACCACCCCACTGGAATCCCTGCCATGGGTAGGGACACCTTCCACTAGACCAGGTTGCTCAGACCCCCATCCAGCCTGGCCGTGAACACTTCCATGAATGTGGCAGCCACAGCTTCTCTGGACAACCTGTGTTAGTTCCTCAAGATCCACAGATCCTGGCTTTGGCCATGCATCTCCAGCAGGCTGCTGTAGCCTATGGACATGTCTCTGTGGTGCTGACCGAAGACACTTATAACTGGTTGGTGATGATACACTGGTGCTGCTAGATCCGGGGGATGACATCCTTCTAATGCCTTGTAAAAATGCCACCTGGAAATTTCCTGTCTTTTGACACCTTTCTGAGCTTGCTGTGTTGCTACACCAGGAGCTGATTGTAGAAATCACAAGTGGTAAAAAACTAATCTTTAACCTTCTCAGGGGTAATCTGGTGAAAGCTGAGTGGAAGCCAGAACAGGGCATCGTGGAGCTGAAGTCCCCTGCGGTGAGTGCTACAGAGTGTGCTCAGTGCCGTCATTTCCTGCTGCCTCACAGATTCTTTAATTTGCGTCTTGCAATGGGAGGGAGCCTGGCTGTCAGCAGGGAACAGCCAGAGCCCATCAGGGATTTGTGCTCCTGTTCCAGGGGAAGTTCTGGCACACCATGGGGTTCTCGGAACGAGGCAAACAGTGTCTGCTGCCCGAGGAAGCTCTGTACCTGCTGGAGTGTGTAAGTAGGGCAGAGGCACTGGGTCCTCACTGAATGATTGGAGGAGCTGTAGCAACTGATAAACACCTGGTTCTCAAGGAACTGTCTCTTTTAGTGTGTTGCTGATGGAGCTGTTTGTCACCACATGTGGGTTCATACCTTCTACTCTCCAGCAGCCTCTGTGTCACTGACAGTGTGTCTTAGTTGCATCTGTTGCCAGTTCATTCAGCTTAAGCAGAGATCTTTGAGGTTGCTGCTTGGGATTTCTTCCCAGTACATATGGCAGAAAGAAATTTAAGTGTGACAGACAGAGTAGTGAGACCACGTTGTGTTCAGTCCTTCTGTGCTTGCAGAAATGCTGCTTAGGGCTCAGCTGGATTTCTTTGCTGCAGAGAGGGTTTTTTTTTTTTTTTGTCTCTCCACCAAAGCTTGTTATCAGTACAATTGGTGCATTGATCTAAAGGGAACTTTTATCCCTTAGCAAAAGAGATTGTGAGTGTCTGATGCCATCCTTTAAATCCTGACAACCAACGTGGGGATTTTTTACCCCTGGCATTCTGACAAACAGTTTGTAAACAAATTGGTGGCAATAAAATGGTTTAGTCAGATGCTGAGTACAAAATGCCCCCAAAAGCAGAAAAGCTCAGTGAGATGCCTTCAGCCTATCTCATGGGAAAGGTATGGTTCCTAGGGGTTTTTCTTTGTGAGTAAACACCATTTAAAAAAACAAAAAGGAGGAAAAAAAGGTGTAGCCTAAAACAGCCTCCTGGAGGTCATGTGCTATTCCCTGGGGAAGTTACCTATGGGATCTCTGGGTCTGTAAAGAAAGTAAATGCTTCTGAGGAGGCATCAGTTGGTGCCTCCTGAAGCTGCCGTTGATTCCTCTGCTCCAGTTCTCAGTTATGCTGGTTATAAGTGCTTTTGTTGTTGTGCTGTGTTCTGAATCACTCAGATCATTAAAGTTAAATTATCTCTCAAAGTGATTATTTTATCAGTTGAGCGTTTTGCTTCCAGCTGCATCCTCCAAACAGATGCAGGAGCTGGAGCAGGAGCTGAGAGCTGTGGGTGGGAACTTCTTACCTGGCTGATAAAACCAGAGTATGGGGGAACTAGGTATGGGAGAGGGACTGAAAGTAATCCAGGTGGCACATTGGGAGAGATGGATATCATGTGGGGGAGGGTGCTGGGACCAGCTGTCAGGACCAGTGGGAAAGGACTGGTGTGGGCTTGCATAGATTTGTTCCTGTGATTCTCACACCAAGCTTCTGCCCTGCAGGGCTCTGTCCAGCTCTTTTACAGGGATCTGCCCCTGTCAATCCAGGAAGCCTACGAGACCCTGCTGTGCCAGGAGGCAATGAGCCTGTCACATTACCAGGTGTGTTGGGACCTCCAGGTGTTGCAGGAGGATGAAGGCAGAAAGCCCAGCCTCTGCCACACAAGCTCTTCCACTGGCTGGAAGCAGGGTAGGATGATCTGGGAGGGAAGTCATCCTCAGCTGTTCCTACTCACATTCTTCCAGATGTTCAATTCCTGTTTCCCCACCTTTGCTTTGGGTCCTAACCCTGGCATTTTCTCTTCTGCCACTGCCCCACTGTGTTCACTCAGTCATAGTGGAACTGAAGTAAATTGTTTGTGTTTAGGGCTGTCATTTAACCTCCTTACTTTCCTTTGCTCTAAGGTGTTCAGCCACTTGAAGCAACTGGGTTATATTGTGCTGAGATTCGACCCCAGGTAACCAACTTTTCCTTCCCGTGCTACTTTCTCCTTCCTGAAGACCCTGAGACTCTCTGTACGCACTGCCTGGCCCCAGGGAATGGCAGAGAAGAGGACTTTGGCCCTGCGTTCCACCTCTTGGGAGGATTAAAGGCTAAAAGTGGCACTCTACCCTTCCTTGCGCCTCCCTCCTGAGGAGGTGATTTGGAACATGAAATGGGGCATGAACTGAGGGCCATGCTGGTCCCACCTGGGCATTTTCTGTGCCTTTGGTTGCTGTATCCTGGGGGCTGAGCAGAAGGCAGTTCCACTACCTCACCCTGCTCTCAGCCTCTGTGTTGGTCTCTCCTTTCAGCACTGTCCCATCTCCCTACGAGAGGCAGCTGAACCTGGAAAGTCACTGCAAGAGCTCTGGGAAACAACATCGCAAGAGGAGGAGGAGTTCCAGCCCCCGGTAAGGATGTGGCCCAAAGCCTTCTCCCATCCTCTTCAGGCCATGCTGGCTCAGGAGCGGCTGCTTTGCTGCAGTGTCCCCAGGCCCTCCTGCTGGGGGTGACCTTGTCTGGCACAGTTGCTCTTGGCTGCCCCCAAGCAGTGCAGCGCTTTTCCTGAACGCTTTGCAGTGTTCCCTTTTGTCACGTGTGTGCTTCATGCCAGGGTTAAGAGGGGCAAATTGCCCTCAAGTCCCCCAGCTGTGGTGCTGAGATGCCACAAGAGAAGGGTAGAGAGGTCAGTGCAAAAGACACACGTCAGGTGCCTTCTCCTACTCTTTTTTAGCAGAAGCACAGCTACCACAGTGCACATCTCTCACCCACCTCCTCAGTCCAGCTTACCTGCCAAGACTCAACAGCAGAGAGCAGAGTTGCATCCTGGGGCTTGCATGTATCCAAAACATCACCACAAACTGACAATGCGGAATTTTGCTCATAATTCTGACAGTTCCCAGGAGGTGGCGTCAGCCTTTCAGAAACGGGAGGATGAGGCTGGAGAGTCCCTGTTAACAGTAAATCAGTGCCTGAGGAGTTGAGGAATTGTAGGAATTGGGAGATTAAACTGCTGGTCTAAGAACTGCCCTGTCTTCTCTGGAATCAGGGTCTGAATCTCGCACCAGTAAGAGGTGCTGGTGGCCAGATTTCTGCCTGGCCTGGCAGCTTTGGCTGAAGTCCATCATGTTTGCATGGAGGTGTTTGGGTCAGTGTCTGGGGTGTGGACCTGGCACAGCAGGTTGAGAACATTGTCTAAACAAATCAAGGCTGGGATTCTCTTGAGCATTGAAGTCAAACCTTGTGCAGGACTTCTCAGAAGTTTATTCTTCATTTGGCATTCACTGCTTAGTTTTGGCCTGCTTTTTTTCATTTCTCATTTTTCTCGCAAACCAGGAGGTTGTTGTCAAGGGTTTGCAGACCTGTCTGGGGCTTCCTGCAACCTTTGCTGTCCTTCCTTCAGGCTTGGCAGACTGCATTCTTCCTGTTAGCAGGGAGCAGGCTGGATTTAAAGAAAGTTCTGCCACATGCTCTCTCTGCATTTTTTACTGTTCTTTTGTCTTTAGGTCACATGAGAAGAAACATAAAGTATCTGAGGACCTTCCAGAAGCTGAAGGGACCTCCAGCAAAGATGGAGATGACTGTGGAAACTCCATTCCCATGGATGAAAAGCCCTTGTCAGTGCAGCCAAAGGAATCAGATGCTGGCAGCGCAGAGGGGGAGTCAATGCCAGTTCCCCTTGATACAGGACAAAAGCACTCTCTGAGCTTCTCCAGCAGGCAGGCTGGAGACCACAAGGAGAGCAGCACTGGTACCCATGCACCCCGCTGGGATTTTACCACCATCACCTTTCCCAACGTGGCCCCAGACCAGCCATGCACACATCTGCCCTCCCCTGACAACAGGCTTCTGCCAGAGAACGTGCCGGGCAGGGAGGTGGATGCAGCTTCCTGGTGCACACGGATCAACCAGAAGCAGGAGAAGCTGTCGAGGAAGGAGAGGAAGCAGCGGGAGAGGGAGAGCAGGTACAAGAGCAGTGTCAATGCCGACCAGGAGGTGAGGCACTGCTCCAACTGGCAGGAGTACAAAGCCCTGTTGGAGCAGAGGAGACAGCAGAGGATTTGGAAACGACCATCACACCTGTGGGACCAAGCTGTCACACCACTGCTGCGGCCAGAAGAAGTGACCTCACCAGGTAGTGGCTCTGGGAACTTGACAGGGACCATTCTCTCCCTCCCAGCCCTGTGAAAGAGTGCCTGGTGTGCAGCAGCAAAAGGAGGGATCACATGGAGAAGCTGAACATCAGTTTTGGGGACAGTACTTTGAGCAGGAGAATCTTTCTATAGCCCGCTCAAGTGCCAGGATAAACAGGGCCTTGGGAGGTCTTCTAATCCATTCCCCATGTCTTGCTGTATTGCAGCCCTTCCTGTTGGGCTGTTAGACATGTGCAGTCAGGGCCAGCAAGATGCAAAGCAACTGCAGAGTGTCTGGGCTGTGTGCTGGGAGGAGACGAGGAAGTTGAGGTCTTTGAAGTAGCCAGTGGTGACTGTGGAGCTGCCAGCCATTGTCGGAGGAGGAAGGCTCGTGGGTGGTGTGGAGTGCTGGGAGTGCCCTGGGAGGGAAATTGCTGGTCTGATCCTTTCCCATTCCTTCTCCCTCCAGCTGCGCTCCTCCAGCAGATCAGTGTGCTGCAGCCCTCCCACATCCTGGATGGAGCCTCCCGGTTAGTATCCAGCCAGTCAGCTTGGAGCTGTTGGGGAGTGGGAGTGTCTTGTGACTGTCCCTGCTTGTGAGGTCTGTGAGGTGCTCCCAGCAGCAGTTTGGGAGCTGCCTCACATCCAGGGTGCCGAGAGAATCCAGTGCTCTGCCTCATGACCCCCTTGCATCTCTAGTGAGGGGGTGACATTTCCATGAAGTACCAGCTCCTGCAGCAACAGAGCCAGGGCTTTCCAGGCCAGTTAAAACAGCAGAGTTGCTCTCTCACCCTGCCCTTCCCTCTCTGCACCCCAGCCAGGTATCTCCTCCAGAGGTTTGATTGGGTTTCACCTATGCCTCGTCCCTGGAATGTGCTGCCATCCCTGCTGCAGTGGTTATAAAACCTTGGCTTTGGGACTTTTGGTTCTGCTCCTGCCTCAGAGTCTGTGGTGCTTGTGTGCAGTCCCTGCAGTGCTTTGCTCCTGCCTTTGTTAGTGCTGCTTCTTGCAAGGCTGTGGGGTAGATGTGAGCCAGGATCTTGCTCTGGTCTGACTACTGGAAAGCTCTGGAAAGTAATTAAAACAGTTGCAGGGTCAGTCCTTTGAGGAGCGAAGCCTTTCAAGGGACCCAAACTAGTCAGGCCTCAGGAGTTTTTGCTCCCTCTTTTCTCTGCTGTACCCGTACCCTGCAGTGTTTCGATCCCATAGTGTGTGGGTGTGTTCCCCGGCAGGCTGCAGGAGGACCCAGAGGCCATGAAGATAGACTTCAACGTGTATCAAGCAGACGCTGTGTCCAAGTTTAAGAAGACAAACCCTGGGAAGCCCCATGTCAGGATGTGTGTTCGGAGGTACCCATGAGTCTTGTGCTGTTTCTGAAACATTGCAGTTGTTGTTGTGGAAACGAAGTCCTAATGATCTGTAAATGACCCAGCATCTTGTGAGCTTTACAGATCATCAGAGTGTCTCCCTTGAGGGTGGTCCTGCCCAGGATTTTTTTTATTCTTTCGGTTCCTCCTCTGTTGCAGGCTGTGGCTGACAATTCCTGTCCTTCCCCCTGCCCTTGCATTCAACCCACACTATTTGGTCATCTGGTTGCTGCTCATGTCTGGGCATTACGGGAGTCAGGAGAAAGAAGCCACAGCTTTTATGCAATGCTTGTGAAATTCAGGTAGAACACAGTGCTGAGGGAGCTGAATCCTCAGTCAGTGCCGATCAGTGTGAATTTCTGCAGAGATGAACGTCCCCAGTGCTTGCTACAGGCTCTGAGCCATGGGTTCAGTATTTTGATCCTTGTCAAGTGTAACTTTAAGATCACTAGGAGCAGAGGGTAGGTGTCCCCTTTCTTGCTGGATCCAGAACCTGATACCTAAACTCCATAGCTAGGTACAAAGTTCAGTTTCTGCCTTTTCTCATTTTGCTTTACTAAAACTGTCCCTCTGCTCTCTGCAGCTGTAGTAGACAGAGCAAGGAAGGTGGTAATGCAGTTTTATCAAGGTATGTCATGAGCCAGTAAGGATGATCCTTGTTGCATTAATATTTTCGTTGATGAGCAAACAGACTGCAGAATTAAAAGGAGGGAAAAGCAGGTCAGATGTTGATCCCAGCAACCTAAAGATCTTCCCAGCACAAAGGTATTGAGATTGCAATGGATTGGCCATTTGCCAGTATCCCTGTGAGCCACATCTAATGGGCACAGCATGGAGCAGTGTGCAGTTATCCTTGTTTTTGGCAAAGGATTCAACAGCTCCCAGTTCCTGTCATGCTGGGTACTCACTCTGAGGGCTGGCAGCCTCCTCCTTGGACTGAAAGGGGTGGGGAGGATCACTACCAGCTGGTCAGGCCAAAGGGAGCTGTTGTGATGGCTGGCCAGGACAGCTTTGCCTCTGTGTTCCTCCTGCTTGGAAAACAAACAGGATTTTGTTTTCTTTTTGTAGCTTTGATGAGCAGATCCCGTCCCTGCGGGCTTTGAAGCAGGTGACGTATCTGAGTGGGGACGTCCCTCTGGTCTTTGCGCTGGTGGATCATGGAGAAATCACCTTCTATTCACTGAAGGAGTTCAAGCTGCCTGTTGATGTTAATCACTGAAGTTGCTGTCACTTGCAGAAATGGTATGGGATGAAGGGAAGAGCTTTACTCAGGACTTGTTTTCCCGATTAATGAAATATTACACAAAACAGAGCCTGTGATAACTGGAACCTTGGGAAGTTGGCCACTTTACTGGCTGTTACAGACTTCACCCACCCAGATGGCTCAGGCATAATACAGTAAACAAGTGTGTTCAGTTTAGCTGGGCATTTCTGGGCTGGAGTACACACTGCTTTGTTCTTGAAGCCACTGGCTCTCCAGCTTTCTCACCTCATGGACCACCAGCCTGCCTTTCCTGTGTCATCTTTTGCTGGCTGTGGACCATTAGAAAACACTTTGCTGGTGATCCTTTTGTCACATGTAAAGAACCACTGTGCTTCACCAATGGAATGCTTGGAGTGTCACTGAGGTCAGTCAGGGACAGAATAAGCTGATCAGTGCTGGTGTCCTGAGCCTCTGTCATTCAGCTGTGCCATCGACCATCAGATCAGATTCTGGTCTGTAAAAGGCACAGCCATAAACTCAGTCACCTGGAGGAAAGTTTCCAGACACTTGAGAGCAGGAAACTGTGCCTTGAACACAATTTCATCAGCCAGAGGTCACAGAAAGCCCCAGAGCATTGCAGAAGGCCTCCTGCAGCAGCTGTGCTGAGATGGATTTTGGCCACACAGTGTCAAGCCATGCTAAAACTTGACCACCACTATCAGCACGCTGCATCTGATAGTTTCACCAGGGCTGAACTGCAGCACCTCTCTTTCAGCCCAACATCCTCTTTATTGGCTGTTGATCCTTGTTATTTCTCTTGCAAGTGAGAGATTCCTGAGTAAAGAAAAAGCTATAAATTCCTAATGAACCTTCAAATCCTGAGGCTATTGGGCTCTGAACTGAGGATACCATTGCTCTCCACCAGGATATCTAGGTACCAAATTTGCTTTAGCCTCTATGCCAAAAGTGCCAGGTGCCAGGAGTTCTGCTCAGTGGGTGGAAGTGAGCTAAGCATGGCTGTGTTTGGTATCAAAGTTTTCAGAACTGTAATAGCAACTGGTTTAGATGTGTTTTATTTGGTATTTTTTTAAATTCCTTTTGGAGATATGGAGAAGGCTAAGCAATAAAAAATCCTTTTCCAATGATGCAAGCTCCTTGATGTGGTTCTTAATTCCCCTAGAAATGTTAAGTTATGCAGAGGGAGACTGTGGAGGCTACTGGGACCCCAGCAGCAGCAGCTGGTGAATGCCTGCTCAAGGTCATACAGCTCTGTGGCTGTGTAACCCTGGTAACCCTGCTCCTCCGACTTCTGTGCTTGGATGCAGCCGCTGCCCTGTTCCCGGGGAGGGCAGCGTGACTCAGAGCCTGGAGGTGTCCCGACATCCGCGTGCAGTTCCTGTCGGCACACGACACTTCTTCCTCGTTCATCTTCCTCCTGCATGGTCAGAGGTATCGTAGCCCAGGGTGCCAGGGCTCTGCCGCCAGCACTTGCTCCTGTTTCACACACACACCCCGGTTATCAGATGCTGGAAGTCGGCAGGGCTCTGCCGAGGTGAGGGTCTGATGACTCCTCCCATGCTCCCTCGCCTTCCTCTTCCTCCTCCCAGCAGTGCTTTGGCTCTGATCGTTCTCCTTAAAGCCGGGGTTGGCAGCCCCATCTGCCCTCAGCGTTCTCCCAGACTGTTTAACAGATTAAAGGCAGTGGGAAGAGAGTTTCTAAGAACAAGCTGAGCCAGTAGAGCTCCAGCCTGACCCACAGGGCTCATGTTTGCCCTGGAATTAGGTCAAACTCACTCCTGTTGATTTCAATCAGTCTCATCTCCTTGTGCCAAGGTGGAATTGTATCGATGAACTCTACAAGAGCCACCCAGTGAGTTTCGCTGGGGCAGAGACTCCCTGATTCAGCACAAGACAATTATAATGTAATAACCACTGCAGGGAGGATTGAGAAACTGTGGCTGCCTTGCTAAGCACCGTAACATCTGATGGTGCCTTTACCCACCCCAGAATAGGAGCATGATCCAGACTGATACCACTGCTCCATTTTGGCCTGTGATGCAGATTGGCTGAGCATTGCAAGAAGATGAGAGAACTGAATATTTAACTGAAAAACATCACTTTTGGAAACGTGGGTCAAATACTGTTACTGGACCCTTGTCAGAGGTAATTTCCAGCTTTTGCATGGATGCAGAGTGGGCAGACCTTTGCCTGCCATTGCCCCCTACATAAATACAGCTGCCTTGTCTAGCTGCCGTTCCCTGCAGCAGGACACGGACTGGCTGCTGCCGGGCTGTGCAGCGAGACTTGTGTCCCATCTCTCCAGCGAAGGCTTCCACTCTGTAAAGTCTATTTTCACAGGCAAAGTCGTGAAAGTTGGCAGTTCCCTCGTGGGGCTGCAGCTGGGAGGAAGGGCCCCGGAGGCGCCTTTCCCGGCCGCCCTTTCCCGCTGCCGGNACTTCGCCGGTGCCCGGGCCCTCCGCGCTGTCCGGGCCGGCCGTGTTGGGGCTACCCACGCCTGAAGCCCCGGGGACGCCGGCAGTGGCTCCCCGTGGAACTTGCAGCCGCGGCGCTGAGGGTTGTTGGGGTTTTGTTTGCTGGTGTGTCCTTTCCCGGACTCGCTGCGCTGTGTCTGTCCCGGCCGGAGCGCGCAGCCCCCCCGGGTACCGCGCGGCAGCTCCGCATCCCGGGATTCCCCGGGGAGGTGGTGGCAGTGGCCGCTCCGGGACTTCCTGCCCGGCCCTCGAGCCGGTCCGGGCCGGGGCCGCTCCCAGGGCGCGGGGGCTGCGGGAACCGCTCCCGCCCCCGCCCCGTCCTGCGGTGGGAGATGCCCCTGCCCGCAGCCCGGCCCCCCAGCTCTCCAGTGCTACCGCTGGCTCCAAGCAGCGAGTCTTGGAGAAGGCAAGAACAAGAACTGCAGTGACTCTGACTCCCTCGGGATATTCTGTTAGGATTTTCTCTCTTTTTTTTTTTTTCCACTATGCCCGTACTAAATGCATCTTGTCGCTAATAGTGGTTTTGTTTTTTCCCCTCCCCAAAGTTGTGAGAACTTGCTGGATGAAGGAGCACGTTACTTCCAGCAGGCAGCAAACAGGTGTAATAAAACGGTGAAACAAGTTGTTCAGCCTTTGTCTCAGATTGCCCTTCATTGTGCCATGGGAACAGGCTGTTGCTGGTATCTCCCCTCCTGGAGCTGAGGCTTAACCATGGCGTTGGAGAAAGCTTTGCGTGTTTGTGTTTAGTGTTGTTGATGGTGTAGAGCAGTTGAATCAGNTCCCTGACTGGCTGCAGCGAGCGCGCTGCTGAATTATTCATGAACGCGCCGGATAAAAAGGGAGGCGGGGCCGCGGCTCGGCTTTATTTGCATGCGAGGCCCCGCCCACACATCTGTTTGCATAGCGGGGCCCGCCCCGGGGGCGGTCCTTCCCTGGCCCCGCCCC
>VZRS01015381.1:12076-46775 GCA_013398055.1 Ifrita kowaldi
CCGGGTATTTTTTTTAGGTTTTTTTTTTTTTTTTTTTTTTCCACTATGCCCGTACTAAATGCATCTTGTCGCTAATAGTGGTTTTGTTTTTTCCCCTCCCCAAAGTTGTGAGAACTTGCTGGATGAAGGAGCACGTTACTTCCAGCAGGCAGCAAACAGGTGTAATAAAACGGTGAAACAAGTTGTTCAGCCTTTGTCTCAGATTGCCCTTCATTGTGCCATGGGAACAGGCTGTTGCTGGTATCTCCCCTCCTGGAGCTGAGGCTTAACCATGGCGTTGGAGAAAGCTTTGCGTGTTTGTGTTTAGTGTTGTTGATGGTGTAGAGCAGTTGAATCAGACTCCTGGGTCCGTGTTTCTGCAGCCAATGGCACAAAACCTTGTGCTGGTGTGGGGATGGTGACAGGACAGGGGGACAGCTCCACTGAGATCGTGGAAGTAAAAGTTGTCCGTTGTCATGTCTTACTTGATGGGGAATGCTGCTCTTTGTAGTCATCTGAGAGCACTTCAGTCAACTGGAATATCTGGCTTTACTAAGTCCCAGCTGAAGCTGAGTGCCCAGAGCAGCTGCCTGGTGATCTTAGCTTTGATTCGGGAAGCTGGTGCTTCTGGCAAGTGGAATGCAAAGTGCTGGTATATCCCAGGGCTCCTCCGTGCATCCTGGCGCGTTCCTTGTAGGGATAGACTGGCCCATGGGGGAGATGAGGATGATCTGTGCCAGTAGTGAGCAGTCCCTAATCCTGCTCAGTGCTGCTTGTAGCCTGTCAAGGGGCTCCATATAGTTCATGGTATTGGAAAGGGAGAAGAGTTCTCAAACATCTTCATAGGATGGTGCTGAAGAATGTCTTTTATTTGGTTTTCAACAAATTGCAGCTGCTATAACAGCTGACCAAAGAAAAGTATTGGAGGAGTTAAACCAGTTGAGAGTCCTTTATCTACCAGTGGCCTTCTGGTATGGTAACATAATTATTTCTGGGATTTGCTTATGGAAGAGGTGTGTCTCTGCTTGGCTGACACAGAGGCTTGAGAAATGTCAAAGAGCAAGGGAGGTTTTAAACGTATGTCTTGCAGTTAATACATGGCAATAAAAGTATGTGATACTGCTAGTACCATTATCTTTCTTTAAAATACCAAAGGAGGGACTGGTTTGGTTTCTTTGCAGAAATTGCATGGAAACTCCAGTTCTCATATAAAAGTTTCTCATAGCCAGATCTCTTTGTGTTGCTTTATGAAGCAAATGCTTTCGTGGTTTGCTCCATTGACCCACTGTGTGTGAAATGCTGCTCCAAAGTTACAAGCCACTCTTCTATTTGATTCACTTCTTAGCAAAGCCTACAAAGGGTTTTGCATCATGGGCAATAATGTTGTTCAGTGCAAAGACTTTGTTCTGCTGTAGCATTTTGAAACTTTGTGTTGTCATGCCCCCATGACAAGGAGAACACAATAGGAGTCATAATGACACACAAGGTTTGCACAATTCCCAAATTCATTGCAGGTGGGCGGTTCCTGGTAGCTCCAAGCACAAGGCTGTGGACGTACATGAACTTGCCTGAGTTGTGTGATTTGTTTTCAATTATTTTCAAAGAGTTCTTGGAGAATCGATGTCTGATACGTTATTTAATATTGTTTGTGTTTTGGGAGGGCAGCCAACCTGCACATAGTGACTGCACACAGTCTGTTCAGTTGTTCATTTCACTCTCTCTCCAGGTTCAGTAAAATAAATTCTTTCTAGAGGATCTTTTGGTTTTCCTCTCTGACTGTTGTATGCAAGGTGCACCTGAACACTCTTCTGTTTATGAAGCTGCAAGTGCTGGGGGGTAGCAGTGGCTCAGCAGTTGTATAAGGAAGATCTCTGCGTGGTCTCATTAAACTGAGGTTAATGTTAGAGCATTTTCCTTCCCCTGGGAAAAGAAGGTGGTGTCTTACTCTTCTCTCTGTGTACTGCAATTGCTCCTTCCCTTGCTTTAGCTGTTCTGCTTGGCTTGGGCTTTCTCCATGAGTACCTGCCTTGACAGTGTGTCACAGCCAAGCAGGGTGGTAGAGAGGAACAGTTAAAGAATAGCTCAGGCTCATTTCGTTGATTTCAAGCTAAAATTGTTCTTAAACTTGTCCTCTCCCAGTGAGTCATGGCACCTGTAATTGATAAATGTGGTAAGTCTGGTATTTAAGTGATACTTTGCTCAGTTCTGTTGGTGTGAGATCACTGGTGCTAAGGAAGAGCTTTTTGCTGTGCAGATGACCCAGCCTCTGTTCTGCTACTGCTGACTGTATTGGTAACAGCAACAAGGCAAACTCCCGGGTGCAGGAGAGAACCTGGTTTAGACAAGGCCATGGTGGTGACAGTTTGTTATAGCAGCACCAAAACCTGGAGTTCAAACAAAGCTGGTTGATAAGGCCTCTTTTATTTTAGCAGGGTTGATAAAGTGTTATCAGATGCATAGGTAGAAGTTCTCCCTTCAAGGACCTGTAAGCAGGAAGGAGTGCTGAGGAAGGAATGAGAAGGAGACCTAAATCAAGGCAGGATTTAAGAGTTCTTGAGATACTTGCTGGCATTTTGAAAAGAAAGCTCTTGGACTGCATCCCATTGAAAACCTGTTCAAGTTGAGTAAAGATTGCCAAGGAAGCTCACAGATAGTACCTTGCAACTCTGCTACGTGAGCAAAATAAACTCATTATGGGTATGTTTTTGTTGTGGGGTTAACTTGAGACTGCATCCACACTTAATACTGTCTATGTAGTAAAAACTTCTGACCTGGGCTTCCTCTTCTTGCAAGACTGGATTAACTCGTGTGATTGGGACTTACAACATTTTGGCTGGAAACTCCACTCTCATGGGAGGGCATAAGGAGAAATTGCAATGAATTTCTGCACAAGGTAATTCCCTGCCAGCCTATGCCAAGTTGATGGAGATAAATGATGGAGAGTGTCTTAGCAAGCTGTACACGGGCACCGGGATACATTGCTGTGTGCAGAAGCAAGGAAGCCAAAGGAAAACGTGGAGCTCTGGGATTGGTGACACTCAGCAGTGAGGAACAATTAATGCTGCTCCTGGGAAGGAGCATTTGTCCTTCTATTGAATATGGGTTCACATGCCTCATCTCACACCATCTGAAATGAACGGAGCTGAGCAAGGAAGACAGAATTAAATCTGGTTTTTATGTTTAACTGCTCCTTAGTCTGTGATCGGAAACAGGATCGTCTTGCAACTCTTGCTTTCACTGCCTTTCTATATGAATAGTGAAGAGATTTTGCTTTGTGTCTGGATCTAATCCAATGAGGTGAAAAAGGGGACGTTGTTGTGTTTAGCTGAGCATTCAGGTAAGGAAGCAGCAGGAGTTTGATGTTCAGGGCACTCTGAGAGCTCTGTCAGGTGTCCATGTCCTGAGTACCAGCAAAACTTGGGTTGGCTTAGCCTTGGGCTATTGTTGCCTCTAAACAGCTGCCCTCAATGCATCTTAAAAGAAGAGAATGTTGCACATAGTTTCTGGTAAAAGACTCGTCTTTGAAAGCCTAAAGAATTGTTTCCCTGGAAAATAAGAACATTAGATACATGCAGACCTGGCATAGCTTCAGAGGCTACTGGAGAATTCCTCTCTGGCTACTGGTAGCCACAACTGTTACCAGATGGTTGTAAATGCTGACTGGCAGACAACTGCAGAGCACATGGGGCTGGAGTTTTATGTAAGACTCCAAAGGTGTATGGGAGAGAAACTGGCCTTCTAAAATGTAAATGTGCATCTGGAAGATAAGGTTATACAGATTGTGGAATCTATTTCTAGAATTGGAAGAGATACTTGCCTATTGTTCTAAAACCAAAATTCTTCTCTTTCATAAGAGCCTTGTAAACTTGTGATAATAACTCTGCGTGGACAACCTGCTTGTCCTCTCATCTTCTCCCCTACTGTGACACTCAAAGGTTCTTTGGTCAGAAGGAAACTGATATCAGTCTATGAGAGGTGACTTTTGTAGCTTGCCTTCTCTGATCCTCTCAGCGCTTCAGGGTGATGGTTCTTCAAGTGAGTTACTGCTCAGTTCAGAACTACTACACTTCTTAGCCTGTTGAACAAGTTGTTGTGGGCTGGAGTGTGAGTGTTGGAGCTCTTGCATAAGCAGGCTCAAACAGCACGCTTCTGGATGCAATTAATATTTCAGAATAAAACATTCTAGCAAGGTGTTAAATGTAAAGTTGTGTCTCTCCAATCAAGCCCCCTCTTCTTTGCTCCTAACACTGAGTTTGCCTCTGCTGGTGCAGCTGAGGTCTCTTGTTCTAAAGTGGGGAGGGTAATTAGTAGTTTCTCTGTGGGTTTGCCTCGTTTAACAGGTCCAGGATATTGATTGACAGTGGGAAAGGGTGCGTCTCCTCGGCACTTTCCTTTCCTTGTCTGGCTAAGAGCAAGTTGTGTGTTATACATGGATGTGATACACTCTTGTTTCATTGCACAGCACCTTGTCACTGCTCTGTAACTTTTGCTAACTTAAAGTGAATGTAGCTTTGTGAAAATATGTCCCTCTCTCAGGGCTGTCTAATAAAAGAAGACTTATGATCTGATACTATTTTTGAAATTTCAGTTGAGGTGCTAAGTCACTATAGAAGGATTTACTTTCCAAATAAGCTACACTTTTATTCTTCCTCTCTTTTCTGGGGTCCTCATACATTTGTTTCTGTGCACATTCTTCCCCTCTGTATGTGCTGATGGCTCACAAACACAGACCCCTGTACCAGCTCAGAGCCAGTTTTTCTCCATGGTGATTGGTGCTGCCAGTGATTCTAGGTGACTGGAATGTCACGTGGGTGATATATTCCAGTCACCTAGATCCTAGTGATTCTAGGGACTAAGTGACTCAGGTGATGGATCCACATGTGATCCTCTGGTCCTCTGAACCAGGGCTGCATTGCAGTCCTTTGGTGAGCTCCGGGCAGTGCTGCACAGGTGGCTGGAGATGCTGGAGTGTGAGCAGGAAAGGTAAAAGGCCAGCAATGTAACAAAGAGGTACAAGTTCAAGCTCAGGGAGTTTCTAAAGGGAGTTCTCAAAATATGCCTGTGGAGCATCCTGTTTATCACACCATTTCCTTCTTTTGGACCTTCACAGCTGGTGCAAGGCCTTGCTAGGAACTCTTTGAAAAACAACTCAAGCTCCTCAGAAGTGGCTGCTTTAAGTCATTATCCAAAGGCCATTGTTGCTGGCAGGAGCACAGAAGCAGCACCTTGTTTCCTTGTGCTATTCCCATCAATACAGGTGTGAAAGCTCCTCCCCTCAGTCACTCACCTCCAGCCCCACTCTTTGAAGGGTCCAAGGCCCTGTGTTCACTTGTTTGTTCCTTTGGTCGTCCCTCTCTTTCTCATACAACATCAGCCCCCTGCTTCCCACCTTGCCGTAAGCGTGTATGAACTACTTCTGACGATGCAGAATGTCCATTCTGATCCTTCATTGCACCTCAGAAGTTCTGGTCCTCACTGCACATGCGTGTCGTGTACAGAGTAGCTGGCAAATTGCTCCCTGCCCAACAAATTAAATAAAATACTGAGTGGAGTGTCTGTAGACTGCAGCCTGTGAGAGATGGCCAGGGCAGGAAGGAGCGCTTACACCAGGGTAAGTTGTCGAGATGTGAATTCAAGCCTTTGCTCTTGAGTTGGCAGAGTTTTACTCGTCACTTAGCACCTCTGCAGAGGGGAGATGTGACAGCCTACTGAGCTGTAGGGAATAGGAAGCTGGAGCCTGGTATTCCCCGTGTGATTGCTGGCTTGCAAGTCAGGTCTGATTTGTCCTGCTTGGATCCTCCTGTCGCTATGAGAGACCAGGCACTGGGACACTGCTTTGTGCTTCAGCTGCACAGGGAATTGCAGGTGCGAAATTCCCTTCCCCTACCCCCATCTCGAGCAGGGAGTTTGGTTTGATATTTTACAAAAGCAAG
The DNA here is from genome assembly GCA_013398055.1 of Ifrita kowaldi. NCBI lineage: Eukaryota > Metazoa > Chordata > Aves > Passeriformes > Cinclosomatidae > Ifrita > Ifrita kowaldi. The sequence goes on from VZRS01015381.1 coordinate 17,989, forward strand.
TTAATAATTAATGCAGCTCCCCTGCAGGCAGCACAGCGCCCTTTCTGCCGTGCCCATGGAGAGACCTGAAAATGTGATTCTTTCTCTTTTTGGCTCAATAGCTGGAGGGTTACCTGGGGTGAAAACTGATGCTAGTCAGTAATGCCTGAGCCCGGGAGTTGGCCTTTAGGTTGGGTTTATCTGAATGTTTATGCAAATGCGGCAGTTTTGCCTTTTCTTTGAATAAGGTCAACACAAGGGATCACAAAATGGCCAAGTGCAAAACCCTTTTAAAAATCCTCTTGTTCTATCTGTACTAGTTTGCTTTATCAATGTGAAAATGGAACTGTGAAGTGGTGCACCAGAGAGCTGTGCTAGACTGGTATCAGGTTTTAGTCACTCGATAGTGATGTTGTCTCAGTCTGCTCTGGCTCATTTGTTACCTGCTAAACCAAAACAAATAACCTACTTCTGCCTGCTTTCTGCTCAGGCTGCTTTTGTTTATATGGCTTTTCTTTTCTTTTTTGCTAGGGTTTTTGTTGCCAAGATACTACAGCAAGGAAGATGAGAAGGTTCTTAAGACCCGGACATGATCCAGTGCGAGAGAGGCTCAAACGTGACCTTTTCCAGTTTAACAAGGTATGGGGCTTTCCTCAGACTTCAAGGCAAATCTATCCTGAGCCACTGCATCCTGCAAAAGGAGGGATAAACTACTTGAGTGTGGGTGGAAAAGTTAAATTTAGGAGATGTGGTTTGTTCTCTTTTTCAGTTCTGTCCTTTTCTCCCCCGATGTGCCTGTGTAGTTTCCTTTAAGCTCCTGGGCATGTTCTCAATTCTGTCTGTCCTTTTTAAGAGGAAGGATATTGTGATGCTTTTGAGTGCCACTTGCTGGAAGAAGAGATCTTCACAGCAGCTTTTCTATCCTCTGAGTGGTCTGTCACTTGTCCTGCTATATGCTGGGACTGTTGCTGTTAGAGGTAGTCCTTGTTAGGAAAATAAACATTTTTCTAAAGATACACAGAAGCCACAGCTTGTGATGCAGCTGACGACAGAGTTCTTTGTCCCTGATTATACTTTGGATTTACAAGTGTACCTCTGCTTTTAAATGTGAATTTAAAAGGCTGTGCTAGCACCTAGGCAGCACAATGGCCATTAATAATGAATTTACTATTATCTTAGTCTGAATCTGTTTCTAGGTTTTTTCCTTCCCTCTGTGAAGAAGAAATAGCAATGGCTGTGCTATCTATCCAACACTCTGGGCATTCTTCTTTTGAGCTCTGGCCAGGAGCATAGTGCTTTTATCTTTGAAAAGGCCTAGTATTAAACCATTGCTAGGCTAATGGCTACTTACATCTTCTTTGGGGAGCAGAAATATATTTGTAGGTTTTGTGTTTCCAAGGTTTAAATGGAGTTTTTCTGAAAAGCATGATGGATAAATTAAATCAGCCTAGGAAATAACCTCCTTGATTCATTAGAATTGTAGTGTAGATGGATACTTGAAGTGGAACTGTGGATATTTGAGATAAATGATTTGATGTAATTGGTACTAAGCGACATCAATTCCATGCATACCTCCCTGCCTCTGGGGAGACAGAGGAACTCAGGAGTGCTTCAGGTCTGTGTTCTGCCTGCTGCCACGAGGAAATCCTAGTGCAGATGCAGTAGAAAAATCAGTAAATGCAGACCAGGTTTGAGTTGTTTGCATCCGGCTAAATGCAATGTCAGCTTCGGAAAAGATGTCCCAGGGATGGCTCAGAGTTGCTTATAAGCATTTAAAATTATATATACATTGGAAAAACTTCTGCTATTTTAGGGATGTCTCTTCCTTGAATATGCCTTTCTCTTTTGAGAATGTTTGGCTAAGCTTTACCTGCCAGAGACACACTAATTTGGATGATGCAAAACAGGGTTGAAAGAGCTGGCTTTTGCAGCAGAGGGCTTCCAAATGTATGAGAAGCTGACATCAGGATTTGTGACTCCATTTGATTCAGCCCTGAAGGTAAATATTGCATCTTGTTTCTAGGGAGACAACTACTTTGGACACTTCCTAATGGTTTACTCTCATTAACAGCTTGGTAATTAAAGGCCCTGTAAAATGCATTTGCACCTTTAAGCCACAGTAACTTGTTCTTTTCTAATAAGAATCAGAAGGGAATGAACATTACACCAGAATCTTTTATACTCTACTTTTTTCTTGCATAAAAGTGAGGGGTTTTTTTCCCAAGTCTTGTGTCTCCCATTCCAGTATTTCCAGAGATAATGGGTCATTTGAAAGCTTCTGCCCTTTGATCCAACAAACATCTACTCACAGCTAGGGTAGACTGAGAAAATCTGGGAAAGTCAGACCTTAATTCTGAGCTGTTGAAGGTTGTGGGTTCAAGGACCCAAGAATCATAGTGCTTTGTGTGCCAAGGCTGTCCTGGTCTAATATGCTATTAGAGCAAGCACATTAGTGCTGGTAAGCAGGTTTTTAAACACTTGTTATTTGAGATCTTTGAAAGACTTCTGGTTAAGAACCTGCTTGGGAAATATTTTGTGGGACTGTAAAGTTGCTGATCAGAGAAATTGCACGGTGGATTTGCACCTCTTCTGTGTGTGATGCGGGTCATGACTAAAGGCAAGGTCTGTACCTTAAAGGTGCTGGGGATTCCTGCCCTCATTTTACACTGAAGTTGAATATAAATGCATGATGCCACACAGATTTAGTGTTAGTGTAGTGGGATGTATTTGACCATGCTGACCTAGAATGGACTTCAATTTAGAAAGTCTATTTAATTGGTGGTGGTGGATTTATGTTTGTTTACTCTGTCAGGTATAAATAGGCTGTGATCTTTTTACTGCCTCTCTCTTGCAGTTCTGTTTTGCATAAGAGGTGGTCCAGATGGTTTTAAAGGACTGGTTGATGACTGGACTAGCACTTCAAACTGTCTTCAAACTTGTATTTGTTTCAAAAAACACCTTCCTAAATTCTGCTAGTCACTTAGCTTTGCATATCTGTTTCTCTGTATGAGTAAGAACTTCCCATACTTGTGTGTACCTGTTGCAAGAATCTGTTTTTAGCTCAGTGGATAGAATGAAGGATAAGGTATGGGGACTTGGCAGTCTACTTCTTTGAGTTTATCCTGCTTTTGGAAGTAGTATTTGGATGCCTTTGGCTCAGTCCTAGCCCTGCAGAAGAAACATGTTCAGGCTGGCATTGTCAGACTAGATGATGGGTAACACACAGGTGAACCAGCCTGTCTTACAGCTGAACATTACCCAACTGGGAACATTGCATTTAATTTATGACTTCATGTTTTTTCCCCTCTTTTCAGCCTTCCTGCCCCTTTGCTGATGGGTGTGATGGATAGCTTACCTGAAATCTGAATTAGTGTCTCTGCAAAGTGGAGTTAGCACATACAGGCTTCATTGTTTCTTCAAAAGATGAATTAACAAAGGGACAGGGTTTGTGTTGCCTGTGGCTGGGTTTGTCTCTGCTCTGTCATAAAACAGTCTGAGAGGAGAAGCAGAGACAAGTGAAAGGAGGAAGACAGAGCTGCATCGGCACAGCTTTAGTGTAGGCCAGGAACAACTGTTCAGTTTGGCCACATTTTTCCCGCAGTAAATATGACTGACACGAAGCATTTCTGTCAGTGCTGCTGACACCAGGCTTGCTTGAGTCTGACAAATCTGTGGAGAATGAAAAAAGCTCCTACCTTTCCCCAAAGAAACAAAGGCCCTTTTGAGAAGGAGGGCACATTGTGGGCACTCCAGTTTCGTGTTTCAGCTCTGCTGAAAGGCTCCATTGTAACCTCTGCTGCCTCCTGCCCCCCTCTCTCCCTCCTGTTGCGTTTACCTGCTGGGCAGGTGAAAGGATTGGCTGATGAAAGCTGCCGAGAGAGGGGAGGGAAGGAGGGCAGCCCTTCGTGTGATTTAACAACTGGGTGCAAATAAGTACAAGGAAAAGATCTGGATAATCAGGACAGTGAATGTGAATGCCTGGCCGTGGTGGTGGCAAATGCAGCCCAAAAGCCACTGTGAAGCCTTTATTGCCCAGCTGTGGAAACAAATGAATGATATAAGAGAGAGTTGTCCTTGTTGCATCTTATGGGCATCTTGGTTGAAGATTCAGAGCTATTAGAAACCTTTAGTACATTTACTGCTCTCCTTGAGCAGCTTTGTAGCACAGTGTGGTTGTTACTGATACTTCTCTTTTGCAAATTTGTCCATGGAATGGGGGGTACTTCACATTTTAGGTTGAATGAAAACCTGGAGGAACAAAAAATCACCCTCCTATTATTATTACTGAATCATACACACTTGGTTGTGCAGTTCATAAGTCTCATACTTGAAAATTAAGGCCTTTATTGACTTGTCTAATGTGTTTACAAATTAACACATCAAACCCAAGATATAATTAGGCCAATATTAAGGCTGGTGTTGACAGCTTCCTAACAGGCAGTGCAACATTGTATAAGTCATGGTTTTCTGAGAGTTGTGGCTAAAGCTTTATCTTCTGGGCTGGATGAAATCTTAGAATAATCACAGTTTCTAATTTATGTGTCACTGAAAATTGCACCTAGTTGAGCTGATAACATGACAGTGCAGTGACTGTGAACAAGTTGAAACTAAAACTAACAGGGGAGTTACACTGGTGTCTCCCTAACAAGTTCCTCACTTTGTTTTGGATGAGAGTGGAATGGTGTTTATTGCCTGTGCTACACCTGATTCATTTAAATGCCTGATTTGTTGTTAAGATAACACGTTACCTTGGATCTTCTTCCCAGAATTTTGCACCATAGCGTTATACTCCCACAACTTTGACAATTAGGAAGCTTTTCTGTGTTGTCTCAGTAGCTATCACAGTGCAGAGAAATTCTTCTGTGCTGGATTAGGAAACTGCCATGTTTCAATTCTGAATCCGTTGATAAATTCCTAATTTCATACAGCCTTCTAGGAAGCTTCATATGTGTAGTTATGCAAAGGTTGGTTAGCAGCAGCTTCAAGGGTGACAGTAAAAGATTGACTTCTCAAAATTTGTTTTTGATAGTGCAAACCTAACACTTAAATTACCCTCTTAGAATATATATAGGTAAGGCTGGAGATTAAGTTATCATAAAAGGAAGTAAACTCAGTGGTTTTGGAGCTTGTAGTACTAATCTTGGCTTACTACCTATAAAAGGTGAAATTACTGACTACTCTTTTGCCCAGCCTAATGAGCTGGCAAGCAGAAAATTGAGAAATGCTCCAATATTTCCAGTTTTATCTTCTACAGAGGCTCATCTTCCCTTAAGAGGACCTCAGGCTGGGGTAACCAATATTTAGAGGATGGAAGTCTTTTCTTGCTGCTTAGGAATTGTGATCAAATGGGTAAAACTGAAGCAAACTGGCAGACTCTGGAGTCAGCTGGATCCTCCTGTGCTGTGTCTTTGAGCAGGACATTAAAGTGCTCTGCAGCAGCTGGGGCACCTCGGGCTATGGCCTGACCACAGAAATGAAACCGGTTCCATTTGATTCTCGTGCAGGGGATTAAGTTGGGAAATCACCTTGCAGGAAATAAAGTCCAGGTGTTACTTTTAGGCTGAATAAAGCATAAAACTTAAGTCATGTGGTAGCTTTGCTTCAAAGACATGATGGAAATGAGGATGGGAGTGAGGTGCGAGTGCCGTAGATGGAGGATTCTTTAATTTTGTTTGTTTGTTTGTTTTTCAATAGTGAGTGAATGAATTCCTATTCTGTAGCTGGCCAAGCTTGCCTTAGAAGAAGGTATTTTCCAGAATCTGGGCCTGTAAGGATCAGTGTTTTCTAGGAAGCATCCCTGTTAATCTTCTCTATTAATCTTTGGGCACACCAGCCCTCTTTACCCAGCTGTGTGTTGGTGCATACTGATTTTGCCTAAACCAGGATAAGAGCTGTGCCTTAGCACTTCTGAAAACCTCACTGAGCTATTCTCCAAGCATCTTGGTGGCATCCTGTAAGTATGTCAGGAGATTATTCCCTGGTGTGTAAATACATCAGCCATGCTCAGTGTGGTGTGTACAAACGCTCAAAATCTCCCTCCTGGAGCAGTGTAAATTGTACTTTAGGGAAGGCACTAAGGGCAAGCAACACTGCTCCCCGTGACAGTGACATCTTTTTAGTCCCAAATGGCTTTGAATTACTCTGAGGTGGCCTAGCAGGCTCCTGCTCTCATTAAATTCCAGTATTCCTCGTGCTCCCTCTGGAAAATGGATATGGATTACATTAGTTTTCCTGACTGCTCATAGGAAATCTGTTTAGTTTCCTGGATGAGCACTGATGTTCACTCGTAGCTCTGCATTGCTTTGCACCATTTCTTCATGTCAGTCACCAAAAAGAGGTCAGGAAGGCTGACCTGTGTGGAATTTGGCAGATAAAGCTGATCTTACAGCACACAGCATTTGTGTCAGACTTTGAAATTGTGCTGAGCAGTTGGTTTACAGAAGTGCAGCTGATGTGGAGTGATGGACTGTGTTGTATTGACTGACTAAACTATGTTTATGCAGAGTTATTTATAATCTTAATACCAAGAGCTGCTTGGGCTACTGTTTTCAGAATATTTCTCTTTCATTTCTATTACACTTCTGGATATTCTGGCTGTGGAGCCAGGGATTCTTGGCACATGTTCATCATTAGGCTGTTGTTCAGCAAATCTAACCTGTGTTTGAGCACCTTTCAGCAGAAAAAGCTGCCGTTAAGTGCTGTATTTCATCTGCCATGCCATGTTTACTTTCTGGGTTCTATCTCTGCCAAACAATACCCATGAAACAAGTTGCTGATCATGATTTTTCCTTCTCTCCCCCAGACTGTGGAACATGGATTTCCCCACCAGCCCAGTGCCCTGGGCTACAGCCCATTTCTCCGTCTCATGGCCGTTGGGACACGATCAGGAGCCATCAAATTGTATCCTTTGAACACCTTGGGTGAGAGTTCTTTAACCTCGACAGAATGTGGAGCTTTGAAGACACTTCCACAGTTAGATCAAGTATGGCAGGCAAGGGTTACTGGAACACTGAACAGTTTGCCAGGTTTTGGAGTGATTTTGGTCTGATCAGGGTGGGATTATCTTTCCAAGAGCTGAGCCATAGCTCCAACAGAAGCTGAGCTGATGCAGATATTAAACAAGATTCTGCTCTTGCTATGCAGAAGGTCAGACTAGATCTGGCCTAAGTTTAGCAATCCTTCACATTGTAAATTCCAGGGTTGTTTAAATATTTGGGGCAGGGTTCCTTTTTTTTTGTTTTTTTCCAAAGCAATTCTATTTCAGAGGTTAAAGCTGAAGTCAGAAATGCTTTCAACTTCCTGAGTTTTTGACCATCCAGGAATTAAAGACCTAAACATTGGACGTGGTAATTTATTTTTTTTTTTTAGCTAATGACGTCCAGTCTGATTTTTGTGTGTATGAGGTGATTCTCATGGCAGAGACCAGTTAGATGAGCTGTAGAACAGGCGTGTCACCCAGCTCAGAAAGGAAAAGTTGGTGCTGTCTCTGCCAGCTTAATCATTCATTGCTGGTGGTGTTTGTGCTCAGAGGCTGGACTCCGCATGCAGGCAGTAGCCATCTGTCTCCTGGTTACAAATTAGTTAAGCAGGGTTGTAGTGTCTGGGAAACCACGAAACATCCCTGAGAAAAAACAGGGTCCAGGCACCTCTTCTGCATATGCTGAAAGAAGAAGTGAACTTCCCTGTTCTCCACAGTGAGCACAGCCTGCAAATTTTACAAGCATGTAAAATCAAAAGTAGATTGCATTGATTCTTTGCAGTCCAGCTCACCAACAGTAAAACGTGGTTTCAAACTAATCTCTTTTCATCTTGCTTGCTAGCAAGCTTCTTATCAATTAATTGTAGCTGTGGGTCACCTTAAATACTGTAGATCCTCAACAAGCTCATCAGATATGGTGCTCCTGGGGTGGAGTTCATAGGTTTACATGAAGAAAACAACACTGTAATGCAGATTCACTTTATACCTGATCAGGTAAGTGCATTTTCAGTACCTCTGTGACTTGTGTAGATCTCTCCTGAACAGGTGTTGATTTTATTCCAGAGATGTGGGCTCCTGTTACCAAGAATATTCAAATGCTGCTTGTTTGGGAATGTTTATCCCAGTGTATTTTGTGCTCTCAGCAGTGCTTGTTGCTGTGAAGATGATCAGTAAAACTAAAAGAGAAGCTTTAAACTAAAGAGTAGCTTTATTGTTCATAACTGTTAGTCATTTATCTTCAGCAACATCCTGGGAATGGTAATAAGGCCAGGATAGTTCAGGCAATCTGCTGCAGAAGCAAGAACTTTCTTTTCCTTTTGCAGCCCCAGTTTTTCAGTAGGGCTGGGTGGTCTTTCCTCTGCACAGCAGATAGAACAGGAGCTGCTGCTGAGCTGATTTAATTATATTCAGGAGCTCAAAACAGCACAACTAACCTCACCTGCTGTTAAGTTTGTTGCCTTTGTGTTTTGGGGTATTGAATCTTGCTCCTGGGGATTGCTGAACAGTTATTGCCACACACTAAAAATAGGAAAACAGAATTTTCCAAATGTCTGGTGGCTGTCTAACCACTTTCTCTTTCCCTTGACTGTCAGACTGCTGTCTTGGTCACAGACTTTGTTGCCTGATGCCCCCAGTGTAGCACAAGTGGCCTCTTTATGAGAGGGATTTAATTCTTGAGGCAGTTTTGGGTGTCTGTTTGCTTAACTAATGGTATGAACTGAAACTCCCATGGGGAGTGTTGCACCAGGTGTGGCTGCAGCAGGTAAAATGCTTCAATTTGAACATCCAGCTAGCAGGGCTGGGCTCATAAAAGGATTCTGACACAACCCTCCAGAATGAGGTTGGACATGAAGAATGTGAGGAGTGTGGTGTAGCAGAGTGTATCAGCCCCACCCAAAGCTGGGGTGTGTTCAGCAAACCTGTGCTGAGCCAGGAGGAGGTGAGATTCAGCCTGCAGCTGCATGGCTGGGCTTTACAGCACAGGCTGATCTTCTTCAGGAGCCTAAATCCTTGTCATACCCCTTAGTGATAACCTGTGCCTTTATAACAGGGTTTTTAGCCTCGAGGTTACTTCTTGTCTCCCTCCACCCCCCAAATCTCATTGCTGCAGTGTTTGTCCAATGCCATAAAAAACTGAACCAGCTCCCCAGTCCTGTTTTAGCAGGGAATTATGAACAGCGGCAACTCTACTGCTGAATTTACTGTGTTATATTTAATACTGGCATTCTGAAAAAAGCAAGTTGTGTGATTTTGCAGTGCCAGCTGGTGACACTGCTGGATGATAACAGCTTGCACCTCTGGAGCCTGAAGCAGCACGGAGGAGCATCCGAGCTGCTGGAGGAGCATCGCTTCACCCTCAAAGGGCCACCTGGGTAAGCCACAGGAGGGGCTTGGAGCTGGTCTGGGGATAAGCAACTCAGAAAATTCTGCTATTGTTTAAGCTCGAGCTTGTCCAGTTCTTACAGCCTGCCACTCCTCTGAATCCGTTGAAAGGGCATGCATGGAAACCAGCCAGGAGCTGGCTTGGGCATGGGAGACCAGCTTTTAAAAGTGCTGAACCAGTGCAAAGGGTGACATCTTTTAAAATATTGTGCATTCACTGCTGTGGGTACAGGAGCTGTTAATCTTAAAGGTTAAGTAAATCTAACCGTGCCTTAAGTCAGACTTTGAAATGCTGTTGTGGTTTTAGTTTCACTTGATCTTGCCAGTTTTAGGTGAGCTATTTTTAGGAACACTTAGAGAGGGTTCTGTAAAAAAGGTGTCTGGTTCTTTGTCCATGCACTTGCCAAAAATTTTTGACATAATTTGTCTTAAAGCTGATGTTTTCCTCCTTAAAAAAAAAATCATGCCTCCAAAACAAATGACGCCAGTAAATGTCCCTGTTTTGTTGTTAACTGTCCCAAATTCAGTAACAAGAGTCTCTTTGCATCCCCAGCTCTCCACCAAGTGCCACCCAGGTAACAGCTGTGCTTCCCCATTCCTCACGGGAAGTGCTGTACCTCGGCACAGAGAGTGGCAACATCTTTGTGGTGGAGCTGCCCTCATTCCGAGTGCTGGAGGACAGGACCATCACCCCCGAGGCCGTGCTGCAGCGGTGAGTGAGCAAACAAGGGGTGGAATCCCATTACCAGACACATCCTTTGTTAAAATGTCACCCCAGATCATGTACTGGGGCCTCACTGTTGAGTTAAGCATTGTCCATATCTGCCTGATTCTCATGAAAGTAACTTTCGGTCTTGGTGTGTGTTAAGTAACAGTTTCTGTCCTGGTCAACCTGGTGCTGTCATCGTGGAGGTACAGCATGTTCACTTGGGGTGAATCTGCAAACCTTGTGCCCTGGCCCTTGTGTTCAGTTTTGAAAAAAAAAAAATTTTTGTTTAGCTGTAATTACCCATTTATTTTTTCAACCGCTGGCAGAACATCTGGTACTGCTTTGTTCAAATGGGGATTTTATCACTCTGGAGATTTGAGTGCTGCTGAAAACTGTCCTACTTCATGTCTCCTACTGACATTTCCATCCTACCTTTATTCTGCAAGAGAATAGGGTGGGTGGTTCAAACTGTCTTTACAGTCCTGGGATCCAGTCCTGGAATTCATTGTAAACCTTGGGCTTTCCTTGAAGAAGTCGGGACTGGGTGCATGTCCATGTGGTAGGCCTGGTGTGATGTCTCCCATAAGATTTTTCTGCTGCTTGAAGGATTTGTGAGAAGATTATAATTACCTGTTTCAAATTTTCACTTAATTTCTTATTCTTACACCTTCTGTTGCAGTCCTTTTAGGTTGTACCTGGACTCAGCTTCTGTTGGTTTTCTCTTCTGCTCCTGCAGGATACCAGAAGATAACTGCAACAGACGATCCTGTGAACTGGTGGAAGCCCTTCGGGAGCATCCTAAGAACCCTGACCAGATCCTAATTGGATACAGCAGGGGCTTGATTGTTCTCTGGGACCTGCAGAATAACAAAGCAACACACCGTTTCCTGGGCAGCCAGGTATTGATTCAATCCAGAGTCAGTTCAGCAGGGCAGGAAGGGCTCTCACTGACACTGAAGACAAAGCAGGTGCAGGGAGAGCCTGACAAAGCTGCTTTTTTAGTAAGAACGGTTGTTTTGGGGAGATAACAGCTCTCTGGATAGCAGTCATTTGTATGGCTTTCTTTTCAGCAACTGGAGAACCTCTACTGGCAGAGGGATGGCAGTAAATTCATTAGTTGTCACTATGATGGAAGTTACACCCAGTGGCCAGTATCCAGTGACAGCAGGCAGCCAGAGCCTCTGGAAAACACTGTGCCTTATGGTCAGTAAGTGAGGTTTAACTGTTGTGTATTTGTCCAAACTCAAACTAATTCGGAGCTTGTGTAGGATATTCAAGTCACAATTCTCCCTAGTGTTTAATGGCAAAATGCAGAGGTGTCTCTTGAATGGCTTGTGAGCCTGGACTAAGGGATTTTAGTCCAGTTTTTTTCATGGATTTGAAACTCCCTTGCGTTGTTGAAGTCTGTCCTGAACATGGAGAGCAAGTCTGTTGACAAAATTAGTGCCCCTTATGGATAAGGGTGTTGGTGATTCAGCTCTTCGTTTTAGCTGGTGTCCTGTTCAGCAGGAGTTGCTTGGATCCTGTGTAATTAACAGTGAGCTGAGTGTATTTTCTGTTGGCCTGAGCAGTGATGAAATGAAGCTTCTGATTTGCTGGAACCCATCAAATGGGATGACCTCACCTTTTGAGCACAGAGAAGCTTCTAAAGCTCTATCACTTTATGTTAATTTCAGGAATGACTGTGATTTTAGCAATCCTTTCTAATTAATCAGCTCCTCCAGCAGCACTTCCGCTTCTTGGTAGCCATCAGCAACATGGTTTAGAACTTCCCCTGAGCCTAAGCTGTGTTTTGCTGAGGAGTTCTGTGGTCAGTGTGTCCCGGAAGACTTGTCTGATGTGGCTTGGTCTGGGGAGGTGGTGCTGGCTCCTACTAATTTAGGTGGCTCCCCTTGGGGTGGAGGGTGAGGTGACCTGGCTGAAGCAGAATCAGCAACTTCTGCTGTAAAGATGCATTTCTTGAATTGTAGCAAAACACTCTCTTTTCTCAGGTCCTTTTCCTTGCAAGGCCATCTCCAAGATTTACTGGCAGACAACAAAAAATGGGTGAGTTTGTGGTGTATCCCTTCAGTCTTGCCTATTTAAAGGGTGCAGTGTGCAATGCCATATAAACCCTTTAGAGTAACATTATAAGAACCTGTCAAAGTTTCTTTGACATTTCTTTGAATTTTTTCTCACTCCTCGCTTCAGCACACACCACTTTAACTCTCTCTTAAGGCTTCCTTACATAATATTCCAAGGAGGAATGCCCCGGGCTAGCTATGGGGACCGGCACAGCATCTCTGTTATCCACGGCAGCCAGCAAACAGCCTTTGACTTTACCTCACGAGTGATAGACTTCTTCATAATCTTCAGTTCAGATCCTGCTGCAGGTGCGTGATGGAAGGGCATTACTGAGGAATTAGGGTAACTGTGTACGTGTGTGGGAATCTGCCTGGTATAAATAGCATATGAAATGTGATAAGGAGGTCAGTTGTTTGGGGAGTTTCTGAGGCTTTAGCAGAGAATCACAGAATCATGTAGTTTGGAAAAGACCCTTAAGATTGAGTCCAGCTGTGAAAGATTTCCCATTTAAAAGTGAAGTGTAAAATACTGGTGTAAATAAAGGGCTGGTTACAAATGCCATACATTCCTCAAAAAAATTAGGCTACTCTGTTATGAGAAAAGATCTCTTAAGCTTATGTCTGTTTAAGATGGCCACTGGACATAACCAGGTCGTGAAATGAGGATCTGAATATTGTTGTTTGGAAATAGCACTTCAAAGGAGGCTAATAATTAAAACCAGAATTTACTCCCACTGAGATGCTGCTTCTTTTAATTACTACCTGGATTTGTGTCTGGAGCTCTGGGTAATAAATCAGCAAAGGGTGACATAGAACCAAGGGTCAGTATACGGAGAACTTAATTTCCTTAGTGCTGGTGAACATGAATGTAAACTGAATAGTTCTCATTCCTGGAATTGTGTAGAGCTTGTCAGATTCTTGCTTCTGTTGAAGAGTTTTATTGCCCTTATTTCTGCAGTAACTGTATATTCTTTCCTTTCATGAAACTCTGAAGGGTTTTCCCCAAGAACTCTTTGTTTAATGCTTCTGGTATAGTTCTTGCTTCTGGCTAACTTGGAGTAACTGAGTATAAAATGCTATTTCAAGCTCCAAAAATGTACAGTGTTGGAAGCTGGATCAAACTAAACTGCAGATTTTTTAGGAGCTTTTAAGTAAGTCTTCTGTTACTGGATCTTCTCAGACTTTCTAGTCTCTGCTTTGCCTGCTAGACAGGTTTCCAAACCAATTTGTCCAGTGTCCTGCCAGGGAGGGTGGTGACAGCCACAGCTCCGCATCAGAGTCTGTCGGTGCAGGTTGGATCCCTCCGGCCTGTTCTGGGAAGCAGAGCACGGGTACAGGGGAGGAATGTCTTGGGAAAAGAGGCAGAAAGAAACAGCTTTTGGATTCCCTCTTGCCTCTTTTCCTAGATCTTAACAGACCCTCTCAGGTCACTGAAAAGACAGCAGAGAAGTGCAGAGTAACTGAGCAGAAGTGCCTGTATGTGTCTGTTACTGATTTTCCCTGCACAACACTGCCTTTATAAGCGTCTTCCAAGTGAGCAGAACCTACAGGTCTAAACCTTCAGGCTCACAGTGCTGATAAACTTGAGGTACTGTTCAGTGCCTCAAGTTCAATACCTTTTGGTATTAATGAAGGAGACCCTTTTGCTTTCTATGAAATGGTCAGAATGAAGCTTCTACATGATGGAACAAAAATCTTAATCCTGAGCTTTTTAGGTCAGAATTGGACTGCTTAGAGTTCAGTTTCTGGAATATGATTAGAAATCCTTTAGGATGAAATAACTGAACTAACAGGCTGTATATTTCTACTTCCCAAGACTTTAATTATATAGTTAACACCACTGCCAGTGGGCTCAGACAGGAGCTGCTACAGGAAACTGAAACTGTTGCACTTAGGTGAGGAAGTTTTGTACAATAAAATGAGGTTTCTGTGGTTGACAAGCTTCCTTGTGGCTGATTGCCTAAGCTTAGTGGATCTACGTAGCTTGCCTTGTTTGCCCTTAAGCAGTCTTCCCTGCAGTGGCAATACCAAGGTATTAATTGTATACCAAAGCTCTTAATTTGATAAGCCCAAAGCTTATGCATTGCAGCATGGTTGTAGCTGGTGACTTTCCACTACCCTGAATATGCTGTGGAAACAGTTTTTAAAAGGCCAGCCCTTCCTGTTTCTTTTTTTTATTTAATGAGGTGGGTGAGTGTATGGCAATCATGACAAATTCTACTGTGCCTGCTACTTCAGCAACTTAAAATCGATTCTTGCCATAAGAAATTAGCTCAGATGTGTGTCTTTGCAGGGAAAAAAATTGTTAAAACAGAGCACTTTTGGTTAATGTTGGCAACAGCAAACTGCAGGGCTGTTACAGTACAGGGATGATATTATTTGTTTTATTATGAAGTTCTGTGGGCAGCTGCAAATGATGGCACATAGGAAAGCAAAGTAAAACTGAATAGAAAACATTTTTTTCGTGAAGAAACAGAACTAATTAGTGATGTGTTGTGGCTGGGCCTAGTCAGAGGTGAAACTTGGGGTGGCTCACTAGTGATGCCAAGTACTAATTACTTGAATTTAATTTTGCTGAGTGAACAGTGTTGGTATGTGCCTCTTGCAAGTGTATACCAGGTAATCAACCAAGTAAAGGAGGGAAGTAAAAGTACAGTTCAGGAGGGAAGGTCGGGGAAAAGCTGAGTTAGGTACTTTGCTAATGGCTCCCTGTTTATCACCCCCAATCCAGCTTTGCATTCACTCAGATTTCTGTAGCTCTGTTAATTGTCACTGCTGTGAACTGGCCTGTGGTTTTGGTTTTCCCCACCAGTTTGCTGCTGGGGCTGACTCGTGAACCTTGCTGCAATAATGTGTCCTTGTAGACTAATTTTTTTCACTCAAAATTTTCCACTGTAGCTAGAATTAAAATTCTTGTTTGTGCCAGATGTCACCAGTCAAGTTACATTAACATATTTCTTTTGTAGTTGTTCCTAATATACATAAGAATTATTAGATGATGTACACATCTTTAAAAAGAAAGTCTAGAGGATGTGTCACGACATATGAGAAGAAGGGAAAATGAAAAGTAAAAGAGCTGAATTGTAAATACTTGTCAGTTCAAGCAGAGAAGCATTCTGCAGAACCCAAGGCATTAACATGTTTAAGCAGCTTAGCCTGGATGGACTGTGGTCCTAACACAGCACTAAATGGGTCACTGCTGGGGTGTATGCATGTCTTTCCACCCAGTGCTGTTAATTAGCTGTAGGTAGAGTCTTTGGAATTCTGGCTGTTACAGTAGTAAGTATGAACTTTGTGTTATTTAGTCATTGTTGTTAACAAATTTTTCATTCTGTGATGGAATCTATTAAAAGTCACTGTTACAGTCCCAGGAGTGATGTAAAGAAACATGAATTTGCAGTAAATCTGTGAGTGTCTTCAGATTCATACTCAATAGGCCCAGTTAACACAGAAGCATTTAAGGTTTTTTCCAACAAAAATGTTGATGTGGAGCTGTGTGATTACAGTTTTCAAAGCAGCCTTACAGGAAGCTTGTTTGCACTGACTTTGGAGGGTCAATTTTGTCAGCCTCAATGAGTGTTGTTTCTGCAGAGTTCGATGACCCCTCTGCCCTGGTGGTGCTGGCAGAAGAAGAGCTTGTGGTGATAGACTTGAAAAGTGCAGGCTGGCCAGCAGTGCACCCTCCATACCTGGCTTCCCTGCACTGCTCAGCCATCACCTGCTCTCACCACGTCTCCAACATCCCTCTGAAGCTCTGGGAGCGGATTATCAGCGCTGGGAGCAAGCAGAACATTCACTACTCCAGTATGGTATGGCAGCTTTGTGTCCCCATGTGTGTTCCCACGTGTTTAGGACAGTGTGACTGCCCAGGGTGTGGGTGGTCTGTGCTGCTGATGATCTGCAGAGGGTGCAGCCCCACCAGACGCTGTCCTGCCTCTTAATAGGGTCGAGAGAGGCTTTTTCCCAAAGCACCACCAGTACAGTTACTCACACTGGGGAATTAAAATGTGATATTTTTTTAAGCTTTGACAAGCTAGAGGGGAAGTCTGAGTATTCCCAGCTGTCGGTGGTAACAAAGTTCTCATGTAAAAGCATGAAGCTTCTTGGGGAAATGTGTAGAATGCCTTCTAAAAGGCACAGTTGGTGTCAGAATGGGAACATTAATCCAAACAAAAGCTGACAGCATGGACTGTTTCACTGCCACTTGCACTGGAGTTCATGCTCTCCTGCTGACTTTATATTCTCTCCACACTGTCACTGCTTAGGAGGTCACACACTTCTCTTACTGTATTTGTAGCCGTGGCCGATTGACGGTGGCACCAACATCGCTCCGGATCCTCCGCAGAGGGACTTGCTGCTAACAGGGTAGGTACTGACCTGAGTACCATCAGGGAGCCCTTTCCAGTTCCCCCTTTTGAACTAACTGAGGTTTTCCTGTGGAGTTAAAGTCTGCTCATCTTGTAGGGAGGAGTCTGCAGCTTTACAGTGCAGCATCTCAAAGCTGTGCTGCTGGCTTTGTAAAGCCAACTGATTTTGCTGCATCTGAGCAAGCAGGTTGTGATGTCCACAGATAACCCAGAAAGTGGCTGATTTTTAGTTTTGGTGTGTTATCCATTCCCCCTACTCCCAAAGCGTGTAGGAGTGCAGGCACTAATCCAGCCTGGTTCAAAGGCAGCAGTGTAAAAGTGGAGCTTAATCCTGCATGTTTTGAAGCATTTTTCCCTCTACCTTACCCTCTGAATCTTAAAATAGAGGTTACCTTGGACTCGAGTCTGCTTTGATCAGCATGAACAGATCTAGCTAAGAGGTGGAAGTAGCTAGCAAGAGATTGTCTCATTGCATAAAAATGTACCATTTTCTTTTCAAAGCACTTTTGAGAGTTTCAATGGGCTGTTCCTCTGATTTCATTCCTGATGGAGCATGTTAGAAGCTCCTACCCTTGTGTTGGAAGACTGTTGCGAATTTTCTCCTGGAGAACTAAGATTAAAGCTTGATTTTTTTTAAAATTTTATTTTTTCCCTTCCCTTGCAGTAACTATATTTTTGCCTGGATGAGTTTTTCCTTCCATATGCTACACTTTTTGCCTTTTCCTTTTGTCTTTTTGGCTTAATCTTGAATTGGTGTGATGGTGTCAGATCACCAAGAACAGCTGGATTAAAAAATCCCAACAAACTAAAACAAAACAAAACCAAAACCCACAAAAAATAGTCAAGAAGCCAAAAATCTTCCTCTTTGTGGTTTGTTTTTCTGGCTCTGTATTTTCCCCTCTGTTTTACTCTCCATGTGCTGTTCTCCTGTGTGATGTGTGTTCCTGTATCCTCCCCCCCAGGCATGAGGATGGCACAGTGAGGTTTTGGGATGCCTCTGGTGTCTGCTTGCACCTCCTTTATAAGCTGAGCACAGTGAGAGTGTTCCTCACGGATGCAGATCCCAATGACAACATGAACACCCTGGGGGAGGATGAATGGCCTCCACTCCGCAAGGTAAGAGAGCTGCTGCTTGTAGAAACTTTCTGAAAACCCGGGCAGTTCTGATTCCTGCCCCAGTTAAAGACCAGCCCCTCTCTGTTCTCTTGCCTAGGTTGGTACCTTCGATCCTTACAGTGATGATCCAAGACTTGGGATCCAGAAGATCTACCTGTGTAAATACAGTGGATACTTGGCTGTTGCTGGTACAGCAGGACAGGTATTGGAATATGAACAATCAACATAAACATTGTTTTCAGTGCAGGTTTCAGAGTAATCTGGAGATCTGCTAAAATTCAAAATGCTCAGTTCTCTCATGGTAAATTGATCTGTTTTCTGGAAATGCTTCATGGGACCCTGCTCTGGTGAGGCCCCACCTGGAGCACTGCATCCAGCACAGGAAGGACATGGAGCTGGTGGAGTGAGTCCAGAGGAGGCCACCAAGTTAGATTAGAGGGATGGAGCAGCTCTGCTCTGAGGAAAGGCTGAAAGAATTGAGATTGTTCCGCCTGGAGGAGGGAAGGTTTGGGGTCGCCTAATTGCAGCCTTCTGGAACCTGAAAGGAATCTACAAGAAACATGGGTAGAGACTACTTACAAGGCCCTGGAGTGACAGAACAAGGGGGAGTAGCTTCAAACTGAAAGAGAGTAGGTTTAGATTAGATATTAGATATTAGATAGGAAGAACTTCTTTACTGTGAGGGTGGTGAGGCACTGTAACAGGTTGCCTGAAGAAGTCGTGGATGCCCCATGCCTGAAAGTGTTTAAGGCCAGGTTAGATGGAACTCTTGACCGGAAAAGATGTCCCTGTCCATGGCAGGAGTTAGAACTACGTGATCTTTAATGTGCCTTCCAACCCAAACCATTCTGGGATTTTCTGCTTTCTCTAGCTGGTATTTTAGACACTGTCTGCTGTTACTTACCTGTCCTGAGAGGTGCTGTAGTTTAGCAGCTGTAAGGAAGGGCTGCAGCTTGGAGATCTGCCTGCACAGCAAAAGCTGTAGCAAAGGTTGTTCTCTTCATTTCAGGTGCTGGTGCTGGAACTGAACGACGAGGATGCAGAACATGTGGTGGACCATGCTGAAGCAGATCTCCTGCAGGACCAAGAGGGCTATCGGTGGAAAGGTCACGAGAAGCTAAAAACTCGAGATGGCCCTGTTCGATTTGAAGCTGGTTTTCAGCCATTTGTCCTTGTCCAATGTCAACCACCAGCTGTGGTCACCTCTTTGGCCCTGCACTCGGAGTGGAAACTTGTGGCCTTTGGTACCAGTCACGGGTTTGGGCTTTTTGACCATCAGCAGAAGCGACTGGTCTTTGTCAAGTAAGTGTTGTCTTTCCAGGGAGTCTGTGGTAATCCTTATGTTAATGATGACCTGGAATTACTAACAAAGCTAGGTGTGATAAGTGGTTTCTCATGTGCTGTCACTGTAGCAAGAAGCTCTGCTTTTTTTTTCTCCACCCTGGAAGATCTTCCAGAATATATGTGTTCCAACATTTGTGTGGATCCTGTTGGACTCTTGGGAGCAATTGCCACCCAGTAGAAAGTGACCACGTGGCTACTGTCTCCCTCTTCCAGGTGCACACTGCATCCCAGTGACCAGTTGGCCTTAGAAGGTCCCCTGTCTCGGGTGAAATCCTTGAAGAAGTCCCTGCGTCAGTCATTCCGGCGGATCAGAAGAAGCCGCGTGTCCAGTAGGAAGCGGCGAGGAGGTAGTGGGAATGCCTCAGAGGTGAGGGGTTCACCTTTTTGGGATCTGTCTGTTTACAGCTTGGAGCCTGCTGAGACTGCTTAGAGCAGGAGGTGGTCTCAGCCCTGCTATCAGATCAGTAGCTATTGTTGTGAGGGAAAAATGGCAATTTCTGATGCTGCTCTGTTAGATAAAAACAGGCACGTTTTTAGAGAAGATCAGTTTGGAGGACAAGTTCACTGCTGTGACCCTGCTGTGCCTTTCTATTGCTGCCACCCCTCCTCTCTCTCCCTGCTGTGTCTATCCCTGACTGACAATGTGTCTCCTCATCTGTGAAGGTGCAAGAAGCAAATGCCAAGTTTGACCAGGACACATTGCAGGAGATGGAACTGGCTCCAGTCCAGCGCAAGATCGAAGCCCGCTCGGCAGAAGACTCTTTCACTGGCTTTGTGCGAACCTTGTATTTTGCTGATACTTTCCTGAGAGACAGTGAGTAGGAAAAGCATCTCTCTCTTCTTCCAAATGCGTTTTTACTTCTTCTGCCAAGGAGTGTATTAGGATTTACTGCCAGGAAAACTCAGCACCTCCTGTGTCCTACTTTGTGCTGTGCTGAAAAATCAATATAGAACAAGAACATATGTTGTCATGCAGAATGGTTATTTTACCATTCTGGGCTGCTGGCTAATCCGAAGCAAGTGGCAGTTCATCTTTGAATCAAGTCTTTATGTACGATTTTCAAACGTGCTGGAATGGCATCTGACTTTTTAGTATAAATGTTTCTTTCTCTCAATGCTCTGAAGTTCACCCCTATCTCCAGCACAGCCTTTTAATTTTGGTGAAGGTGGTGGCTGGTTGTGCATCAGAGCCCAAACTGATATCATGCACAAGTTTACTCTGCTCCTATGTGATGTAAATGTGTGAGAACTGGACACAGCAATTGTGGTGGTTCGTGTGGTGGTGCTTTTGCCTTTGCTCACACGCAGTGTCCTTTCTGAGGGCTGCTGGAGGACATGTATTGGGAAAAGAATGGTAAGAACTTGCAGTTTGCTTGGCAAGTCTCCCCAGATACAAAGATATTTAAGGTGCAAACAGAGGGAGGTTTTTATAGCCAGGGAAAGCTGTTACTGAAGGGTGGCATGGATGGTGCCTTGCTCGTGGGCCTTTTTGTTGTTGCAGGCTCCCGGCACTGCCCGTCCCTATGGGCTGGCACCAATGGAGGGACAGTCTACGCCTTCTGTTTACGTGTTCCTCCAGCAGAGAGGAGGATGGATGAGCCTGTGAGGGCAGAGCAGGGTAAGTGTCTGGTGAAAGCAGGGTTCTGCTGGGTCTGAGCCATCACTCACAGGAGTTATGGGCAGAAAAGCAGGATCGCTCAATTAATGCTGTTTATCAGTGACTGGAGCCAAGCGTGGCAGTGTCTGAGCTAAGCAATGCTCACTGCAGCAGCTGAGCTGGAGCTCCAGCACTGCTTGATTTGCCTCAGCCTCATTTCCTACTCACTTCAGAAATGTAAATTTGTGTCAGCTGTCACTGAAGTTTGCCATCAGCCCTCACTGCACATGTCCCTTGTTCTGACAGCTGGGCCTGTTGTCTTTATGTAACAATGGTTTCTGTTTAACACAGATCAGTCTAGTCAGAATGCCCTTCAACTACTAAATCTTTTTAGGCAGCATTTCTATAACCACAGTATATAGATCCCCAGCCCTGAGAGGATGTGAATGACTTTCTAACAGTGTCTCTGACTAGACTCCTGTTTGTTTTTTCTGTTTGTTTTCCCTCCTTATCTTGCCTGTCTAGCCAAAGAGATTCAGCTGATGCACAGGGCTCCTGTTGTGGGGATACTTGTGTTGGATGGACGCAGCACTCCCCTCCCAGAACCTCTAGAAGTAGCACATGACCTTTCCAAGAGTCCTGATATGCAAGGCAGCCACCAGCTGCTGGTGGTATCTGAAGAGCAATTTAAAGTGAGTGTCACATATTGAGGGAGGGAGGTGCCTATGAACTGCGCATGAAATCTGCTAAAGCACTGGGCACCGCTCAGTGGAGAGAGAACTCTTGGGAGTGCTTGTTCTCCTGTACCTGAAGAACAGCCCTGGGACAGCATTTCTGTTTGGTGCAGTCCATAAATCAGATGTGTGCTGGCGAACTGGGTGCTCAGCATAGTGCTGAATATAGAAATTTTATGCCTATATTACATTATACTCTTTGGAGGAGGCTGCTTCTGTTTTTGGATAAGAGTTTTTCTGTGGTTAGTGCAGAAGCAGGAATTTGTGGGTATTTTTGTGAAGTAGCTTAAAATTTTCTTGTTTTGCACACTAACTCAAACCCTGTTCTCTTTCTGTAATAGTTTGTAGCCAAATAGGGAAGAGTTTTGGAAAAATAGGGGAGAAGTGTAGTTACAGCCTGAAGGGTAAAACTGATGTCAGAACAGAGAGAGATTCTCACACTGCCTGTGGCTGATTCCTTCTTGTGAGCAGGCGGTTGGCTCTGGTTACACCTGTGTGTATTCCCTGTGAATGGAAACATTGTCCAGGGAGGGAGCAGCAGGTGTCCCGGGGAGCTGCTGCTGCCTTCGTGCAGGAAGAGGTGTCAGTGTCTCGTTTCTATGACAGGTCTTCACGTTGCCCAAGGTCAGCTCCAAGCTGAAGCTGAAGCTGACAGCCCTGGAGGGCTGCAGGGTACGGAAGGTGACAGTTGCCAACTTTGGCAGCTGCAAGACTGACGATTACAGCGAGAACGACCTGGCAGTGCTGACCAACCTGGGAGACATCCAGATCATCTCCCTGCCCTTCCTCAAGTTACAGATCCGTTACCCCTGCATCCGCAAGGAGGATGTGAGTGGCATTGCATCCTGTGTCTTCACCAAATATGGCCAAGGTGAGGTGGGCTTCTCCCAGATCATCCCTCTTGTTGTGTGTTTGAGACAATGGGAAAGGGCTTAGTGTTTACAGCTGGCTGTGTACACATGTGAAAATATGTCAGAAATGTGTTCATTGTGTGTTTCTGGGCAGTACCAGCTCCCAACAGATACCAACACATGAGTTAGCAGAAGCAGGAGTGAGTTTATTCCATTACTGTTAACGAATACAGTGGTTTTCAGCTTGGATGTGCTCCTTAGGTGACTTCCACCTGGCCGCCTTCCTCTAGTCTGGTGTGGGGGGAATGGCTTTCCAAGCAGCAGGCTCTGGGGAAGTGTCTCCACTGTGCCTCCTGTACATGCCTGTGTCTCAGCACTCACACTGCAAAACTGGGATCCAACATCCTGTGGCTGCTGAAGATGGATTGCTGCTTTCCAGTTCATTTCTTGCATCTTTCTGTGCTGTTTTTCCTAAGTGTCAGCACAGGACAGCAGAATTATCTCTCAGCATAATCTTAAATTGCACAGTGTCTAGGCTAAGCAGAGGGGAGCTGGGTGATCTCTTC
This sequence comes from Ifrita kowaldi, assembly GCA_013398055.1. Taxonomy (NCBI): domain Eukaryota; kingdom Metazoa; phylum Chordata; class Aves; order Passeriformes; family Cinclosomatidae; genus Ifrita; species Ifrita kowaldi. The sequence continues at coordinate 40,676 of VZRS01015381.1, forward strand.
CTCAGCGATCCCTCCTTGCTTAGATAGAAGGAAAAGCAAACCCTTTCTACCAAACATAGGCCACGCCTAGATCTGTTCTTTTTTTGGATCACCTTTGGTTCTGGAACTGTTTCCTGAGAATTGCCCTTATAAATTCCCAATCACCTGTAGGTTTCTACCTGATCTCACCATCGGAGTTTGAGAGGTTTTCCCTTTCCACCAAATGGTTGGTGGAGCCCCGGTGCATCGTGGACATGCCAGAAGTGACAAGCAACAATCACGTGCACAACAAGTCTGGCACAGAGAATGCTGCAAGGAAATCCAGGTAAAGACTGTAACACTCTTGCACACTGACTGTGTCTGGGTAGGGAGGGGAAAAAAAAAACCCTTTGAAGTTATTTTCCATAGAGGGACTGGCATCAGGAAATGTAACCTTCCCCCTGATGGTTTTCCTACTTGGAGGACATTTGGTAGGACACAGGAGGAAGCACTGGAACTGGTATTCCCAAGCTGGAGTCACAAACTTAGAGCAAGCCCTGTCTTGCTTTGCTTGTTCCCAAGTGCTGGGGCTGGGCTGTTGCTCTGTGAAGGGAAATCCAGCATTCCTCCTCTCCTCTTGGAACATCAGCGAGTAACAACAGATCTGACACTCACAGAGATCCTACAGGAATTTTATTCTAAGAGTTTATTAGTGTTCTGTGGTGCCTGCAGACTTCTGCATCACCAGCATGTGGTGAAGGCCTTCCTACACTCAGCAAACCATTTAGCTGATGTGCACTGGAGCCTCTTTCAGCTGCCAAGAACACACAGGAGTGCTCTGCACCCCTGTGCCTCAGCATCAGTAATTGTTTTCTGCCTCCTTTCCTTTTTTAGGGGACCAGGAAAGAGTCCAGGTGACTGTGGAGAAGATGGTAAGTGGAAAAAAAATAAGTGTACTAAAGGTAGCATGGTGATGTGTAAACCTCAAAATGTCTTTCCTGTTGCTACAGTTGATGTTTTCTACCTAAGAACGGGAAAAATAAGGAGGGATGTGGGGGAAATGTTGTGACCTGCCTGGACCATATTTTAGTTGATAGCTCTGAAGTAAATTGTATGTGGAACATTCCCTTAAAGGTTAGAACAGAGTTTTTGCTGCAGGAAAGGTCTGAAATTATTTCAATCTGGTGTTATCCAAACTAGTATTGCTGGAAAATACAGTTCAGTATGTGAGAGACTTTAAGGATTAGTTGTGAAGCATTCAGTAAAGTCAAGAAGTACTTAATGTGGGGAAAAAATCCGGTTCCATGATGGGTTTCCAAAACCGCGCTTATTTCAGGTAAAGGGGAAAATATTGTTAGGTAAAAGCTTTTTTCCCTACTCTTTTTTTAGAAAGGAGGTCTGGGAGGCTGATGGAACATGCCTTACTCAATGATGAAAGTGAGTGAGATGAAGTCTTGCTGCTGAGAGGGAAGGTGCCTTTCTGGGTGGGAGAAGAAAAAAGCTGCTGGGAATTTTGTGGATTCTAGTTCCAAGGGATCTGTAATTACTGGTAAAAATGCTGGGTTGTCTTGAATCCCCAGAAATGAGGGGTTGGACAGATAGCCATGCCCTCGGGCAGGGGTTGTTCTGCAGAGCTGCATTCCCTGCTGAGATAAGAGAAGGATCTTTATTTCCAGTAGGACTTGTGTAAGATGGCAGCTGGAACAGACAGTTCCTCTGGGGCTCTGGTACACCGGGATTGGCAATGTTTCCTCTGGCAAATGACTGCTTCAGTCCTGTGTGCCAGCCTGCCCAGTAAAAACCTGGTGCTGTTGAAGAGGCAGTGGTGATCCAAGGACTGACCTCTGAGCTGTGGGAGGCAGGTTCTGGAGGCTGTGCATGGGGAGGTGGAATGTGATCAGGCAGCTGCCTGAAAGCAGATCCCCTCTGGTTTGGCTCACTGCTTTAACCCTCTGCTTTCCAGAAGTGCTGAAGGAGATCCAGAGTACTCTGGAGGGAGGCAGAGGGTGAGTATCAACCAACTTCTCTTCCTGATGGCTGGGGCTGGCAGGGGAGGGCAGCTTGAGGTGACAGCAGGGGGGTGCCCACCTGATGGCAGGGATCCTTGTGCTGGAATCTGGTCACGTGTGCATCCCACAAGCTACCAAAGGGCAATAATGAGAGTCAGGTTCTCTTTCACATGCTGTCCCTTGACGTTTTTTATGAATAATGCTTTGTCTCTTTCTCTCCGAAAAGCAGGAGAGATCACATTCCCACATCCCCAAGGAACAGGACTCTGAGTATTCGCATACAGGTTTCTATTTGTGTCAACCCATGCTGATCTAAGGGCAGGCCACACGGGCTTAGTTGCTCAAGGATGGGACTCTGGAGTTTTAATCCTGGCTTGACACTGTCCCTTGGATGTGCTCAGTGTCTCTGCTCCCATTCTGTCTCTACAATAGAGCTGAGCTACCACCACGGCTGCGGGGCTTTATCTCATCTCCGTAGAATGGTCAAGGGACAGGGGCTACCAAGTGTAGGCCAAGGACTACTGTCTGCAACGGATGCAGGAAGCTTGGTGGAGTTGGTAACTGCTGGTGTGGAAGGATCAGTGACTGCCTGACATGCTCTGCTCTGCGCACTTCCTCTGGACACTACCTCATCCTGGTCTTCTGTTAGCCTCTGGGAGTGGATGGGATGAGACTGCATTGCAATAAGGAATCTCTTCTTGTGTCATTGCAGGAGCTATGCAGAAAGAAATTCGGCAAGAAGTCCGTTAGGGCATGGACTAAGTAATGGAGGAGGTAGGTGAGGCTGAAGATATTTGAAGTAGCTGAAGGAGGCAGAAAGTAGAATGAAATTTCTTTATAAAATTCAGCTTATTTAAAAGCTTTGTGCAGAACTCTGACTCGAATTTTCAGGGTGGGAATCTGCTGGCTGAGTGGTGTGTGAGCACTGCTCAGCACCTTACTGCTGCACCAGTGGTAAAGGAAGAGCTAAAAATCCTTTGAAGGCTCCTGACTCTTGTCACAAAGTGAGCTGGTGAGGTAGCCAGAACTCCCAGCAACAATCTGAGCATATCAACTCGTTAGCTCTCATTAGCTTTCAATGCCTGCCTCTTAAAATGGCTTTGCATTCTTCCCTCCTACAGCAGATTGACCAGAACTCACCGAAGACTTCCTGGCATTGGATCGAGTGCCATAACACTACTGACTGGGCAAACCGTCCCTGGGGAGAGGGCACCAGTGCTCCCAGCAGCCAGACTGGGGAGCTGCAGCTCGTGTGCTGTGCTTGCTGCCTCTGCCTCCCCTTTAGTGCCTCTTGGAGACCTCTCCTGCTGGAGCCCGCCTTGCTTTAGGACAGCAGTGGATGCCAGGTCTGATGCACCACAAGCCTCTGAGTACATCTAACATTCAAATGTTTGCACATTTCTCTTTTCTACTGGGCTGGGTTTTAAATTATAAATGTTTTACTGCCTTGGTGCAGGATTTTAATAAATGCACACTGTTACCTCCAACAATTATTTTTTGTACAATTTTTTAAAATCTTATGGGTATTTCAGTTTTAATGGAAACATTTAGAAATTTACTTTAAGGAAAAAAAAACATTAAGTAATATATGCTAGATTCCTGTGACTGCTGTATGTGGTATCTGAATGAGTAATTTTGGGGTTTGTTTGTTATGGTACTGTTAACTGGCTTTATGGATTTGGGTAGAATCTATTTTTGTAGCCATTCAAATCGGAGGAAAACTAATTGAATTTGATTTTTGTTTCAACACTACATTGCTCTTTTTTTTGGAAATAAAACTCTGAATTCCCTTTTGTGATCCTTGTCTCCTCTCAAATCTACTCTATCCTTCAGCAGCTTCTTTCACACTGCCCACAGATGCCTGGGAGAAGGTGGAGCTGCCCTCTGAGCTGAGGGGCAAAGAGCACTGCTGGAGGTGAAGCAAGGTGGTGGGTGGGAGAAGCAGAGTGATTGTGTCACCATCCTGCGATCCGTATGGGATGGGGTGCCGGGAAAGGCTCTGCTTCAGATTATACTTCCTGGAAGGTCATTGCTGGTTCGTCCTGGAATAACGTGGGTGATAACACTGAAGGGAGACAGGATTGATCTGGCGGCGCTGCTATGCTGTCTGCCAGTGGATTTGGAATTGAAGCAGGTGAAACTCTGCATAGAGCAGTTTGCTCCTCTTTAAAATTTCCTTCCTTTATCCCTCACCTAACACCACTTTTTTTTCCAGCTAAGAAAAAGAACAAAGTATTCTGAAATTTCTCCCCTGTAACTTGCTTGTAGCACTGACAGCCAGTGAGGAAGAGCTAAATCCTCCTGGAATGGTGCTGAGTTGCTGTCCTTGGCATGCTTTGGAAACCTCTCCTTGGAAGCCCTCTTGTTTCAGGCTCTGTCTTGATCTTCCCAAGCAAGGCTGAGGGATCCTTTCTTTCCTACAGCACTTGGATGGCACATTCTATTGTGCAGGAAAAAATGGTTGCAGAGTTGCTCAGGTGGCGCTTCAGGCACCCTTCCTTCTAAAAGTCTAATGCCTCCTTTGAGACCTAATTTATTGCTAATGATGAGAGCCTTCTCATTCCGTTTCCATTTCCAAAGTCATTTTCACTTCCTTATTTCTGTTTGCTTCATTATTTCCTTGTCTCTTGCTGCAGGACTGAGGCTGGCAGGGAGGTGTCCTGCTGTTTCCACCTCTTGTGCCAGGCACTGATGCTGCGAATTTACAGGAAATTATGGTTTAATCAGCAGCTTCTGAGCTCGTGTGACCCTGTGCATGTGCATCATCCTGGTGCACCCAGCTGCTTCTTTCTGCTCCTCACAGAAGGACTGATTCTAAAGCCTTTTCTGAGTATTTGTTTGTTGGCAGGCTTGGAGGAAGAGATGGGACAGTCCTGCTCTGAAAGGGCAGGAGCAATTTATTATCTTCTCCCTATTTTCACCCATGTAACTTGAAAAGTCCAATAGGTCCACTGAAAGAGTGAGAGAGTCACAAAAATGCTGCCATTATTTGTACACCCTAAACTGCGTTTAGATTCAAAACCAACAGCAACAAAAAAATTAATCCAGGCTTCTTATTTTCCTCAGAGCACAAACCAGACTAAAAATGGGATGGAGTAGTTTAGGGTATGTGCTGAGATAATGGCAGATTTTTTTTCTAGCAGAGCTTTGGAACTGAAGGATTCACTGGAATGAGCTCTGTGACTTGTTGCGGGCAGAGACACTAAGAATCCTTTTAGAGCTCCTATGCCTAAAATACAGGAGAAATTGCAAAGGGACAAAGCAAGGCAAGATTGGAACTCATGAATTGTGCTTTCAGTTGTGTTCTGAGCTGAGCAGGAGGGGATGGAAAGGCTTGTGACAGAATTAGGGTGTTTTTTTATGCTGTCAGAAAACGAACAGCAAGTAAAATCGGTGATGGGATGAGATGGTCATGAAGGGTGGAGCCTTCAATGAATGAATGTAAGCAGCTTTTGAATGTAATGGGGGAAAAAAATCCGTCTTCATCTCTCCCTTTCAGGAACTGCCTTCTGAGCCTTGTGGTTCCTCTTAGCCTGCCCCTCAGCTGACAGTAGAAATAATGGCGTGTTTCTGATCAGAGGATTCAGCTGCTGCCAAACCCCTTGAATTTTGTGCCTACTCCTACTTTTCACTTGAACTCCTTGTCTGGGATCTGATAGACGTTTGCTGGTCCTCTTCAAGAGCTAATGCTTTAATGCTTGGAAGCACTCCGAGGGCTCATTGGCCCTTATTACGGTTATTGCCACTCAGGCTTTGGCAGAGCTTCCCCCTTCTCCTGCTTTGTGCAGCCTCACTGGGCTCTGGCACTGGGAAGTGTCCCTTGGCTGCAGGATACGAGTTGCTGTTAACACTGACTTGAAAAAATCCTTCCAGCCATGCTGGCACAGTGTTCCCTGACCCCCACAGACCCAGTGCTCTGCAGAGGGAAGAGTCTTGGATCACAACTAAAGAACAAATTTTCCACATCTGAGTACACATATTGGGTCCCTAATACGGGATGCTGTTTTATAGTGGCCCGAGTTCCAGGTCAAATGCTTTCTGGTAACGTGAGCTCTTTTATAGGGTGGTGTGTTTGCTGCCAAAATTCTCTACTCCTAGAGAAGCTTGGCCTGGAGCTCTTTTTTTTTTTTTTT
>VZRS01015381.1:46782-198228 GCA_013398055.1 Ifrita kowaldi
TTTTTTTTTTTTACTTTTCAATAGTAATGCAAGCTTTCCTCAGATGTTCAGCAACTGAATATTTGCAGAATTTGTCTAACAGTTCTATTAGAAGAACATAATGTTGGAAGGAAAAGTACTTTTCATCTTGGTCATGAAGCCTGAGGTCTGTCTGGTTAGTGAGAGAATTAATTTTTTTTTTTTTTTTTTACAGCTTAATTGGTCTGTTTCTTAGAATATGGTTTGTGTCTATGGTGGCTCAAACAAATTCATGCCTGGAGTGTGGTCCTGAATTCAGCCTCCAAACCACTGCCTATGTTGCCTCATGGATTGGGATGTCTTTAATCAGAGCAGGAACTGGTATGGCTGAAAGATGAGACAGACTTTAGTGGAAATTTGCTTCTAAATCCCAGCAGTCCTTGCTAAGCCACATTAGACTGTGTTACCTCTCACAAGCAAAGACCAAGGTTGTGTTGCAGCTGTAGCTGATTCCCTGGGGTAAACCAGGTGGAAAAATTCCTTCAGTATCTGCCACAAGCCCTTGGTCACAGGGAGCTGGATGCCTTCATTCACAGCCACAAGTCCCAAAGTGCTTGGATTATTTCCATGCAGCACCTCAACCTCTTTCTCCAACGTGATGATGATGATGGGGGTGTTTGACAAGCTTTCCAGGTTAGGTGCAGCTTCCCAGAGGACCTGCAAATCCCTGTGTGAAAAGACTGCTGTAGCAGTGCGATGGTCCTTGAGATCATCCTGGTGTTGGTTAATTTGTCCCAACTGTTGCTTAGGTAGAAATGGCCTCTCTCGAGTATGATTTTCTTGCAATGAAACTGTTGTATGACCAAACTCCTCGTTTCCATCTTGCCTCTCGTGCCTTTTATGCATGTTGGCTGATCCGTGGGGATGGGAGGGATGGGTTTGCTGGGAACACAACCAAGACAGGAGAGCTAAAAGGCTCCTTGCACTTGTGGCTTACTTGTTTCAGTAAGGAGGAAAACAGATAAAAAGGTACTTTGAGGCTCTTCCCTCTGCTCACCTCTTCCCCAGCTAAATGAGTAGAAACTGAGGCTCTCCAGCTCTTTGTGGCACAGCTCTTGTATGCAGAACTAAGTCGTATTTTAAAAGAGCTTTTTGGCAAGGGAGCCCTCTCTAAGATGGATGGTCCTGAGCACATGCTGACAGCATCAGGCAGAGTCACCCGAGGTTGGAAGGACCTGTATCTCCAAGGGCAGAGCCCAGCCTGTCCCTGACTCTTCCCCTTCAAAAGACAAGGATCTCTTCCTCCTGTTTGCTCCTCTGGCAGATGAGTCTGTGCATTGTCTGCTTATTCCTACAGCCTCTGCATGTTCATTTGCTTAAAACCAGTCTCTTGTTCTCTGCCTATGCTTAAGGCAGGGACTTCAAAAAATGAAGCTTGGATTCTGCTCACACTCTCCTTCCTTAAAGGGAACTTATCTTTATCAGATTGCTGTGCTGAGCCATTGAAAAACAGGCTGAGCTCCTAAAAAACCCAAATTGGCAGCACAAGGACATCTCTGAGCTGCTGAACATCACCCCAGAGTCAGATATTGCAGCTCAAGCCCTGATGGGGTAAGAGTCCAAGGAAGCAGAGAATATGGCAGGATCAAGAAAAAGCTTGGCGTTATTTCCTAGGCAATGTATTGAGGCAAAAGTGGCTTCAGCTATAGCTGAGAGAGCTTTATTCCAAACTGCAAGTTAGCCACAGGAGTGGAGTTTGGGAGAGGTACTTGTCAAGGGTGTGATTGTTCTGCAGACAAACACATCCTCCTGACTTTATTCTGATACAGATAAGAGCAGATGAACTGCAGGCTGTGAGCAAAGGAGGTATCACAGTCCTTAATCAGTTTGATTACCTGTGATCTCGTCAGTGCTGTGACAATTTGCTCACAGTTCAGACCTGGTGATATTTGCCTGTGCTTTCATTACAGGAAGATGTTTTGAATGTAAAATGTAATGAAGATGTGAAAAAAATCCATCTCAAGAAAAATCCATTCTGTCAAAGTAGATCCATGAGGCACAGTTTCTGGAAATAATAAAACTTAAGCATTAAGTGATAGTTACTTACTATGGAATTAACCTTTAAAAAAGACTGGTTTAATTTTATACTTAACTTACTGGAGCACCACAGCAGGTGGCAATACCTCAGCCCTAAAGGCTCCTGAAGCTCTTTGCTAAGAGCAGTGTCAGTCCAGGCACTGGATTTCTGTTGGGCAGCATCCAGGGTCCATCCTTAAAACCCCTAGTTTTGGAATTGTGGTAAGTGGTACACGGGGATTTCAAAATGTAATAATATCATGTCATCTCTCTGAAGTGCTTTGCCCTTTTAAAGCCTCAGACCTTGGATTGGATGGTGGATTGGATGGAAACCACTCCTGCTCCAATTAATCTCTGTTAACTGATGTTGCACAGGCAGATTCCTCCTGACAGTTCTCTGTGCCCATTCAGCTGTTCCTTAGAGGTTTGTTTGTTCAAACCATTAAAAAATCCTGTTTGAGGGTAAGATCTAATTTTTAGTGCACAAGAAAAATGCTCATTTCTCAGTAAGTCAGTTCACAGGCATGAATTAATGTATCAGAACTCCATGTGCCTCATTAATTAATAACATGGGAGGCAGGTACCATTAACCTGGCAGATTTTCTTTGAGGAGAAGGAACAGAAAGTGGCTGTGATCATTTCTTGTTTTATAAAACTGATTTCAGGCTTGATTCAGCAGGTGAGCTGGCTCACTGATGTGCTTGTTCTGGATCTGCTTATGCACAGAAAGAACTCTCCATTGGAATGTATCCTGCGTGCAAGTGGCTCAAGTTCTATAAACCATTTCCTTGTCGCAGTGATATCTGGTGAGAGAGATTTATGTGAGGATCTCTCCTGTGCACAGGGGCAGGTGAGACCTCTCATAAAATGAAGAGGGAACTATCTACAGAAGATTAAGGGAGTTAAATATCTGCAGTGGAACAGAGCATAAGATACAGTGCAGTTAATATTAAATGAGAGAAAGTTTTTGTCATCCTGTAAAATAAATGTCAAGTTTTGGAAGCAATCCCCTTGAGAAGAGTCTTTGAGTGTCTTCAAATGCCTGGCTCAGCAAACAACTCCCAGTTTGTTTCAGATCTTCAGTAGCAAAGCATAATAACAGTGCCTGTGCCTCAAAAGTGTAAAGACAATATCACAGGGCATAAAAAATGTGAGTGGCCCAGTATCTCATGAAAGTTTGTTAGTCCACTATAGGATAATCTGCTTTTGACAGAGCCTCTGTCCAAGTTTCCAAACCAAACTTTCTTCCAGGTACTGTGGCCTTCCTGTACCCTCCTCCTCATTCCCTCCCAGAGTTCAGGAGCTCCAAAAGAGTTTCACCTTTGTGGCTAAGGTCTGTTCTGCCCTCCTGTGCTGCTTGTTCCTGCTCCCTTTCTTCTCTTGGTGCACATTTGTGCTTTTAAATTTGATTTTTAGCTAACTAATGCCTTATGATCTGGAGTAAGGGAATAACCAGCAAGAGCAATTCCAGGCAAGCAGGCCACTCATTTAAGAGGAAGCTCAGCATGAGGGCAACTTACCTGTAAGATCAAATTGCACTGAGGTGACCACCAGAACTGGTGCAAGGGAAACAGCTGGGGAATGTAGAAGACCCTGGAAGGAAGGAGTGGCCCCATAAAGTCACTTTGGCTGTAACATGAGACCTCACCCTTAGCTGCATGATTCCTTCTACCTTTATCTCTGCAAGCTTAGAATCTGCTGGGGATTTTCAACTACCTGGGTGTAATCATTTCAGTCTGCACAGTCTGACATTCCATTTTGAGCCTTTGATTTGTACTTCAGGGGCTCAGCTGCTTTCTGCAGAGCACTCATTCCCACGGGAGAACAGCCCTGGGGGCTGTATCCCACCCCCCACCATTAAAAGGCCTCTTGCTTTCATGTATAATTGGGTTGAAACTCAGTTCAAATCCCGGGGATTTCACTGGCTCAAAGGAATTCTCTACCAAACCCACGGTTCCCAGCTATGCAGAAACAGGGCAGGAGAGCAAGGCCGGCTCATTTGAGGCCACCCAGGTTCCTCCGTGTGCCCAGTAGAAAGGAAGTGTGATGTACCAACATCACACCTGGAGTCCCAGAGCAGCGCAGGACACAGCAGCAGTGAAGGAGCAGCAGGATGACCCACGGGCCTGTTTCTGGCTGCTGCCCATGCCAGAGTTGCTGCTGCTGGCACCACTCTGCCAGGAGCTCCCTGGTGTTACCAAACTGCTGTTACCAAACCAGGCCTGAATTCAGTACAGGCTGGCCCAGCCTTGCCTCCTCGGTTTGCTGCTTTTAGACCTGAACCACAGAGGTCACTCAGGGGATTGGGAGGGAGAAGTCTGAGCCGTGTCTTAGCACGGGACAGAGTCCTTCAGCTCACCCAGATCAGGTCCATCCCTGCACAGAGCCTGGGGCTGTCTCTGACCCCGGGGACGGGGCCAGGGGACGCCGCCTTGCAGTGTAACAGGATCACCCAGCCCTGCTGAACGGCAGACAACTGGGCAGCAAAGGGCTCCTGAAATATTTAAGGGGGCTGTTTTCAAACCTGTGTAACTTAATTGTTTTGGCTTCTCCTTGCAATCATGAATACTTTATTTGGCTTCCTCGGGTTATGGCTGGGGAAGAGGCCCTTGGAGACCTTTTGGCTCATCTTAAAATAGCTGGAAGAAGGCAGCAGAGCCCTTACCAGTTTGAAACAGCGAGAGGTCAGGAATGAGAGGTCAGGAATTCTCTCTCAGTAGCCTGGGGTACAGGCTCAAAGGAGAATATTTTCTGCCAATATGAGGCAGCATATGATATGGGAGCAAGAGTGGAGATATTTTATATTAATGTAATGGGGGGTGGGGGGGAAGGGAAATAGATAAAAAATAGAAAGCTATTTTTAAACAAGTTTTACAGGCTTCAGGGTTCTGACTGGATTGTCAATTCTACTTTCTGTGAAGTGAAACCAAGAGGAGACCCTATTCACACATTTAGCAAGTTTAATCTTAAAAATAGATCTTCCTAAGAATAGCTTTGACCAATCTCTTTGCCTGAGCTATTACCAAGCAAACCAGGTGGTTGGGAATTGATGCAAAGTGTCATTTCTCTGATCAGTCACAGCCAGTTTCTACTCTTTTACTTGTGTGATTTAGTAATTTTTAAAAATGGAGTTACCTTTTCATCTCTCTTTTATGCAATAGCATCAATGCTTTTATTTTATGTAACTGACTTGAGAAGAATTTGCAGTGAAAAGTGATTCTGATGTGTTATTGCTCTCTAATAACTTTTTAAAATCATAATGGCTGAATGCTGCCTGAAAGGACCTGGTATTTTGCACAAATGAAGGAATCTTTAGGAAACTCCACTATCCAGTCTACTCGGGGATCTGGAGCTGAAATCTGGAATGGTTTCATCTTTCCTGGTGCTTATCTCCCTCTCCCTTAACAAGATATGAACCAACTGCCAGCATCTTGCCAGGAGCACTTTAAAAGACAAACAAATGAACAAATGTGTTCAGTCTGTGCAGAGAATTCAGGTTAGAGGTGCTGGGACAGTCAGGCTGGAGACTGGGGTTGGGAGGGAGTATCTGCACCGCCCCAGTTTAGCCTTTCTCATCTCAGGTAGCTCAGAGCAGACAGGAGTCTGAAGTGAATGTGATCAGTGCCTTCATCTCGGCCATCCCGGGGTGAAACCCAAGTATCTCAGGCTTCTGACAAATGACAGAAATCAAAGAAGCAGCTCCGGTGCTGCCCAGGCTATGCAGAGCCTTGAGGAGGCTCCAGCTGATACTGATGGAGTTTGTTAGAGCCATTTCCTCGTCAGGAGTTGAATTTTTCAGAGCTTCTCCTCCCTGCCACACACATACATTAGAAGCTTAGAGCTAAGAGCCCCAGGGCTTTTTGCCAAGATTCATTTAGGAATTCATGATCCAGCTGCCAGCACTCATTCTGGCCTTTATGGGAGAGATTTCTCTTTTCTGCAGAGAGGGATAGAGTGTTATTTGTGGACAGTTAATAAAAGAACGTGATGAAATAATTAACTACACTGTTGCTCTACAGCCTCATTCTTGTGAACTAAGAGAAGTGGAGCATCCGGTGACAGAAAGCTCAGGTAAAATGTTTCTTGAGTTCTCCAGCTCAACCCCCAGTTTTTATCTTTGCTTCTTAGTGGAGGAGCCCTCAAGGTACAGAACGTAACAGCCAGGGGCTCTCGGATTGGGATGGACAAACAGGTCCCACCCAAACTAATGCTGCAAAGCATCTAAAATCTTATCATGTTTCATGTTTGGGTCACTTATTCTGGTGGCTGGCCACACCTGAGTTCATTTTGTTTAATCTCCAGCTCCTCTGGAAAGGCTTTTTGGGAGGGGCCAGGAAACTTTGAAGAGCCAGGGACATTCTCAGAGCAGTAAAATCCTGCTCTCCCTGTGCTGTTGCTTTGCAGCCTGGGGAGAGCAGAGGGAGGCTGCATGTACAGGTCACACTGAGCATTTGTGTCTGCTCTGTTACCTGATTTCCTGAGAACAACCCAGGCAGGGCAAAGCCACCTCTGAATTAAACAGTTTCAGGGACATAAGCACTGGCTGTGAGTAACCTCGGCCTGTCTGCAAGTAAGAGGAGAACGACTTTATTTGGAAATTTGAGTTGAAAGGAGATTTAGTCATTCTGCTTGATTTGGACTGAGATTTAGGCATAATGAGGGCAAAAATGGTGCCAGTTTTGCTCTCTTTTCAGTGCCGAGCTTTCCCGTTTCAGCAGAGAGCTTGGTATTGGCAAGGAGAGAGCAGAGGCTGAGCTATCCGTGCTTGGCTCCCTGGAATAAAACTCCAGGGATGGAGAAGAAAGGGGCCTATGATTTAATTCTTTTCACTGGCCTAAGCTTTTTTTTTTAGGTAGTATTCACTGTGCCTTGTCTGGTAGCCTCTTGCATTGTAACAGATGTGTTTTGGTTTAGGAATTGACCTTTTTAGTCTTTCTTTAGGGCTGCACCTGATCATACCACATCTGACCTTTACCTGGGTGAAATCCCACCTCTCCTTTTATCCCAAACTCTGCAAGCCAGCTGCTGATATTGCTGGTTGAAAAGTTCAAAAGGTACCATGAGAAAGCTTGAATTATTGATGCCACTTTCCTTCCATATACGTGTAATTATCTGCTCTTGGGGCACAGCCCAGCCAGAATCCCTGACAGACTGCACAGCTGGGCAGGCTTGCAAGAGCTCTGGAACAGACCCTGGGCTGCATGGAAACAAGGTATGGGAGAGGGAATATGTTAATTTTGGATGGATGTGACCTGTGATCCAGGTACTGGGCAGCTCGCTGGAATCAGCGCAGGTATGTTACGAAAGTTCCTGTGCAGAGTGATAAAAGAAGGGGTTTGAGCAATTTGTGCAGTGAATGAAAATAGAAACTTAAGAATTCCGTTCCAGGCAGGTCCCTTTAATATTAATGATTGTGCTTTCCTCTGTATGAGTTGGGAGAATCCTCTGTGCTCAGGGAAGACAGACAATTCCCTATTGGTCTCAAAATAGCAACGTGAGCTTTCTGCTCTTCTTTTTATCTGTGGGTTCATGCTGTGATTCTTGACAGCACTGAGGATCTCCTTTCTCTGATGTGAATTGTTCTCATTTCTTCTAAAAAAGGGAGAATGCCATCGAACTGCTCTTTTTCCTGTAGTGATTTAGGTGAAGTTGGTGTGGTGGGGGGAGCTGGAAAACTGATGAGCAGCATCTTTCACCTGCTGCAGTGTGTCCAGCAGGCAGATGGTCCAGGGCAGTTAATCAGAGCAGGTCTGATGTCAAAGGAATTGTTTATATAAGCAATGATTCATCTTCCCATCCCCTGTAATAACAGTGGTGTTACAAACCAATCTGCTCTAAAACCCTGTCTCTGAAGAACTGTGAACTCCAGTTTTTCACTTGCTAACCCAGATTCAGTCTGGGATCCTGTCTTTACAGTGAGTCAAACCAAACTCCTGTGTCTAAGCCCCCTACAAATTCAGGCAGTGTTCCTGACCTTCCTCCTCATCCAAGAACTTCAGCATTTTTGTTTTGTGGAGGGCTTTAGCTCTGCAGACACATGACTATCTAGCAACAGCACATAAAAGAAGACTTTTATTTATTTTTTTATCCTGCATTTGGCACTGTCGAGAAGCTGAATCAACTTTAAGCCCCCAGGAGGACAGAATAATAACAACTGTGCTGTACTGAGGATTTAGGGTCTAATTCAGCTGCCATTATTCTCAGTAACAAAAGTCTTGTTGCAGGATTTAGAGACCTAGGCTGGGAGTATTGGGGTATTAAGTACTGAGGGGGGACTGAAATGAGGTGACCAGACACCTGCATAGAATACAGTCCTGTTCAAAGAGAGGGAGGAAAGAGGATTTGGTGTTAAGAGATGAACTCTGCACTGTGCAGAGTGTCCAAGAGGGTCTGAATAGAGTCAGCTCTAGACCAGAACAAAACAAGCAAGTTTAGAGGGAACCCTGAGGGCACTGATTGTTGAAGGACCCTTAACTGTATGTAACTGCTTTCAGGGCAGCAGCTTTTTGCTTCAGTATCAGAGCTGCAGCTGGGAGAACTGGAGATGCTGTTTTTCCCCTTTGCAGATTGTTCTGTGGTGCAGAACAGCACAGAATAGGTGGTACAGGAAAGGAACCAACATTTGCAATGAGACCCTGTGCCTTACACACACCAAGTGTGCTTTCCTTAGAGCATCAGCCTTTCTGGGCTGTGGAAATCTCAAATGTGGTTTTGCTGCCCTCCTTGGAGTGACTGAGGTGAAACAAACCTTTTGATTCACCGAGCTGTTTCTTACAGAGCTGCTCCCATAGTACTGGAATGCACTTTTTAATGGCCTTTTAAAAAAATTTATTTTAATAACTTGTAAAGATGCTTGGACAAGTTTCAGTCTGCAATCAGGTTGTAAGATATTACGGAGAGTGACTGGATTTCTATCTTTCCTGAGGTACTAAATTCTAAAAATTCTCATTCCCTGTTGGACTTTATAGCAGCTGTAAAGGTTTAAAGTTTTTAAAGCTTGCTGAATTGCAGTCTTGACTGTATGCTTTTCCCCCATCCCCTTCCCTGGGGCAGGGAGATGCCTGTGGATGGAAGTTCCAAAAAACCTTGGCCAGAACTCTTTTGGGCTTGTAGCCTGTGTACAGACACTGCACCCCTGGCCACTGGGGCGCAGGGTCAGAGTGTCAGACAGGTAAATATATTGCCAGCATCCCATAACAGTCTAAGATCTGACTGGAGGCTTCCAGACGCTGGATTTCAGCCTTTAAATAAGTCAATGCTTGGTGGAGTTAGTAGGAATCAGTTACAAAATCTTGACTGCTCTATCCTCTGTTACCCACTGACAGAATTTGTAAATCTGTGATGGGTGGAAGTTTCTCTTCTGCCTGTGGAGGATCCACAGAACTGGCTGAAAAACAAAGAGAAAGAAAAATGAGAAAATGGAGAGGAGGCTTTAATGGAGAAAGAGATGAGAGGACAAAATATGTCACGGAATTTCCCTGTCCTGTGTGCTGGTTTGTTCCCTGCCCGTCACTGGGTAATGTAATCTCCAAGACAGTTCCAAATACCCCCAACAAGAGCCTTTTAATCTTTTTCCTTTGGGAAGATATTGCAGACTGATGGGTTTCCTTGCTGTAAGATTTTTCCCTTAGTCTCATTCTCCTCATCCATTCACCTCCAAGTTTTCCTTTCTCTGAGCCATCATTTCCTTCCAGTTGTGCTCTGTTTTGTGGTTTGGAGCCTTTCCTTGCAGGGCTTGGTGCTGGGGACCCGAACCCAGGCTCTGCCATCAGCACTTCATTCACTCACAAGGGCAGAAGTGCAGCCTGGAGCCCCAGTGGGATGTCTGAAGCAGCAGAGGTTGACTCATAAAATAAAGGGTCCGTGTAACTGGGAAAGGATAGAAATGATGTTTTGCATCAGCCTGAAAGGTTGGACACTTTTACATCCTTTATTCCATGCATATGATTAGAGGAAAGATAAAGAGATAAACAGGTTAACACTTGGGATACTGAACATTGCCCATGCTGCCAGGCAATGACAGCTCACTCAGGGCAGTTGTGTGGAGGTTATGGCACACTGCAGTGGTGTTTGCTTCTGACACTTATTTCACACAGATCATTAGGTGTGTTCCTCTTTTCTTCAGCACAGAGAAGGTTATTGGAGAAGCAAAAACTGAAACAAAATAATCATTCTATCTTGAACTACAGTGTGTCCAAGCCTTTGTCAGCTGTACAAGATCTCGGACACATGGCCTAATGATGGGATTCTTGGGGTGTCCTGTGCAGGGCCAAGAGCTGGACTTGGATGATCCTGATGGTCCCTTCCAGCTGATCATATTCTATGATGGTATGATTCTAATAAAAAGAGAAAATCAGGGTGATTTGTGACAAAATAAGCCAGAGATTAACCTGGAGGGCAGTCAGTTTGGCACTGCACAGGCGAAGCTCTGCAAACATTTATTTGGCTCCACAGAAATGAGGCAAATTAGTACTCAGGAGCATCTGGCCTCCCTTTGTAGCTTATTTCACAGCAAAATGCACATTTCCTTTCACAGGTGAGTCGAGATAAGCCCTCACCTATTCCTGAACACTGAGGAAATGCCTCCTTCCCGATCCAAGACTCGGCAGAAAAAGGCTGGAAAAGAGAAGGTGTTCAATTGTGAGAGAAACTCCACAGGAGAGTCAAAGATCCGCTGTGGGAAGCGGAGGGAAGGTAGGAGCAGAGGCCAAGTAAAGGGCAAAGAGTCACTGCCTGGACAAAGTGACAGCCTTGGAGAAGAGCCCTCAAAAATCCAGAGGCTGGGGAGGCCTCAGGAAAGCAAAGAAAATGACCACAAGAAGTTATTACGGAGAAAAAGAGCCTGCAGGAGAAATGATAAAAGTGAATCTGGTTTGGGGAGAAAACATGGAGTGTCCAGGTTGGAGGGGAGAAAAGGGAAGGCCTTCAAGCAATGGGAAATGGCATCAGGGCAGGAGAGTGAGGACAGCAGTGACAAGGAGGGAAAAGCCATCTCAAACAGAAAGAAACAGAGTTTTAAAAAGAGGTGTGGAAAGAGACCTGGTGTTGGTGAAACAGGCACTGAGCTGGGGATTGTAAAGGCCATCACAGAGCAAGGTGCTGAAGGTCATTTTCAGAAACAGAACTTGGTAGAGAAGGCACAGAACCCCAGGGGAAGGCACAGAGGGAATCAGGACTCCAAGGAGATTTCTGAGCAGAAATCAGGTTCTCAATCCCAAGGCAGTACAGCACAGGAAAAAGGTGAGAGGACTGGGAAAAAGCAAGTTGAAAAACTTGCCAGGATTGTCATCACTGAAAGCGAGGATGAAAATATTCTGGAAGCCTCAGGTAACTCCTGTTCTGACTCCAGCAGTGAAGGCCATGGGACCCACAAAACAGATACAAAGGAGGCTATGGTGGGCAGCACTTCCAGCAGTGAAGAGAAGAGCAGCTCTTCAGAAGAGAAGAGCAGCTCTTCAGGAAAAGATGGCAGCAGTGAGACAGAAGCTGTGCTCAAAGATCTTCCTGTGAGTGAAGGAAAAGGCTACAAGGAACTGGCTGATGAAAGCAAGGAAGCATCTATTGAACCTGAAAGGGAGCAGGTGTCCACAGATGGAAAAATTGAATCTGTGGCTGAAGGCATTGAATTTGCAAGATTGGAAGCCGAGGAGAAGATGAGGAAGCCAGATAATGTGCTGAGGCAACCAGAATGTGCTCCAGCTGAGAGCAGTGAGGCAGATGATCAGTTAAGCTCTTCAGGACTCCAAGTTAAGAGTGTTAAGAACAGGGAAAATATTGAAGTAGACAAGGAAAATATACTAGAAAATGACAGAGTTGAAGATATGTCAAAAGATGCACACGTGAATCCTGACAGCAATGGGGAGAGCAGCACTGCAGAGAGCATTGATGAAGTAAAAGCAAACGAACCAGAACCACTCCCAACTGCTGTGAAAGCAAAACTTCACATTCACCTTAGCAAACATGAACAGGAAGAGAAGGTGAATGATGAAGGCAGAGAGCTGCAAAATGGCTCTTTCCTCTCCAAGCAGCAGAGGACACTGAAGGAGAAATCTGGGGAGTGTGAGATCCCAGAACAAGGTGAAGAGGCTGGACATAGACAGAGAGACAGTTCAGACTGCAGCAGGCAGGACCTACCAGCACTGGTGCCTACAAAGAAATGTTCTTCTCGATCCCAAATCCCCCTCAGTCTGAAAAACCAGCATAAAAACACCGAGACCAAACTATCACCAAGCCAGAAACGAAATACTGCCCAGATGGCTTTGGGAACCAGCTCAGACCTGAACAATGTTGAAAGCATCTGTTCAAAACCCATGACTCCAGAAACTCTCAGTAAGCAAAAAGAACCCAACATAGCTCAGAGTTTTGAAGAGAAAAGATTAAATGCTTCAAGCTGCTCCAGCATTGCAAAAAAATCATCTGATGAGCACCTCCTTGGAAAGAAGAAGAAAGTTGGAAAAGTTGTTGGAAAAGTTGTAGGAAAAGTTAAACAGAGTTCAGGCCAGTCTACAAAGGCAAAAAAAGAGAAAGCAGAAGAAGCGGTTGCAGAGGCACCTTCTGAAACAGAACCTGTGCACGGTGGGGAAGGATCCAAGCATTTGCACACCCATTCTGCTTTTAGAAAAGTCACCAGCTTGCTTGGCCAAAAACCTGCCAAGAAAGCAAGGCTGAAAGCTCGACTGCTGAGTGTGGCACGTGCAATTGGTATCTCCAGATGGCTCTTGAAGAAATTTGGGAAGAAGAAGAGCAGCAAGCCTTTTGAATTCAGGAGCAGAATGGCAATCCGGATTCTGAGCACTGCGGGGTGGGTTGGTCGGTCTGGCCAAGCCTTCCCTGGTGCAGCTGGACAGCTGGGGAGGGCTGAGCCGAGGGACAAAGGATCTTCTGCTTCCTTAGGGGAGGGGAAAGGTGGTCCTAAAATGGTAGAGGAAGTGGGACACGTTGATTTGCCTCCTGGTGATTCCCCTCTTCATGGAACCAGTTCCTTTCCATGCTTGGATGAGAAGAACGGTGCTACTGATGCCAAGTGTGCTGTAGTGTTCCCCAGAGTCCACAGCTTGGTTAAGGCTAAGAACTCCTTGTCCAGGGGCTCTGGCAATGGTTATTCCCTACAGAAACTGAAATCTCCATCAGAGAGAAAATCTGTCACTCCTGTGCAACAGGGTTGCAGATCCAAATGTGACCTCCCCAGCCAGAGAAACAGTGAGCAGGACTTCCTCCCACAGCGAGAAGAGGAGCCAATCCAGTCATCAGATTATTGCAGTGAGGTCGATGTCAAGGAGAGCTCAGGTGTCCTCCAGATTGCAGGATCCATGGTCACTCCTTGTGTGCACTGGTCCCGGCAGCAGGGGCAGGGATGTGACCCTGCAGTGTGGCTGAACTCCGAGCTGCTGCTGCCACGGCCAACCATTGAGAACCTGAGCAAATGGGCCATGTCCAAGGATCCCCAGCTGGCCAGCAGCCATGTGAGCGTCTGCAGGGACCAGTGGGAGGCAGAAGATGTCGCTGACAACGTGCTGGAGATGGAGTTCATGCAGAAACAGGTACAGGTGCTGTCCCCAGTACTGGAATGGAACTGAACTTCCCCTGATTTTCTGTCATGTATCTGTGCATTTCAGGTGTACGTGTGTGAAGAGCTCTGTGCAGAAGTTGAGGAGATTGAAGATCTAACCAGACTGGAGTAGGTGTCCTCAGTGTCTGCAGCTCATTCAGGTCACAGGGGCTTGCTTGTTATCCTGAAAAGGTGGCTCAGCAACAGCAAACACATTAGAGATCCTTACCTAGATCTCTACCACTCTCCTATCGAGAGTGGGAGAAAATAGAATTAATTGGATGCATATCATAGCTGAGTAACTGATGCTGTGCTGAAAAGCTAAGTAAAAGTCTGAATTTTAGTATTTAAGTTATCGACCTACACTGAACCACTGGGGAGGAGCAGAGGTGCAGAGGGAACTCCTGGCTGTTATGTAGAGCGTGTCCCCAAGCTCTGCTGCACAGAGAGTGCACATTGAACCTCTGCAGTCACACCCCAGAGACAGCTCAGCCTGGTTAACAGCTGGGGAGGTACAGTGCATCCCTGGAACTCTGTCTCTCCTGTTAAATGGTTCCCAGTCCTGAAATGGGATCTAAAAAAACCCCCAAAATACTTAATGGGGAGGGGAAATTAGGTTTAGAGGCTGATGTGACTTCCGTGATGTAGCAGAAGGACCGAATTGGGAATTTAACATGCCATTCTTATTGTATGAAGTGAGTGGTAAGAAAGGACAGCTTGCAGGATGAGAGGCACATTTCTATGTTCTTTGCCTACTGACATTGGCATCTGTGGCTTTAGTGGCTCCTGTTGCCTTCAGCTGTGAAAAATTCAGGTCCTACATCTTTAAGAGCTGTTAAACCATTGATTCACTGCTTTTGTTGAAAGAGAGCCCCTGACACTGCTTCTCACACATCCTCCCCTCCTGTCATCCTGTTGAGATAAACACCTGTAAAGGTTGTGCAAGGAACTGTGATCCCACAGAGGAAATTCTGAGCTTTGAATGCTCCATTCTCTGATGTGTTTGATCCTGGAGATGTTGGAACCACATGAAGGCAGTGAAGAGTTTCTGTCCCAGCTCCCCACAAAATCCTCGATCCCCATATGGGCCATTCACTTAAGAGCTGGACTCAATGATTCTTGTAGGTCCCTTCCAACTCAGAATATTCTGTGATCCTTGGGAGGTACGAAAGGTTAATATTTAATATTAACACATGCAAGCGAAGCTTGTGGCTGACGAGTCCTTTCCTCTGTTTGTAGGGAAGTCTGTGAGAGCTCAGTCCTGCTGTGCCTGAAGAAGAGGTTCCATCGCAATCTCATTTATGTATGGATAGTGACGTTTGGTTTGGTTTTCTTCAGTGCTTATTCATTCTGAACAATGAGCTTTAAGAGAAAATAATTTATATTAGGCCATCAAGCCTTAATAATGCACGAAGTATCTCACTCATTACTGGGAACAATGATAAAAAGGATACTCACATGGCTTTTGGTCAGAAATCAGGTAGCATGAAATATTTGGGGTAAAATCTGAATGTTCCAGTGTTTCTCTGTAATTTTGGTATTTCTTGTCAACCTACAAGCTACCTGGGCTCCTTTTTAGCTCCAGCTGCTCCTAGTGGGACTCACCTATTTTAGCAAAGAAGTTCTGAGTTAAAAATCGTGGATCTCGAGAAGAAACCTTAGAGTTTCTGCAACCATTTCAGTGTTGCAGCCCAGATCTGGTTCTGGATGCTTAATTTTCTCTTTTCCATTTACTGGCTCAGGTGTTCAAACCTGTGCCTGTAATTTCCTGTAGAGCTTGGAGAATAGACAGTGGCCAGAGAAGATGACCATAAACCAGTGAGTGCTCACTTATCCCAAATTATTAATGACAGAGATTTGGAAAAGACCACTGAAAAGCTCTGCCCTGGATCAGTTGGCAGTATAGTCAGAATAAACAATATTCCTTTAAAGAGAATTTCTATATTTGTAGTAATATATGCATTCAGCTCCATTTCTCATTCAGGAAATTCTAAGAAGCCACCAAACTTTTTCCCCTTTCTTATTTTTGTCCTAGACTTACATCGGGCAAATTTTGATTTCTGTGAATCCTTTCAAAGACCTCAGTATCTACTCTGAAGATGTGGCTACCGAGTACCAGCAAGGGACTCTCTCAAAAAATGCCCCGTATGTTTCTCTTTCTCAAATAACTCTCTAAACCCTGTTCTGTTTGTGCTCCAGAAAGCATTTTATTTTCCTCCAGTTCTCTGGTGGAATGGATTCATTCTCTGGATGAATGTCACAGGAAGTGAACAGCCCATTTGGCAAAGCTGTAGCTGCTTGGGCCTGTAATTCTACAGAGCTAAAGTTCATCCCTGGACGTGTCCAAGGCCAGGCTGGACAGGGCTTGGAAAAATCAGGTCTAGTGGAAGTCGTCCCTGTCCATGGCAGAGGAATGAGATGGTCTTTAAGGTCCCTCCAACCCAAACCATTCCGTGATTTTTAGGTCAAGTTTCTTTGATCAAGGCACTCTAATCTCTCTTGCCCGTCTCTAATGTAGATCCCTGATGAGGAACCTCTCAGTGCTGCATTTGTGAGGTAGAAACGTGGGGTCAGTTAACGGGGGTTTCTTTCTGTCCATGCAGACACATCTTTGCCATAGCAGAGATGGCCTACACGCTGTCCCAGTCGTCAGGGCAGGAGCAGTGTGTTGTCATCAGGTAGGAAGAGAAAGGCTTTGTTGAAGGCACTTTAATTTCTTTGTGTAAAGCTTCCACTTTTGTATTTCCCTGTCTGTAAGCTGATCCTTCTGGCTCTTCCGTGAGGGCTGTCAGTGGAGAACCTGAACAAGGTGGATTTTTTTCACTCTATGCAAATACAGTTTGAATTTAGTTTCACTTCAGAGCAGTGGGAGAGAAGGAGTCTGGCATTCCCTAGGGGAATCCTATTTGGATTTGTATTAATATATGCATTCAGCTGCATTCCTCATTCAGAAAATTCTAAGAAGCCACCAGATTTTTTCCCTTTTCTTATTTTTGTCCTAGACTTACATCGGGCAAATTTTGATTTCTGTGAATCCTTTCAAAGATCTCAGTACCTCAGACCTCTTTGGATAATCCTATTTTGTCAGGTTGTCTCATTTGAAGCAATGGGTGATAAATTTCCAGCTGTAAATCAGCATAACCCCTCTGATTTGCTGTAGCAGGGCCTCTGATGTGCCTAGATCAGGTACCTCTGTTTTCATACCAACTTCTTCACTTTGCTCCTGCAGTGGGCACAGTGGATCAGGGAAAACGGAAGCTGCCAAAGCCATTGTGCAATACCTGACCATGCTGTACCAGGGATCTGACAGCCACAGGATCAGACAGGTAAGAGGCAACTGAGCTTGGCTGGAGGCTGTGACGGTTGGGCAGGGAAAAGAAGCCAAAGACAGGGGAGAGAGGCCATGCTGCTGATGTTATTTCTTTGGCTGGACTTGGGACGGTTTGTGGTCCAAGGTGAAACTCCCATAAAGACACGAGGACAGCTGGTGTATTTGTAGCTCTGTGTTTTAATACCTGGGAGATCTGATGCTGTGAAAAGCTCTGTATCTCTTTGAACTGAGAGCTGGTAGCTGCCATAGAGAGCTTTTAGCAGAGTCTGGGAGGTGAATCTGAACAAACACAGAGCAAAAGTAAAGTGAAAGATCCTAGCAGTGAGGGTGAAGAGCTCACAGAGCAACTCACCACTGGCTAGAGAAAATGATGCCAGCACACACTTTAAAAGACATCTTTTAGCCATTCAAGAATTACATCAGTGAAGTCCCATTTCTTAATGTGTTTTCGAACTGACCAGTACATAAGCCCCTTTGGAGTTTAAAACCCTGTGATTGCTACTGAAGTGTTCCCTCCCTCTTTTCTTTACAGCCTTGCGATGTCCTACCCATCCTGGAGAGTTTTGGAAATGCAAGAACCACCCTCAATGACAACTCCAGCCGTTTTGGGAAGCTGCTGAATGTCCACCTTCGACAGTGAGTTGAAGAATCCCCTTGGGGTCCCTCCAGCTGCCAAGGGGTGCTTGGGTGAGACCAGGTAGAGCAGTGCTGAGAGCTCACAAAATAACCCTCCCTCCCCTACACTCTTGTTATCATCAGGGCAGGAAGAGGGTGAGTTTACACCCCTATTTTGCGCTTTTTTGTGTTTCCTCCACAAAAGAACAGCTCTTACTTCTCAAGATGAGTGTTAGATTAAGAACATAAGAATGGCTGAATGGTTTCTACCAAGGACCCATCTGACACCCTGCTGTGTCCCCAGCACTGGCCTCGAGCACTGCCTGAGGCAAGAACAACCCAAATACACACAATGCTTCTCCCTAACACCCCATGAACTCTTCAACATTTGCAGCAGCTCAGGGGTTTTCCTGAGTCTCCTGAGGTTTTCCAGTTTCCTCTTGGACTCATACAAACTTCACTTCATGCCTCTGCAGCAGCCTTCAACAAGTGTTCCATAGGTCTAACCAGTTCTGTGAAAAACACCTTTCTGTTTTAAGCCTGCCTCCTTTCTAACTTCTGGGTTTGGTTGGTTTGGTTGGGGTTTTTTTCTGACTGCTGTCAAGCACTGAGCTGATTCTTTCCTGAAACTGTCTATCAAAACCCTCAGGTCTCAGTCCTGAGGAGCAATGGTTAAATTGGAGCCTGTCTGTTTATATGTGAAGCTGGGTCTGTACCCATCACTTCACATTTATCTACAGTGGGTTTCATGGGCCATTTCCTTGCTCACTCACTCTGCACTGTAAGGTCTGTCTGCATTTATCCACAGTTGGCCTTCATCCTCATTGCCTTGAATAATTTCATACAAGCAGGAAGCTTTGTCCCATTGCTGTTCAGCTCCTCTTCTAGGTCACTTATCAAGCCCTCAGTTGCACTCACAGGTCAGGCACAGACACTTTGTGGAACTCTAATGGTTGTTTCAGACTGTTAAGAGGATTCCCCTTTGTTCCCACCCAGGTTAGGACTTTCCTTCTTATTCCATGGTTGCGTGGTTTCCCTGAAAGTCCCACCATTTTGTCAAAATATTTTGGAAATTCACGTAGATTATGTCCCTTAGATCATTCTTGTCTGCACAAAACCTGTCCCCAGCTTCTGACAGGATCTGTTGTTGCCTTGTGCTCAGTGGCATTGTGGTGGGAACGTCCATCTCCCAGTACCTACTGGAGAAGTCTCGTGTGGTGTTTCAGGTGAGGACCAGTGGCCCCCTCTCTCCCTTATTAACATTTAATCTTAAATTTACTGTTAAATAACAGGGCTGGGAATTAGTATGAGAATTGCTTTCCATTTCTTCTACTAGCAAGGACTATGTCCCCACTGAGTAGCACAGGGTGGTCACTTCTTTTATTTGAATAAAATAGGTTTCTCTGCCTCAAACAGGTTGAATTAAGCCACTTATTAGGGATTACTGGAAGTTAAATCTCCCCTCAATTAGTTTTTCTTAATGTCTGGAGTGTGGAAATAGTCAAATATTAGAGCTGTGTGAAAAGGACTGCTCTCACATGGAATGTTCTAAAGGTTTCGGTGGGAAACCCTGGAAACTTTTCAAATTCTGTGTTTCTGGCCTCGTCCTGCTTACCACAGAATCTGTGTCCTGCTCTGTGAGGGTGTTCTGCAGGGGTTTGGAGCTGGATATGGATCAACTCCATTAACGTGTCCCAGCAGGCCCATGGTGAGAGGAACTACCATGTGTTTTACGAGCTGCTGGCAGGGCTGCCCGTGGAGCAGAAAGAAGAGATGTACTTGCAGGAGGCAGAGTCCTACTTTTACCTGAACCAGGTGAGTGAGCTGAGGGTGCTCTGCAGCAGCTGGCAGAGAGAAACGGCCAAGGCATCGCTTCTGTTTGGTTAGAGAGGCATCAAATCACTTTGCTCCCCTGCAAAGAACTCTCAGGACAATGCTAAAGTCCGCTCCTTCTCATACTCTGCTCCTTCTCATACCTGATCTAAGAATCAATATCTTTGTCTCTTTTGTGACCATTTTCTCACCTTTCAGGCCCCTTCTACTCTGAAAGGACGGACTTTAACAAGGAGTCGTTGTGTAGACTCATGGCTCCATCGTGTGGTGTAAACCCCCTTTTCTCACTGCCTTTCCTTGCATTTGCAATTTACTGCGGGATTGCAGGGAGGATTTCTTTCTACCTTCTGCAAAACACCTGCTTTACTGACTGAGTCAATGGGTGCAGGTTTTATACCGCTGAAATATACTGCTGATTGCAATTATTTAGATTGGAAATTTGTTTGTCAGACTTACATCAAGTCACAATCTTGGAACATCTTTTTTGTTTGTTTTGGTTTGGGGTTTTTTTGTTGTTGTTGTTTTTTGGGGGGTTTTTATGGTTTTTTGTCTGTGTGGGTTTTGTTTTGTTTGGGTTTTCTTAAGATTGTTTTCCATCATCAAGAAGGTCACATCAACAGCAAGAGATTTTTCCTATTTCAGCGTGAGCCAGATTTCCCAGGCGGCAAATTCAAATTGTTCACAGCAGCTGCGGTCAGGTGGAATCCTCGGCAGTGATTGCCATCACCTCGCCTTCAGGCGAGGAATGGACAAGTACCATTAATGACTCAAGGATGGCGGGCAATTAAGGGCCCAGCCCTTAATGTATGGTTAATGGTTCCTGGCTGGCAAAGCATTGTAAAGCAAAGACTTCAAGGTGATAATTAACAGGAATATCCCAGCCTGGTGCAGAGAAGGACAGGGGAAAAGATCAGATTATGCACAAGAGTTAGCAAAGACTGACAAAATCTCTCTTGGGTCTTGGCAAGAAGAAGCCCAAGGGCTGCCTGGACCTCATCCTTGTCTCACCAGAATCTGCTGGGAGAGCTGGGAACTGTGGTCAAAGAATGCCCTTGAACACGAACAGGTTGTGCAGAACGCCCGAGCCAGGATTTCTGTGACCTTTAGGTCACAAGCAGTTGCTGGGAGTGTTCTCCTGTGGAGAAAAAAAGAAGCAGAGTGATAAGCCCATGTTGCAGTGAAGCTCCGTGGCCGAGATGAGACAGGCTGTAACCCCGGGTGGCTCTCTGGGTGCACGGAACCCCATCTGCCTTGACACATCGGGTTCTGGTACCATTTCGGGGAGCAGCTCTGCCGTGATTTACTTGGGAGTGGACTCTGGCACCAATTCTTTTCTCAGGCTGCACCCCAGCAGTGGGCAGGGGGATCCTGGGGAGGTCGTACTGGAATTACGATAGAAGCTTGGCATGTGCGGGTAAGAGAGATCTTAATCTCAAAACTCCAGAGAGAAAAGAGACTGTCCCCTCACAAGTGCTGAGTTTCCACTAGTGGTGTCTTTGGTCTCTTTACTTCGGATCCCTCCAGTCCTTAAAACATTGAACTACTTCTCTGATGATTCCTGCTGGTGGCTTAAACCCTGCCTGGGGCTGAAGGGGCTGATCACGATTATCGGTCCCTTTTCTCTCAGGGCAGAACATGTGAAGTGATGGGGAAGGAGGACAGTCAGGATTTTCTGGTCTTGCTGCAAGCTCTGGAGGGAATCAGCCTCTCGGACGATCAGCTGAGCTCCACCTGGGCTGTCCTGGCTGCCATTCTGCAGCTGGGGAACATCTGCTTTACCTCCTGTGAGGTACAGTGACCCCGACAGCTTAGGAACGGGATATTTGTGCTGAATATTGTTGTTCTCACATGTGGTGGGACCAAGGACGTGATTCCTAACTGAAGATGACATCCTTTGAAGACCTCTCTATCCTTTTAGTGTTGGGCTCTAGACTGGTCTAGGCAGGGACAGAAGATGGAGGCAACCAAAGGTCATTAGAGCTTGAGTGGCTTTTTTTGGAGCCAAAACAAACCTGGGGTTCTGCCCAGGCTGTGGCCAGCTCTGTGCAGCTGAGATGCTGTTGACAATATTAATACAAGAGGAACCTTTTATCCCATCCACTGTTCCCATCTATAATATATAGTAATATATGTAGATAGATAGTAATATATAATAAAGAACACTTTATTATTTAGAAAGAATCCTTTGAACATGCAGCCATCGCCAGCGACACCGAGATTCAGATTGTGGCCAATTTGTTGTGTGTCTCAGCCGAATTCCTGCAGAGTGCTGTCACCCACCGTGTCACTGTGAGTACTCTTCTGGTGATTTCTCATTCCTCCTGAAGCACGGGATATCCTGCCCCAATGTCCTAACCTTAGAAGGCTCAAAATCTGGGAGGTAACAGCAGGAATAAAATGGTTGGGATGGGCTGAACCCCTCAAGGCAGCTCTGTAAAGATGGCAGAACTCACATCTAGGAGAGCTCTTTTGTGACATGAGTGGCTTCAGGTTTACCGCTTTGGCCAGTTGACTCCCACCTCTGGCAGCAAAATTCTGGGTTTAGGTTTTCTTTTGACACCTGGATAAATTCTCAGCCAAATAGAAACAATTATCCATTTATTAAGAGGGTTGACTTCCTTGTTGATTAAAAAAAAAGAAAAAAGGTGTTTTTGTGAGATGATAGTAAATTCTGTCTCTTTGTGTATCCAGGTTACATCTTACGACCGGATCTTCACCCCCCTGTCTGTAGAAGGAGCCGTTGATGCCAGGTGACTTCTGCTGATGTCTGGGTGGGTGAGATGCACCCAGGGGTGCTGTCTTTGCAGTAACTGGTTCTTCTCCCCTCTCCCACTCAGGGACTCCATTGCCAAGACTCTGTACTACCTGCTCTTCGAGTGGCTGCTGCTGAGGATCAATGAATGGTTGGCTCCCTGGGAATCCGACTGTGCCGTGGGCATTGTGGACATCCATGGCTTTGAGGTCATTTTTCATGTTCTTTTGCTATGGTCTGGGCAGTGAGGGCATGTGCTCATCACAGCCTTGGAGTTTCTCACTTGGGACTCCTGTTAAAACCTGCGTGTCCCAGTGAATGCTGACACCAATGCAATACAGAGGTGGAGCTGTGCATCCAAGAGCAGATCTTTTCTTCTCCATGCTCCTTCACAGTTTGTCTCATCTCTTGCTGTTCAGCCTAGTCAGTAAGCCAGGCTGAGAGCTTGCAAACCAGACAGAGGATGACTTGAACTGTTGGGGTTCATTCACACTGACCAGAACCAGCAGCTCAGCTCAGCCTGTGCAGCATTTACAGGGAGCCACAGCTCCCTGGGCCTTGGAAGGGATGATCCCTTTTTTTCTTCGCAGGATCTGGGGGTGAACAGCTTGGAGCAGCTCTGCATCAACTTTGCCAACGAGCACCTCCAGTGGTTCTTCAGCCAGACCGTCATTGCCCAGGAAGAGGTGAGTGGAACTCAGTGGAATTCACACCACCTTAAGGCAGCACACGTGGAATGAGCTGAGGCATCCTCAGAGTATCCTTCAGCGGGGAACAGGAAGCTGAATGGTCCTCTTAAGCAATATCTGTAGAATCCTAGTCCACAGAGCTGCCTATTTAATATCTTTTACTAATTCTGCAGTAAATTAAGGGAAGGAGATTTTGTCAGTACCTTGCTCCCTTTTCCAGATAAGCGAGTTGGTCAGGGTCAAAGAGCCCAGACCTCGATGGGTACTTTTAAAGCCTGTTTGGCTTCTTTGTAGCATTTTCTGTACCACTTATGTCCTGGGGATGAAAGTGTATTTATCAGACTTGTTGCCTTTTACAGTTCACTTTATCAGTCAGCTTAGCAGCCTTCCTCTCTCAAATAAGGAAAATCATGAGTGGCTTTAGAAGAAGTTTCATGAGACAAAACCAGACAATTCTAGGCAAGTTCCTAACAGCAGTGAAACACTAACTTCCTGATAAACAACTCAAACCCTCTATTAACTCACTCCATTTTTCCTTGTTTGCATGGCTGGATTTGGCCTTTAACATGCAGGAGGAATACAGCCAGGAGCAGTTAGCTTGGATTCCTATTTCCAAGATGTACAGCGAGTCGTGCCTGGATTTCCTTACTGCAAAGCCCCACGGCATCCTGTGCATCCTGGATGACCAGACATCCCTGACTCAGGTGAGGAGCTCTCAGCCTCTCCTGGGATCCCTTTCACAGGATGGTTGAGGTGAGGCTGTTTTCCAGAATGATTGCACAAATGTTCAGTGTTTTCACCTTTGGTTTAACAGTGGCTTTTCAGCCTACTGAGTGTGTTGCAGCATCAGGAAATGTGTTTGTCATCTCCTTTACAGGCCACAGACCACACTTTCCTCCAGAAGTGTCATTACCACCATGGAAACAGCCCTTGGTACACCAAGCCCAAGCTGCCTTTGCCAGAGTTCACGCTGCAGCACTACGCTGGCCCTGTCACCTACCAGGTGAGCTGGCAGGGGCTTGGAGCAGCTGGAGAAATAACCCATCCTGGGGACAAGCTGTGGGTGTCCTGATGGACCAGCTCTGTGATCAAAGCTCTCCCCTTGTGACTGCACATCCCTTGAGAGCATCAGTTTATCAGAAGAGAGGAGATTGTTATTAAGAGAGGCAACTAAGCTGCCTCTGGGCAGAAGCAAAATAGGAATTGCCCTCAGTGACACAACAGCCTCAGACCCCTGGAAACCGAGGAAAGCTCTTGCTGCCAGAAAAAAAGTGAGAGGTCAAAGCCTGCTGGGCAATGTGGAGGGGAAAAGGAGCAATCCCTTCTAAAAGCAGAAGTCATTGTCCTGGTGGCAGCAGGAAGAACCAGCTTCATTCTCCAGGGCTTTTCCCTTGTTCCACCTCTCCAGCTGCCTGTTCCCAGTCCAAGTGTGTGTAACTGGGGTGTTTGCCTGTCTGAGTGGTCTGAATGGTGCATCAAATCAGACTTTGCCTCTGCAGGTCCACAAGTTTCTCAGTAAAAACCGTGACCAGCTGCGGCCAGAGGTGCTGGATATCTTCTCCCAGAGCCGCCTCAAGGTACTGCACTGGAAGGTCTCTATTGCGGACACCCATTGATCCACTCATTATCTTTATGTGAGAAGCAGAAAGATCCTGGTCAGGTGTCAGGAGAACCTGGAGAAGTCACGAGATTTATTTTACTGAATTTACTTGAGAATTGAGCGAATTATCTCTGCCCACAATTGATGCATTTTATATATAAACCACCCAGACTGCCCAAGGATGCAGCTGCATTCCTGACACTGCCAGGGGCAAGGGAAAATGGCCCTCTTAGGTTTCGGGTAGAAGAGATTCTTCTTTCCACGTAGTTCGGAGAGTTTTGGTAATTTCTTTGTTTTTGCAGGTGGTGTCTCACATTTTCCAGAGGGCTAAAGCTGCCTATGGTCAGCAAAGGGAGCTGGGGGCCAGGGGCAAAGGGCTCAGGCCTCAAGCCTCCACGCTGGTGTCCAAATTTCAGCAGTCTTTGCAGGACCTCACAGCCAAGCTGAGAGGGTGAGAGACCTTCTTGGCACCCAGAAGTGTGAAGTGTTCCAGGGTCAGCACAGAGAGGAGGGTGACCCAGGGTTTTTCCTTCTGTTTTCCAGGAGCCACGCCTTCTTCATCCGGTGCATCACCCCTAATCCCAGGAAGGTAGGGCAGCACCCTGACGTCCTTATGGAGTCCCTCAATTCCTTCCTTCTTCTCCAACAGCTCTCCTTTCACAGCTGAGATTTTAACTTCTTTATTTCATTTGATAGCTTGAGTCTTTTCTTCCCCATTCTGTCCCCCACCCTTCCCCGTGGCCATGAGTCAATCCTGTGCTGCAGGAGCAGAAGCCAGGGTCAGTTTGGCACCACAGTATCCTTGGGCTCTGTGTTCCATGACGCACAGCCCATGGCAAGATCCAATCCAAGGACAGGACAAGAGAAGGAGACCCTATCTAAACTTCCTGCTTTCACTCTCCTTTCTTTAATTTTTCTTTATTTCTTGTTTCTCATTTTTTCCTCTGCTTTATCTTCGCAGCTGTCGAATATCTTTGATGTGGAATACGTCAGCTGTCAGCTGCGACATTCCGGGATACTGGAGGCCATCCACATTCAGAAGGAGGGATACCCAGTTCGTCTGCCATTCCAGAGCTTCCTGGCCAGGTACAGGGGTGTCCTGCCTTGGGATCCCCCAGCCTGGATGATTTGTTCTCTGAGGGCTCCACATACAGCCCTGGTTTTTGTCACACCCCTTCCTCCTGTCCCAGGTACGGGCTCCTGGCTGGCAGCAGGCCCAGCAGCTTGGAGCAGAGAGAAGGCTGTGCAGCAGTGCTGGCTCATGTGGTGGGGAACCCCTCGGATCTCTATCAGATTGGAGTGACAAAGGTGATGCCTACAGAGAATCCCATCCCCAGCACCCATTCCCAGGCTGGCAAAGCACAGAGAGGAGCTCAGCCTCTGCCCAAAGAGGGAGGGCCTTGCACACCTTCCCCTCTCACCTTTGCCTCTTGTCTGAAGTACAAGAGGCATTTTTAGTACTTCAGATTAACAGGAGACTCCAGCTCCAGGCTGTTGTAGCATGGGCCAAGTCCTTCATATACCCAGCATTCCTGGGCTTCTACTTTTGCTGCCTGCTAACCTTCATCACTCCCTGATTCCTTGTCCTCCCCAAATACATCCGTCTCTGTCACCTGCACCTGTGCCTCCCGCCCTCCCCAGTTTCTTTGGCAAGAACCCTTAAAGGCTACAAAGGGACAAACCAGCAGTTTTTATCATTGATCAGCTCTGGGAGAAGCTGCTGCTTCCCTCATGGGTCAGCAGCTGCTGCCTTTGCCCAGGTGTTTCTGAAGGAGGCGGCCAGGCAGCTGCTGGAGAGACGATGGATCCAGAGACAGAGCTGGGCTGTTGTCACTCTGCAGAGGAAATTCCGGCTCCTCCTTCACCGCCGGCGCCTCCGTGTCCTCCAGGAGAAGGTCACGGTCATCCAGGCTCATTTCCGAGGTTACCAGGCAAGGTCAGGAGTCAAAGGCCAGCCAAGGCACAGCCCTTTGGCCTTGCCAAGGGACAGCCAGGTGGGGATGTCCAGACCCCTCCTCATGCTGGCTCCTGGCCTGCTCCATGTGTGTTTGTGGCTGATGCTTCCCACCCCAGCCAATTCTTTTCTTTTCTCACCCTCTAGGAAGCGTTACAGGAGGCTGAAGAAGACTTTGGTGCAATTTAAAACCATGATTTTAATCTCCAGACCTTTGATTCAAAGGAGGAAGTGCTGCCAGGTAACAACAGCCCTCTCAGAACAAGGTGTACAGGAGGGGCTATTTCTGCCCTAAGCAGAGTGACCTGGGGACTGGGTGAGGCCAGGGCAGGGATGGCTCTGGAAGGTTTGTTGGGAGTGATCCAGAGAGGTGTCCTTCACCCTCTGCCTGACATAAATGTAGTCAAATGAAGGAAGCACAGAGGCTGGAGCCTTCTCTCTCTAAATTACATTCAGAATTGGCACAGGTATTGCAAACACAGCTGATTCATGGGTCTGGCTGCGTGAGCTTCTCCAGGCTGCTGGTTCCATCTGTGGTCTTCAGAGCTGGTGTTCTGCTCAAGCTGTAAGGAGTCGTTCCTCTTGCCCTTTTTGTTGCCCAGTTCAGATTCTGATGGTGACTGAAATGCAAGATTTTTCAGTCCACAATGATCCTCCTCTGATCCCTTACAGCTGCCTCAGGCTGCTCAAGCCCTTGGCCTCTTGGAAATCAGCTGGGGTGAGATGGCAGGTTTTTTAGAAGATGGAAAATGGTGTACAGGAGAGAGCCATGATTCTGCCAAATGGGTATAATGTATTCTGCACAAACTATTGAAATAAAACTGGAAAGAGGAAATCAGACTACTCATCTTTAGAGTAGCAACAAACACCTCATAGCTGTCAGCTTCATGAGGGAAGGACCCAGCACAGCTCCTGGCATGGCTGAGGGCAAGGTGGGGCAGAGGGCTAAGGACAGTGGTGTTGATACAAACCTGCAGAGGTGCCTCCTCTCCTGCCATGCCCAGCACAGTGTGAGTTTCTGTTCTGTTCCTTGCCCTTCCCACTTGGACAGGATCCAGCTTTTCTTTCTCCCTGGTAACCACAACAGTGCAGTTCTTTTGAATTTATTTCTGTTCCTTCAGTGTTTGTTTGCTGAGGTCTCTGTACATGCAGTAGCAGCAGTGAAGGTCTCAAAGTTCACCTGCTGCAAAGTTCCTCCTTTCCCCCCACCCCACGGCCCTGCCCTTTGGACTTTAGCTTGTCACTGTCTTTCTCAGCCCAGCCCTCATAACCTCCCATGTAGCCACACTGCTCTGCACCATTGACAGGCAGGAGAGAGAGGCAGAGACAGAGACCCTCCTTCCCCATCTCGGAGCAGGAGTCAGGTGAGTGATGAGGCTGGGGAACCACAGAATGGATGGGAAAGGGCAGAGCTGTGAGGGAGTTTAGCTTTTGGTATCCCTCCCACCCTTCTAAAGAGTGTCCTCTCCATGGACAAGCTCATCTGGCCATGTTCAGGCTGTTTTCTTGTGCTTTGATGCTGGAGGAGGTGAGGGAATATTTCTGGCAGCTGCTGGGTGCTTCTTTTGTCCTGAGCCACATCAAATGCTCAGCAAGGGAAGGTGTGGCAGGATGCTGGGCAGGTGCTGGAGGCTCTTGCTGTTGAATTGTGTCATGCAGGGCAGGTGTTTCAGCAAAGCTCAGGTCTTTGTCTGGGCAGCCCCTTCTCAATATACTATGTTGGGGTCCCAAGAAGGCTCCGTAGCTGTTCTGTCATTTTGTCTCCTGGAGCAGGACACCAGCTCCTGCCCACCTGCAGCATCTGCCCCCAGAATAGCTGGAAGTGACTTCATACACATCTTTCCCCACCCTCCATCCCCTTTTCATCTCCTAACAGCAGGAGTTAAGGGAAAGGAAACAAAGAAGGAGATATCTGGCCTGTGGTGACACAGAGAACAGTCCCAGCCAAGGAATGGTGAGTTGTCAAACAGTCTGGGAGGGTCTGAGATCAAAAAAATCAGGTTCTCCAGGTGTTCTCCCTCCCTTGTGCCTCCTCAGCACAGGTTTGCTGGGGAACAGCGGAACATCTGGAGGGGGTGCGTGTGTGTGTGGAACCTAGCACAGAATGCAGGTTAGCTTGGTATAAAGGGCCTTCCAATACAGAAATATCTCATTAGTTCAGTGTTTGTCAAGCTCTGGGCACAGCCAGGCATTGTAAATCAGTCCTGAGGCAGAGCACTGTGTTTGTTCACAGCACCAGACCTGGTGCTCAGAGGTGGAGGGAAGAATATTTTTGATGATTATGTTCCATTGTGAAGTGTGGGAATGAGACAGTTCTGCATAAATACATTAACAGAAGCTGATGTACAGGAACGGATGTATTAAAGGCTTCATAACATATTTAGCCTGTATCGACACTTCTAACTAATGCCATTATTTATGGACACACATTTGCTGCAGTGTCTGTACCAAGGGAATTTGAATTTATATTATCCACAATTCTGTATAGATGTGTCAGTAACAACAAGAATAATTAGCCCTGGGTGCTCTTGTATCACCTGCTTCCTCAGTTCCTCCAGAACTGTGGAATTTCACAGTCCACTTCCTGAATACACCGTTGAAAAGCCAGACTTGAAGTCAAGTATCTTCTCATGAGCAAAATCAAACTGATCAAGAAAGCTGCGAATCTGTCTTTAACTTTTATGTGGAGAGAGATGACAGAATAATGTGCTAGTGACAAGAGGCTTTATTATGCAAATCTTAAAAAAACAAAACAAAGAAATCAAAAACCCCCAAAAGATCAGGCTTTGTGACTTTGGCTTGGTTTTACAGTGCCTTAATCTGAGTAGTTCTGTCTGAAACGCCTTGAGCCCACACTACATGCAGTGGTGCTGACACGCTCTGTTGCATTGGCCCATTTGCTGCCTACCCTGCAGCAGTGCAAGGTGCAAACCAGTGAAAAATCAAGTCCCATTAGCCAGATTCTCATCTGGATTACCCAGGTAGAGATCTGAACTTTCTTAGGAACCTCCAACACACATCAAAGATCAGGATCAGGTCTCTTTTTATGCTGTAGCACTTTTGGATGCTGAAAATCAAAAGAAAAATGTCAGGAAAGTGCAGGAGGAAACAGCCCTTACCCTTCAGGTGCAATCTCTACAGTGCAATATGCCAGACTTGTTAGGAATGAGAGATGAGTCAAAGCAAGCCAACTTTCCTGTCATTCCCCTTGTGGCAGTTGATTTTTTATTTAGGAATTGCCCCCCTTTCCCTCCTTTGCTGAGCCATGGCACCCAGCTGTGTTCATGTGATACCTCCCTGTTCGCAGAGGTTCTGGATGTGGAGGCAGAAGCTACTGATTTGGCTCAGATGCTCCATCCCTGTCCTGGCAGCTTTCCCAAGGCAGTTTCACCCAGTCTCAGCTCAGGGTTTTTATGTGGTTCCTCTGCTGGCAGCCAGTGACTGATTTGTTCCTCTCTCCAGGACGTGGGGCTGCTGGAGATCCCTGCAGAGCTCGCAGCCCTCCTGCACTGTGTTGAAGGTGAGGAATCCTCCTCCTTCCCTCCCTTTCCTGCACTGTTTCACTGTGTATTTCCTTGTTTATATCAATGTATGTGCTTGCTCTTCCTGCTGCCTGACACTGGGCTGGATTTGTTTCATTATCATTGCAGTGTAAATATGATAAAGGCAAATGGTACCATGAGTGCTGTTTGCTGACATGGCAGGGAGGAAAGGAAACTTGGGCCAGGGGGCAGAACACCTGCTTGAAAACCAGTATCTTTGTTAATTCTTCAGCTCTTCTTTTGAACTGGGCTGGTAGAACTGATGGCAGGGATGGGGCAAAACTCTTTGGCCAAAATTATGTGATAGCAAACTGTTTAATGAACCCAGGTCTCTGGCAGAGAGGGATATCTGGGGTGGAAGAACTTAAACCCATCTTTTGCCTACTCTAAAATCTTTAAGGAAATTGAATGGGAAGAAAATGACAGTTTAGGCAATTTCAAAGAAATATTTTTGTTTCATTAAAAATTACTTCCTCAAAAGGAATTTTAAAAAAGAAGGAAGGAGAAACAGGGTAACAACTTGATTGTGGAACAATGTAATAACTTGAGATATAACAGTTATCAGTCCAAGGAAATAACAACATAATAACTTAAGGATGTAACAATGTAACAAGTTGAGTATGTGTTAATTTATCCATTTAGGGATGCACCAACTGGTTTTCAAATCACCAAAATACCACTAACTGCAATAATTCCATGAGCTGTTGATCTGACCTTGAGCACTAAGTTATTTGCAGTTGTGTTTCCTCTGTAGCTCCCTGTACAATGTGAATATTTAAGCTGCAGATGGGTTGAGGCAGGATTTGCCTCTGTCTGCACGGTGTCAAACCCAAAGCCAGCTGTGCCTGTGGCCTTCTGTGGGGACAGTAAGGGAGACAATCAGGCAGAAGAGTCTTGTGAATTGGAGCAGACTGTGCTGGATTCCCAAATACCTCACATTTCATGGCAGAGCCCTCCAGGGACTATCAGCTGGTCTAGTGAGCAATGTAAGCCAGAGGAGCTCAGGGAACAGTGAAACTGCTGGAAATGAAAGCTGATGGGATGTAAACAGAGGATGGGAGAGCATTATGGGACACTTCTGGAGATAGAGGAATGCACAGGAGCTGTGCTGCATTGAGAAATCCCTTCACTCAGTGATGTTTGCTCCTCTCTCATCCAGGATAAATCCCTCATTACGAAGCCCTCTCATTTCCTCGTTGACTGAGCAGCTGTCAGCAGTATCTCTGCATGGGCTCAGTGTTTCCTGTCATGTAAATGCTGCAGAGCAGACTTGAATCTCCAGGTGTTCCCTGGGGAGGAGAGTCTGAAAGATCAGAGCTGTAAAATCTCTCTGAAGAGAGTCCTTGTGGTCCCAGGGAGGTGAGGCTGTGCCTGCTGGGGGGTCTGAGGCAGCAGGGCTGGGCTGGGTGTCCCTGGAGTTCAGGGGCTCGGGCAGGGTGAGGTGCAGGCCAGCCAGCAGTTGCTGTGTGAATTGTTTGTGTCCTGCCACCACCAGACCTCCTTCCCTTGCAGGTCGATACCGAGCGCAGGCCAACCAGATAACTGAGACACAGCCCCCAGAAGTCAAGGTCAAGGATGACCTTTCCCTCCCACCCACCATCAACAACTGTCCCTTCTCCTCCTTTGTCAAATCACACTTCCAGGTGGGAACTCTTTTTATTTCTCTTCATTGCTTCCCCTGTGGGTAGACACACTAGAACACCAGGAGCCAATATTTCTGTCGTTTTGTTTCTTTGCAGAACCCAGATTTCCCTGCCCCTGGTCAGCCCCTGCAGCACCCCTTAACCCACCTGGATGCTGAACAACAGGAGAGTGCACTTGAGATCAACAAACTGGTAAGAGATGTTCTTGACCTTGCTGAAGAACAGGTGGGCACAGACAATGTTTTGATGCCTTTATACCACAAGTTGCTGGTGGTGGATACTGTTCTTAACAATACATGGAGGGCTGGAAAAGCAGAACAAATTGCTCTTTTTAGGCCCTGGAGCAGAGATCACACACAGCCCCTTAGGGTTGCTGTGTTCTTGGGGAGGCACAGAGCAGCCACAGACCCCTGGGATCAAAGTGAATTACCTGGTGGTGGAGCCTCAGAATTTGGCAGGACGTATAGGAATAGGCCCGCTAAACTTTAATATCCCAATATTCCAGACTCAGAAGCAATGATAAGGGAAGTCTGTCTTCTCAACGACTCACCTATCAGTCATAAAAAAGTTTCATCTAACCCAGATCTTTTCCGTGATGTGGTTTATAGCAAACATCTCAATTGCACCTCGGGCTCACAGATGTGTCACTCCCCACCAGGGGACAGTGAACTGTTGTGTAAAGGCTGGGAAAGGGCAGGGACTTTGTCATCAGGAAAACCACACCTGGAACCACACCCTCTGTAATGTTTGCGTGAAGGGGATGGTGCTGTTTCATCTCCGTGGATGTGAAACAGACATTTCTTTATATTTCTTCTTTAAAATGGTAATACGGACATGTTTGAAAATAGAATGAAATTCCAGATACTTTCTAAGTAAATGTGGTAATCTTTTTTGGGAATTACATAGAATTAAAATAAGCCCATTAAGAAAGTTAATACCTAAAAACAGTCTCTTGTTTTGTCCTTGCGATCCCAATTATAGAAGAGCATAAGCTTCAATAAAATCTTGTGAATAGGATTGTGTTTAAGCAGACTACTATTATTTTTCTAAAGATCAAAGGCAGTTTTTCTCCATTGCTAATGAAGTAGGGATTTACTGCAAAGAATTCCGTGAGAACTAAACAACCACCATCCCCTGTTTTTCTCAGTGAATCTCTGACGTGCTGGGTACCATTAACTGCTTTTAGAAGTGTTGTTACTCTTAAGTTTTCTTTCCAAAGCTGTCCATTTTAGAAAAATTTTAATTCATGACATGTTGAAGTGTAGAGGAGGAAAGAAATCATTCTGTACCTAAGGGTGAGAAATACAAACTAAAAAAGCATTGGAGATGTCAGTATGCATAGCTGAGAAATGGAACCATTTCTTCAGTGGGTGTGTTGAGACACCACCTCCCATAGTCCTTGGTACAATATTAACTGTACCAAAGGCTTTTAAACACTCAGTGGGCTCAGCAGCAAGTATCTTGTGGTAATTTACTTGTGTGTCTGAGCCCTGCCCAAGGAGAAATATTTTACCCTAAACCAAATTCTGAGTCATGGCTCAGAAGAGACTGAATTCACCCTGACTTTCAGTCAGGATCCAGTCTTTATAAACATTGCCTCCCAAGTTCTCCAGCACTTTGGTGGTGCACAAAAACCT
Source organism: Ifrita kowaldi (assembly GCA_013398055.1). Taxonomy (NCBI): domain Eukaryota; kingdom Metazoa; phylum Chordata; class Aves; order Passeriformes; family Cinclosomatidae; genus Ifrita; species Ifrita kowaldi. The sequence goes on from VZRS01015381.1 coordinate 79,961, forward strand.
GAGGACAGACCCCAGTCTGAGTGTTGGCTACTCAGGCTCACGAACATCCTGGTGTCTGCAACTTCTTACACCACAGCTTGGGACAGAGGGTTACAGCTCCAGTTCTCTCTTTTTCTTCCCTGGATGCTTCCAGATTTTGCGGTTCATTGGTGACAAGAGTCTCTGTGGCTGGCAGGAGGTGCTGCTGGGCAACTACATTGCTGGGAGAGGTCTGAGTGATGCTGCTCTGCGCAACGAAATCTTCAGCCAGGTGGTTGCCCAGACCTGGAGGAACCCGGACATGGAGCAGAGCCAGCGAGGCTGGGCCTTGATGGCGACTTTGCTGAGCTGCTTTGGCCCCTCACCAGCACTGGAGATGCCACTGCTGAAGTAAGAGGAGAAGAGACCAAGCCAGGTTTCCACAGAGGTTGAGAGGGATGAGCGGTGCTAAACGCAGCTGCCTTCTCCTAGGTTTGTGTCAGACTATGGCATGGAGGGCTACAATGCTGTTTGCCAGCGCAAGCTCCTGACAGCAGCTCAGGGCACAGAGACACAGCCCGCACCTTCTCGGGCTTACCCTCCTACCCAGCTGGAGTGGACAGCAAACCAGAGGAGAGGGAAGATGGTGCTGGATGTTCATACCTTTAATGGTAACTCAATCTTCTGCCCTCCTGCTCTCTTTTAGTCTCTAAGGACTTTTCCAGTGCAGAAACCAGCATTTGGGAAATAATTCCCTCACCTAAGTGAAGAGGATCAGAATGCGGGTTGCTGGTGCAGCCATGGGGGAAACAAGCATCTGCATCTAGACCTAAAACTTGCAAAGTCTGGGCCTGGTGGGACCTGCTTCTCAGGCTGAGGGATGAGATTGTCCTGGGTTTGGGCTCCTCTCAACAGAGGGTTGTTCAGTCTACAGGGCTGGTTTTCCTGCTCTCTATTACAGCTCAGCCCATGCAGCAGTCATTTGTTACAGGGACTTTCTGCTCTTCTCCCTTCTCAAATATTACCTGAAGCTGCCTCTTGAGCAACCAGCAGCTCTGTGAATTGAACACAGAACATCCCTGCTCTGGCTTCTTGTGAGTGGCGTGGTCCCCAAGCAAACCAGAACACTGCAAGGGTTTTCACCTGTCAGACTGGAAATGCCAACCTGTGCCAACAGATATTTTGGATGTGAATGTGTCCATGTGGAGCCTTCCATGAGCTTTCAGTCCTCCTGTGGCCCTGCTCAGGAGTGTGTGAGACTTTCCAGCTGGGTTCTGCCTGTGTCCCATGGAATGTGGGTCCTTTGGGTCCTGCTGTGGGTACTGACTTTGCTCTCTGTGCTAGAGGAGAAGTTCTCAGCTGAGGTGGAGTCCTGGATGACTGGGGAGCAGTATGCAGCCTGCATCCTGAATGCAAGGTACTGCCAGAGGATGGGAAAAGGTCTGGGGGTATGAGAGAGGCTGTCACAGCTCTGAGGTTCAGACTGGTTGGGCCTGCAGGCTGGAATTTGTAGGGTCACATGTAGAATACTCTCTTTTTGCCCACTCCAGCCTGTGCTCCCTTCTTCAGTCTTAACACAACCCTCAACCATAAAAGGTGGGCCTCTTTAGAAACAGAGGAACCACTGGTGTGATCTGTGAGAGCAGCTTCAGAGAAAAAAAAAATTTAAGAAGGACAAATCTTGAGTGATTCTAGGTTTTTTTCTAACCCCGGGCACGTAATAGTTGATTCACACCCTAAATCTAAAGGACTTACGCCAGGATAGACAAGGCAAGAAGAAACGGAATGTAATGTTTTCCTTCCTCTCCTTTTCCCTGCCTACCTGGACACCTTTCTTCTCCCAGGGGCTGTGACAAGAAGACTCGAGGGTGGTCCATCTCCATGTTCACTGGCAACACATGGCAGGACCTGCTGGGCTGTGACTTTGTGCTGGACCTCATTGGGGAGATGGAGGAGACCAGCAACTTCAGCAGCTCCTCCCGGGCCCCCACTGAGTACCCCATCACTCCAGAAAGGGACAGGAGCACCCTCCAGTCCTCTAACCTGGACACGTGAGCCACCTACTCCTCCTGCCCCACCACTTGTGGCCCTGTCACCCAGTGGTTCATCTTTCAGCACTCTGGTCCTCATCTCATTTTCCTCTTCACCAGGATCCCTCCTGCTCCAGGTATCCAGGCCCCTGCCTTCCCCCCACCCAGCCTGCCTCCAGAACTCATTGGTCTCCATCCAGGTGAGCTTTAAGCCCAGGACCATGGGTGACACTGGGAAGGGCCAGATGGGCCCCAGCCAGGGAATCAGGGCAGAGGGGGAGTCAGGTGGTGGCTCTTGTCGTAGAGCTCCACTCTGAAACGCGACTGATAGGGACTGGAGGCGGGGGAAGTTTCTTACCTGCCTTGTCACCAGACTTGTCTCTGCTCCCAGATCCAAGGTTTAGAGATGACCTGAGGACCCCTGTAGGCTTGGATCACTATGTGGATGATCTCTTCAGCCCTGTGCTGCATCAGAGCTCCAGAGCATCTGTAAGTCCCCCGATGCTTCTCTCTGCAGCTCTCCTGTCCCTGTGAATCCTTCAAGCTTTTTCCTGCCTGTTTGCTGCCCCTGCTCAGCTCAGACTCGCCTTTGAATGTCAGCCCCTCTGGGAAGACTGTCCCTCTGAGCTCAGATAACTGTTCTGTGTTTATTTTGGTGCAGGATATGGAGAACAAGGAGATTCTCACCAGACGCATGAAAGGAGGTGGGAAGATTGGACCCACACAGAGAGGAATCCTTCCTTCTACAGGTCTGTAAGGGCATGGGGACAGCTGGGAACATCTAGGACCACATCAGCTCCAGTGAGCACAAGTCAGGGAGCCCCTTAAATGCTAATTATTGCATGGGCTCAGCCGGTTCATGAAGAGCACTGGGCTTTAGCCCAGGCTGCACTCTTCACTCCTGGGTGAGACAGATGCTTTGGGGAAGGTGTTAGATAAGGGAATGACTTTGATGTGCTTTTAATTTCACTTGAGCTGGTCTTGGGGTCAAGGCAGCAGGTAGCTTGTTTCTGACCCAGGCCACCTCTTCCCTAGACAAATACTTGTAAGTCATGTATTCACCTTGTCTTCACCCCAGGCTTTCACAGAGCAGTTGGTGCCGTTATCAGGGGTGGTTTTAATCTTTCTTATTACTTCCTTACAGAACTTCCCATCATCTGTAGCTATTCCTTGGGTTAGTAAGTCTGAACCCTGAAGAGGTTCTGGTTTGTGTGTTTGGTTTCTTTACTTTTCCTCACTTCTGCGGAGCTGAGACTCCGGCATTTGCAGCAGGGTGGAGTCAAACACCAACATATTAATGGCACTGACAAATCTGCATGGGTAGGAACACACCCAGTGGTCTCAGAAAGGTGGGGAATGCCCAGTTCAGTCATTCCTGAGACTGGAACTACTTCTGGCTGTTGGAGAGGCTCTGGAACATGACAAGCCCTATCATAGATCACTGTCTGAAGCCAGTTTGTCACTCATGGCTTCTTAGATGAGTGAGGGATATGATGATCTTCCTATGGCATCCCAGGGCCATTCCCACTGGTGGTGACATCGGGATTCAGTAGATTTGTGCTGTGTGCTGACTCCCCCCAGCTGAGGCTGACCCCCGCATCCCTTGCTCTGCTGGCTTTGCATTCAGTGGGGTTTGTTTGTGACCCCATATGGGACTTGACTGCTGAGAGCAGAGGAACTCCTTTCTCCCCACAGCTCCTCCACGTGACACACAATGCTGTCCAGGCCAGGGCTCATTGCTCATCCAGCCTTGCCACCCACTGCAAAGAGACCAATATGGATGTGACAGTCCCAGCCCCAGAGACCTTTGCCCCGCCCCCAAGAGAAACCCTCCTCTGTATCAGACACAGGCAGGAATTATTTATAAGCTTAATCATGACAAAGGGTGGTGTCCTAAGCCAGGTTGCAGAAACAGAGTCTGGATACTGCTATGTAAGTTCTGGCAGGCCACACATTTTTCTTAGGTTTCCTTTTTCCACCTGAGTTTTGCTGAGTCCTGCTGTGGTTGATGCCTGTGGAGAGCACCAGAAGTGCTCTCTGGGGTTGCTTGGGACATTCCCATCTGGGATTCTCCAAAAGCACTGTGCACTTGGTCTTTTGCCTCTAGGCTTCACTGGGATGACTCAAGCACCAGTTTACCAACCCATGCCCTCCATGGTGGGGATGCCAGCAGCCATGCCCGTGATGCCAGGGGCTGGTGGGGTTGCACCTATGCCAGGTAACAGCAGTGTTTCTGTAGCTGCAGAGGGAAGGGGATGGGAGGGGGGTGTCAGTGGAGCCTGTGCATTTCAGTGTCAGGTGAGGGGCTCAGTGATCACTCCAGGCTGATGCCCAGGCTCTGTGGGGAATGTTCACCTGTAGGATTTTGAAGATGTGTGTGTTGTCTTCCACAGCCATGGTGATGCCCCAGCCCGTGGTTCCAGCTGTAGATCCCAGCCAGCTGGCAGCACAGCAGCAAGCCTTTATCAACCAGCAAGCCATGCTCATGGTGAGTGGAAGGGCCCCAGGAGCTGGAGAAGAACCACACACTGCTGTTTGTCATCGGAGGGGAGCCCAGCTCTCCTCCTCTCTGGGCCTGCTCCGTGTCACTCTGTGCTCACGTGCTGGGGTGACCTCTGTAAAGTGGGTATTATTCAAGACTGCAAAACTGGGAACCCTTTTTTTGCCCCTTTGTGTCCATAGGGACACTGAGGCACCATTGGTGAGTGAGGAGCAGGGACAGGAGCAGGCCCTGAGAAGATTCAGCTGCAATTCCGACGGGGTTTTAAGCTGGGATTTGCTACAGACGCAGGTCTGCAGTGTTCTGCTTTCTGTGCAAAGCCCTGTGAGTGCATGGCAGTCCCAGGCTGGCAGCTGAGCCTTTGGGGGGTTTTAGAAGCTCTGCAACCTTGACCAGCTGGGAGAAGAGTCCCTGGGCATGCCTTGTCCACACACTGGGAAATTTGCAGTGCACCATGTGGCTGTTTTGTGAAAAAGCAGTGAAACAGTGAAAAAGCAGGGCAGCCCGTGACTGGTGGCTGGGTTTGTGTAGCCTAGAGCTCATGGACCTTGCAATTCCTTCCCCAGGCGCAGCAGATGACCCTTCAAGCCATGAGCATCTCCCAGCAGCAGCAGCAGCAGGAGCTGCATAAGCGGCAAAAGTCTCTTGAGAACCCAAGGCCAAGAGTGTCAAACCCAGCACAAGCCTCAGCCCCAGCCACTCTCCCAAAACCCAAGAAGCCTCCCAGCAGCCAGGCTGCTGCAACACCACCAAGGTCTCCAGAGCCACCAGCTAAGGCCAAAGAGCCGGTATGAGAAACAAACAGCCATGCTGGATTTGGCTTGAATTTCATGTTTGGTGTTTGCTCTGCATCCATCCCCGTGTGGCTGTGGTTCGGCAGAGAGGAGAGCAGAGATTTGTGCTTACTGATGATACCAAGACCTTTCAAACTCTCCTTGCTGAGTCTTTAAGGATCAAACCTCGGTGGCATTTGCTCTGTGGAGGTTCGGCTGCAGGGTTGGCCAATTCATTTCCAGTTAAGCTGAATTTTTCCACAGGGAAACGAATTACTCTGAGTTCTTTATCTTCCAGCAAGCTGTGTTGGGCCTCTAACATAATCCTTCTCTGTGCTTGGCTGAGGATTCCTTGTGTTACAAACTGATCTGTTGGGACACTCCTGGATGGGGAGAGGTTCTAGATCAAAACTTTTTGAGACAAAATCACCCCTGAGCTGAAGGGCACTGCAGGGGTCCTGCTGGCTGGTGCCAACTAAACAAGTTGTGCACTGTCTGCAGGATTATGACTACATGGAAGAGGAGTTCTCCAGCAGTGAGGATGATGACTATCCTCGGGAAACCTTCCAGCAGAAGAGGGAGTACTTCCAGAAGATGGGTGAGTGTCTGCCACTGTGGGAATTTCACTCATCATAACGCCTTGCTCTGCAGCCTTCCTGGCATGCCCGGGTGTTCTTGTCTCCCTGTCTGGAACCCAGCTAATCCCCGCAGGAGCTGCTGGTGATGTGTGTGCAGGAGTTTTGGGTTCTTGTTCAGCTAGCTACAGTTCAGACTGTGAGCTGCTGAGGGGCCACTTTTCTAGAAATCTCTGGGCTTATGACTGCCACACTCTCCCTCACTCTAGAAAACAGGTTTTTGCTGACTGAGGCAAGAGTGGGAACTGTGCCATCAGTTCCAGATTTTCTGTGTGGGTTTGACTAGTTCAAGTCCCCCTTTCTATGCAGGAGAGCAGCACATCCGAGTGAAGAAAGTCAGACCTAGCAAAACCTGGACTCCTCCAGCAAAACCCCAGCCAAAGGAGGAGGAGGAGGAGAAAAGAGAGGAGCAGGAGAAGAGGAAAAAAGAAGAGCAGGAGAAGAAGAAAAAAGAGGAGCAGGAGAAGAGGAAAGAAGTGAAGCCTGTCCCTAAACCAGAGCCAGGTAAGATGTTGGGCAGTGCAGACCCAGGCAGGTTGACAAGGAAGAACTTTCCAGGAACATCAGGCCAGGGTTTAGGCAGAGGAGGAAAGGATCTGGCTCTTCTGGGAGTCTGCATCTTGACAGGAGAGGAAAGAGAGGAATGTCTGAGCTTTGGGAAGTGGGATCCCAAAGCAAGGCAGTGGAAGGCCTTGGCCAGTCAGCGTCAGGGGGAAAGAAAGGGAACGTCAAATGAGATAAAGAGATTTCTCCTGTGTCTTTGCTGGTCTGTTGATTACAGCTGTCATCCCGACAGCTCCTGCTTCCCCTCTGCCATCTCCTGAGCCAAAGCCAAAAAAGGAGACACCCAAAGTGAAGAGAGAGCCGCCTGTAGTGAAGCCTTCAGGCCCCGAGTCACGTCCTGCACCCAGCCACGAGATCGCGAACATCATCAAAATGTACCAGAGCAGACCAGCCCCCGAGCCCCAGCCCATCGAGCCTGTCAGGTGAGAGCAGGGGGTCCACCCTGTGGGCAGGAGGGAGATGGGGGTTCTCCATCTCAGCTCTGCCTCATGGCTCTATTGTGCCCAAACCCCCGAACGCTGCTCCCTGTTTCCTTGCAGGAGAGTATCCAAGCCATTTATAAAGAAGAACGACCCCAAAAATGAGGCTCTGGCCAAGCTGGGAATGATGAACCTCTCCCCTCTCCCATCAGTGAGTTCTTCACTCTCTGGTCACTTTAAGAGCTCAGCAGAGAGAGCCTGCCCATCCCATTTCCAGCAGGCTGGGATCTCCCTGGTGCTGCAGTAGCAGCAGTAGCAGATTTCTGGTTGGGTTATGAGGCAGCTGGGAGCTCACACCATGGTGCTGCCCAACCTAGACTGGGTTCCGATCTGAAAAGTCACCTGAGGTCCTGAAGAAAGGGCTCTGGAGCAGCAAGTCTATTGTGAGATGCTTAAGGCTGATCTGGAAGCAAGCAACTCATGTTCTCCACGTTGGGCACCAAGGCTTTGGCTTGTTAACATCCTTTTTTCCCTTCCAAACTGGAAGCTTTGATCTCAAACACGTGGTCCTCTGGGTTTGGTCCATCATGTCTTTGTAGAGTTTGTGTTGATCTAAAGGCAGTGGTGGGCTGTTGACGCAGATCTTGCTCCATGGGTGGGCTGCTGCCCTAGGATGACTTAGGACAGAGCCCAGGAATGCAGAGAAAGGCTGGCTCAAATGGTTTTGCTGTCTTCCAGCCATCTCCTGTGCCACAAGAGAAGAAAACACCTCCACCTGTCAAACCCAAGCCAGGCTCAGCTTCCAGCTCTATCAAGGAAAAGCAGTTGCCTCTCCTGTCCGTCTTCAAACCAGAGGGTGCCCCACCACCTTCCCAGGCCCCTCATGCTCCCCCTCTTCCCTCCCCAAAGCCTGAGGACCAAGGCAGACAGGAATCCACAAGGAAAGGTGAGTATTGATCTCACCCATGTGGGATTTGGTAGCAGGGCAGGGAGGCGATGGGGTCAGGAGAGTCATGGCCCAGGTCCTGGCATCAGTGGGCCAGAGGCTGAGTGAGCTGTGTGAGACCAGGGGTATTGTGCAATCACATCTGTGAGTAATCAGAGAGATGTCACAGTTTCAGTCTGGCCCAGCACCCAGTGTGGCACTTCCCAGCTCTGACTTGGCCCTTCTGAAAAATGCAGATAAAAATAGAAACGTCCTTTGGGCTACAGCTGTGTCAAGGTCCAGCCCACAATACTGTTATTGTTTACCTGGAGCATAATTATCAAATTGGCAATTAGTGAGTGGACTTTAGACCAGGGAGGAATGGGAAGCCAGGTCTTTCACCTTACAAACCTCTGGAGGGATCTTAGAGACAGGCAGAGGAATGAAGGAGTGTTTCTCAGAGGGAGGCTGGGCCTGGGAGACCTTGGACACACAAAGAGTGTTTGGATGCTGCCCACTTTAAAAAAGTAGAGCTAATGCTTATCAGCAGTAGCTTGGAAGTGTTATTCAGTCTTAGTTTTGCCTCTGAATTTCAGTGGGAGCCTGAATTCTTGTTATACATTGGATACCTGTACCGATGTATTTCAAGCTATTGAAAATTCTCATCAGCACCACATTTCATAACCTGCAAGGAACAGTCAGTCAAACACATTACTGAAGGACTCCATCCTGCAGCAGCTTCCCTGGTATAAACGAATTTCCCTGTTAGCTCCTCCTCTCTTAAAAAATGGTTCTTTAGGAAGCCCTGTGAAAGTCAAAGTAACTGGATTAGCCTGAAAAATTCCTTCATGCTTTGGAACAGGGATATAGAAACAGCTGAAGTGTGGGAATTACTACTTTATTTGCCTATGAACTCTGAAGTTTTGAAAGTTTGAAGTGCTTAAATGAAGACATTCCTACCACATAAAGTAACAACTTTGAACAGTTGCCTTCAGACTGAGCCTGTCTTTAACACGTCTGCAGAGTTACAATCCAGGGCTAGTTTTGGGTGCCCTGTACCAGGACCTTGCAGGCTCCAAGCTCAGGGGAGAACTTTTATGTCCCTTTGAAACCTTTAGCAGCCTGTTTATAATGATGCAAAGTGAAACCTGTGTCTTCACCTCAAGCACTGGAGGAGTATTTTCATGGGAGGCTGAGTGCTCCCTGTGCCTGGAATGTTTCTGTTCTTAGCACTAAACTTTGTGGCTAACACAGAAAGTGTAAATGCTACCAGAAATTTTGGGAATGACTGGTTTGTGCTCCCATGAGCTGGTCACTGACCTTCAGGAGAGCCCCTGACAGGAATATTCAATCAGGAGCTGTTCCCTTTCTCCTGGTAGGTCTTTGGTGGGTGGAAAGGACCTTGTAGCCCTCACAGCCCATCTTCACCGCTCTTTCTCCCCACACAGACTCTGCTGTGACAGTGGCAGGAGATGATGGGATCAAGACCCAGCTGTACAAGCTCACCACCAGTGTCAGCTTTTCCTATGTCGACCCTGCCTGGAAAATTTTTTTGCGCAAAGAGGTTCAGTTCCTTGGCTGAGGATTGGCTGTGGGGGGGAGCTCATCCCGTCTTTGGTTAAAATGGATTTTTCTGGTCATAGGCACTCAGTGTAAGATAAGGGCACAAAGATAGTTCTGGGATCACAGACACAGGAGCTGGAGGTAGGGGATTGTGTCATGGGGAATCCGGGTCCTGCTCTGCCTTGCTGACACTTGTGTCTCAGTTTCTGTACCTGTCCTTTCCTTCCTCTCTAGACCACTGAGAAATCTAAAACTGAATTTGTTGTTGCCTGGTGCTTTCCTGCTAAAATAGTACAAATGTGTTTAAAATCAAGTATTGGAGAGTGTGCTAAACTCACCAGGGTTCATCCCTTGCTCTCACCACTCAGGTCTCGCTCCTTCACTCCTGGCTCTTCTGTTTACATTCACAGTGTCTCCTCCCTGCCTGTCCCTGGAGATGAACTCGCTCCTCCCTGGCAGCAGGGCATCTGGATTGCAGAACATCCCTGGGGAGCTACTTCTGCAATATCTGTAACACCACTATTACCCTCCTCTTGCAGGTGTTTTACCCCAAAGAAAATTTCAGCCACCCTTATTGTCTGAACTTGCTGTGTGAACAGGTAAGCACAGGAGTGTGGCTCAAGGCCAGCTGTCTCTCTGGGGACAAAGCACTCCATAATTACATTGCATAAGTTACCTTCACTTCTCCATCCCAAGCAGTGCAATTCTCCTCTCCAGATCCATCCAGTCCAGCCCCTGTTCACTCCTCTCTGAGACTCAGTTTAACAGCCTCAGGTGCTCCAACACAGCCAGGTGTGGCCTTTGCACTGGAAGCCTCTCTGTTCCCTTCCTCTGCAGATCATCCGTGACACCTTCTCTGACTCCAGCTTTCGGATCTCCAGGGAGGAGAAGCGCAAGATGAAAGACCTGCTGGGTAATTAACAGCCCCATCACCCCTTCCCCTCTGCGCCCATCCCAGGTTCTGCTCTGAAATGAGAAACTGGCCTCCAAGCCTTTCAGACAGGACTTAGGGCAGAGGAGAAATGTTTGTCACTGCAGCAGGAAAGCACATTTGTAGAGTGCAGTGTAGGAATGTTTGTTTATTACAAATGGTCCTGAAATTCCTGTGAGCCAGAAAAACTTAGTTCTGAAAGGTTTTTTGTGGGGAGAGGAAACGGAAGCCCAGGGATAGGATTTTGGTTCATTTCAAATTCCAACTGCCACCTTTGACGTGATCTGCATGGAGAAAGGGATGGAAACCGGTAGCAGACTGGTATGTCCAAGTGTCCTTTCTCCTTCGATGTGGTTTGCTGTGCTGTGAACGCTGAGGGACTGCTGGGAATGAAGCTCTGGGAAGAGGGAGACTTGGCCATCTTTGTCTTCCTGAGCAAGTAACTGTTTTGTATCCTGCTAGTGGAGTTCCGAGTTGGCAACAATGCCCAGTCCATTCAGGAGGATGGGATAAAGAAGAGGATTGTAGTGGCTGCTCGGGACAACTGGGCCAACTATTTCTCCCGCCTTTTCCCAGTTCAGGTGAGTCTCAATTTTCTCACCAGACCCTGGGCTTGCTTTAGCTGTGGCTCAGTTCACCCTTTCTGTCCCCCTGCCTGGCCACACTGCAGTGATTCTGTACCTTCCATACCTTGCAGGGTTTCACACCTCTTGTGTGGCATCTCCTTTCCCTGGTTCCACCCGGGCAGGCGGGATGGAGCCTTCGATTCTCTGTGCTGCACTTCCATTACAGGGTGAAAAGGGAAGTGATGTGCAGATCCTGGGGGTTTCTCACCGCGGCGTGAGGCTGCTGAAGGTGGAGAAAGCAGCTGGATACCACCCTGAGCACCTCAAGATCCTACGCAGCTACTGGTGAGCAAAAGGGCCCTGGTGGCTGCAGGGGGACAGTTTGTGTTGTCCCACAAGGTGTTGGAGGGAAACTGAATGGGGGAGCTGAAAATTCCGAGCTGTGCTGTGCTCTCTTGGATTGTCCTAGGCCAGCTGAGAGTCACTGACCCTCCTGCTAATGAGTCTGGCTTTGGCTTTTCCTTTTCCTTCCTACTTTGAGCTTTGCTTACAACAAGTGAGCGCTGGGGGTGAGTCAGCTCTGTGTGTGTCATCACAGGGAGCTCCTCAGGGTTAAAGCCATGAGCAGCTGGTGAAAGGCCACCATGGAACATGTTGAGGCATGTCTCCATTCCTAATCCTTGGAATGGGCTCCCATGCCCACGTTCTGCATCCCAAGCTCTGACAGTAGGAGCCTGAGCACGCTGCCTTGTGTTCCCAGCTTTGCAGACGTGCTGTCAGTGGAGCTGAAGGGCAGCAATTCCCTGGAGTTCTCCCTGGTGACAGAGCAGCTCATCCTGCACTCTCCAAAGGCTCCGTGCATCAAGGCCATGGTGGAACTCTTCATCCAGGAGCTGAGGCAGGTGAGGCAGCAGCTGGAGTGCAGTAGGGAATGAAGGTGGTTTCCCAGATGAACCTGAGAGTGTCCATGGGATGACAAGATCCGAGCCCTTCACATCCCTGGGACGAGAACTGACCTGGCCATGGCCCTTTCCCCAGGACACCAACTACGTCGTGGCTCTGCGCAGCTATGTCGTGGATGACAAGAGCCTGCTCAGCTTCAGGAAGGGCGACCTCATCGAGCTGCTGCCCATGCAGGGCGTGGAGCCAGGTGAGGGGGTTTGTTGGGATTGGCAGGACCAGGATCAAGAGCCTGCTGGAACCATGGTGCCCAGAACCAGAGGAATACAGGGTGGGCTGGCATCATCAGCCTCCAGCTCTGCTGGACAAGCCACCTTGTCCCAGTTGTCCCTTGTCCCAATCACCTTGTCCCAGCTGCCTTAGTTACAGGAATATATGTTATATACATGTTACCTTAGGATGCAGGAAAACCTGGTGAGTCTGATGCTCTCCTTTGCCAGCAGAGAGCTTCAGTGCTTGTTTCTCTTGGTAGCTGCCCTGGTTCCTGACTCTTTCTCCGTTGCTTTTCCAGGGTGGCAGTTTGGCTCCACCGGTGGCCGCTGCGGTCTCTTCCCCACCAGCCTGGTGCAGCTGGCTCCAGCCCCTGACTACCTCAGCACCAGCATGGACAGATGGGCAGAGCAGCGAAAGAGTGTGAAAGCTTCCCCAGAGAGCAGGAGCACCAGCAGGGAGGTGAGCAGTGCTTGGGGAGGAGAATCCAGGGGCCATGGCCGGGTTCTGTGGGAGCTGCCAGGGTGATGCATGGCTCTGGTAGTGTCTGACCTCTGAGGGCAGAGGGAAGATGGTGAGTACTTGGTCTTTGCAGATGAGACACTCAAATGAATCATAGTGTTGGAGGGGAGGCACCACACGCAGATGAGGTCTTGCAGCTGAGAATACACACTGCAGTTCCTCAGCTGATGTTTCAGGGCGGGTTTGGTGATGTTCCTGCAGAGTTCTGTCCTCAGCCTGACACCAGAGGCCAACAGCACCATGTTAGTCCCTGCTGGTGACCATTACACCATGACTGACTTCGCCACCACCTACTTCCGAGAGGCTCAGTCCATGTGAGTAGGCTGTGCCCCTTCTCAAACAGGACCAGGGTAGCCTGACCCACACCAGGCCGTTTCTAGGGGTATTTCTTGGACTGCATGTTCCCTCTCCTCTGTCTAGGCAGGGCCTGAAGGGGATGTCTGCTGAGAAGAAGAGTGTAGCTGACCTGGTGCGGCACACCAAGGTGAGCCCTGTCTCTCCCATGGCCACAGCCAGAATCCCAGCTCCAGCACTGCCTCTGGCTTTGTCCCTACGTGGCCAAAGAACAGATCCTTGGCTGCAGTCTCTGGACAAGTGTAGGTGTCCCCTACTCTTCAGTGCTGCCTGTGAGATCCTGGGAGCTCGGTCTGTGGTGCAGCCTGCAGAGCACAGCTCTGTGTGATCCACATCCCTGGTTTATCCCTGTAGGTCCCAATCCAGGCGTCTTTGCTCCGGTATTCTGACAGTGAGCTGAACGAGCTGGCTATCAAGAACTTCCAGAGTAAGGACCTCCCTGGGACACAGCACTGCAGAGGGGGGAGTGGGATGTTTGGGGTGGGCTCACACAGACACTGTGGGGCCCAGTGGGAGTGGAAATGGGGCGAGGAGGGCCCCTCCCAAGGCATTTCTGCAGTTCATAACCGGCTGTGTCCTTGCTGAAAGCTTCCAGCAAAAGAGACGTTGCCTTGAGTGCAAAGTGTCCCAGGACACTGTGCCTGGGCTTTGGGCTGACTCCACATGTCCAGTGCAAGCCTTGTAACAGCAGAGGAGTTTTCAGGACCTTTCCTTGCCCACTGCCAGCCCCATGGCAGAACCACCCCTGCTCAGACTAAAGGCCAGGCTTTGCCTTGCAGCGCTGATGCGGTTCATGGGAGATCAGCCAAAACACAAGCACCAGGCTGAGGTCCAGTGCATCTATGAAATCCTTCAGGTTTGTGAGCTTCCCTGGGAAAAGTGCAGAAGTACCAATGGGAATGGAAGGCCAAGACCTTGCTGGGAAGGAAAAGAGCAGGGAGAGCCATAATGCCACCTCCTACATGAGGAAGGGAGCTGAAACAGACTGTGGGGAGGGGTTGCATGTAAATGGTTTCCCTGGATATCACTGTCTGGATGAGAGCACAACCTGCCTCTCCTCTCTCCTTCTTTGAGCCTAAATAGCACTGGAGACCAGAGGCTGCAAAGCCAAACTGGCAAAGTTCTGAATCTGGGAGAGGAAGGGCACAGAGATGACCTGGGGATGTCTCTGATGCTCTCATCCTCTCTCTGATGCTGTTTTCTCCTCTCTGGATGCAGCTGTGCAAGGAGAAGGAGAATTTGCACGATGAGATCTACTGCCAGGTCATCAAACAGGTCACCCACAACCCTCACCAGTGAGTACCAGCACTGCCAGCTCCTGTGTGTGCACAGCTGGAGAGAAACCATCTGCTGCAGGGACACCACGGCTGGGGGAGAGGGTGTCTCCTCATTATGTGCTGTCCCCAGCTGCTCCAGTGCTGAAGCTTCTGCTGAGCACTCTGGAAATTTTGCCCATCACTGGATCTGGGATTTTCACTTCAGTGGATGTTTTTCCTTGTATTTCTGGCTGCTGGTATATCTGAGCACCAGTAAATATTCCTGGTGGCTCCTGGTCGTGGTGCTGCTCAGAGCTCTGATTTCTCCTCCCAGCCTTGGGGAATTGATAAACACCAGTCAAGGACTGGCTTGGCCCCACACTGCCCTGTGAGGTGGCAGCAGTGGCATTGGAGTGGCCTTGATTGTTCCCTTTCTTTGCTTGCTGTTGGAATAACTGTATCAACCTCTTGCTCAGCACAAGAAACCTCTGACCAAGGGCTGACACCTCCTTTTCTGCCAACTGCCAGAGGTGTTCAGAAGGGCCCAGGCTCACTTTGAGCTGCTCAGAGCAGGAATTGTCTTGTCCTAAGGTGCTCACACTCCTTTCTGTTCCACAGGGAGAGCGAGCTGCGGGGCTGGTTGCTCCTAAACCTGCTCACTGGGTACTTCCTGCCTTCCAAAATCCTGATGCCCTATGCCACCAAGTTCCTGCAGCTGGCCAGCAGTGATCCATCCAGCACCCACCACGGTGAGACTGTTTGTGTCTTATAAAGCAAATATTCTAGATCTAATCTCCCCATCCTGTCATTCCTCTGTCCTGGACACTGTCCGTGGCTGGCTCCTCATGTTTGGATGTGTCCTGGGAGGGTGGGAGGTGAGGTCAAGTCTCTCTGCTCCCCTAGCAGTGACCAGGGGTTAAGTTTGACCCAGCCAGGATGACCCAACACCATAGGACATGATGTTTAGTCCTCCTTAGTTTGGCTCAACATGTGGAAATTTTTCCTTTTCCTGCAGATATAGCCAAGATCTGCCAGAGCAACCTGCGAAAAAACTTCTTGTACGGGGGCCGTCGGCACCTCCCTTTTCCTGTGGAGATGGAGGCACTGCTGGTATGGAGGGGCAGGGTAGTGGGGATGGTGGGAAGAGGGAGAGGACAGAGGGTTCCTTGGAGGTGCCACGTGCAGTGGAGACAGAGGCAGGTGGTGTTCCAGGAGAGGAAATGGAGCGTGTGGATGGAAGGAGCTTGAGAAGTGCAATGCCATGGAGTGGGCAGGGAAGAGGCGGGTGCCATGGACAAGCAGTGGAAGGCAGGGATGAGGAAGAAGAGGGAGAAACACATGTGGGGCTGGGGGGCTGATGGGACCCTGAGTGTCCTGCTGCCTAAACGCTGTCCTTTGCAGAAGGGACACGGGGCCCGCCGGCTGGTGGTGCTGATGCCTGGAGGCATGGAATACCTCACCAGGATCAGGACATTCACTGTGAGTTTCCAGCTGTGAATTCCTTCATTGGTCTGGACTCTGAGCCACACCAGGGAAATCCCTTATCTGACAAGGAATAATGTGTCTACCTGCCCTTGGGCTTGCCTGGTCACAGTATTCATTTCCTTCTTTCCTTGCTTCAGGTGGCCAAGGAGCTCTTGCAGGAGATCTGTGAGCAGATGGGAATAGGTGATCAGCAAGAGATACAGGACTTTGTTCTCTTTGCTATCAGGAGTGACAACAAAAATCTTGGCAAGTAAAGATCAGCATGGAGCTTCTCCCTTCCAGCAGCCTCTGCAACAGGGAGCATCACAGCTCCTGCTTGGAATGGTTCCTCCATTCCACCCTTGCTGGCTCCTGGGAGGGTCCTCCTAAGCAGTTTCCCAGTGTATTAGGGTTAAGGATTGATCCTTCTCAGGGGCTGTGTTGTTTGTTCCTGAAAGATGTGTGTGGCTCTGTGTCCCTTTGGAATGGCTGATGGTTGGAGCTTAAGGGCAGGGTGGAGCTGAGGTGTGCAGGAAGGTTCCTGTCCCAGCCCCTCCACCAAGAAGGATGGATGACCCTCTCTATGTCATGTAGGTAAAATGGTGAGGCCAATTAAACTGGAGGAGTATCTCCATGATTACCTGCTGGAGGACAAGCTGGTCAGCGTGACCTTACGCAGGCTCATCTGGAGGACACCTCTGCACTTCGACAACCAAATTTACACAGATATCCATTATGGACAGGTAAGCAAGAGCAGGACCCTCCCTAGCAGGGACAGATGTAGTGTCCAGGCCAACAGGAAAGTCCCAAGGGGGCTGAAAAAGCAGGAGGGCTTTGGCTGATAGGCTTTGTGTGCTGTTTCTGGGAGTGACTGAACACTTAAGCTGTGGATGCCAGGAAGGCTCTGTGCCTGTGGCCCGAGCCTGGAGCAGTGCTGTTACACACATTGTGCAGCTCCCCAGGCTCTTCCTGAGCCCAGAGAGCCTTTGTTTTGCATTCAGCAAGGCAGGGTGTGGGTCTGTGCAGCCTGGCACTGCTCAAGACCTGCCTGTACCCTCTGGCAGGTTTAACAAAGGCCTCTTTGCTGTGCTGCCCCTCAGGTGCTGTGGGATTACCTGAATGGGAGGATCCTGCTGGGCCAGAGTAAAGAAATGGAGATGCAGGTGGGCCTTTTGGCAGTGTTCCAGCACTGGGCCAAAGTGGAGCCACAGAACTCTGCTCCCTCCAGGTACGTCTGGCAGAGGGGATCTCTCTCTGCGATGGCCATAGGCACCACAGGGGTTAGGAGCAGGTACCTGGAAGTCCTCTCTGGTTAACTAAGAAATGTCCAGTGCTGGAGAACAGAGAGTGTCATGAGGGTGCCATGGTCATTTCATTTGATTGCCATGGGTTTGTAACACCAAGAAGGAAAGGGATGAGCTCATAGCTTGGGTGAATCCTCCTTTGTTCCCTCCAACAAGTGTCAGAGGTTTCAACCCTGCACACCTGAAACCTGTAGTGAGATGCCCAATGCGAACGAAATTGCCCCTGGATACTGGAAACCAGTGCTGCAGCTCCAAGCCCTACTTTCCACTCCTTCCTTCCCTCATTCACTTTGACTCAGAGCTGAGGTAATGCCTCCATCAGATCCCCTTAAAGCATCATCAGCAGGGAAATGGCATAACCCTGCTGGTCACTGAAGAGCTCTTGCTGTGTCCAGAAAAGAGGGATTTCTCTCCATGCACTGGTCAGTGGTGCACAGCTGAATTCTCTGTGGAAAAGGGTGGTCTCACTGTCTCTGAGGTTTCCTTCCACCTGACCCAATGCAGGCACTGCTGTGCTCTTCCTCTCCCACTTCACCCTTGTCCCCAGATATACAATGGAAAATTGTTGCCCCATCCCCTACTTCCTCTTAATCCCCTGGCTGATGTTTGATTTTAGCTGGGCAGGGGGTGAATTAGAATCTGGTTGTTGGCACAGGGAAGAGCTGAAGGAATACACTCCAAAGACCCTGCAGCCCTCCATCAGCTCCAAGGCTCTGCAGAACCACGTGGCCACACTGCTGAGATCAAGGAAGCCCCTCCAGCCACGGGATGCAAAAATCCAGTTCATAGGTGAGGAGACATCCAAATTTGCTTCAGTTTCTGGAAGCTGCTCCAAATGCACTTCAGGGACAATTAATGAGGCCACTTTTTGCTCTCTTCTAGAGCATGTGATGAAATTGCCTTTCTTTGGCTACACCATCTTCGTCGTGGAGAGAATCAGCGATGACACGGTCCCTGTGCCCTGCTTCTTTGGTGTGAACAAGGAGGAGATCATTGTGGTGGATGGCTCCACCCAGGTATGCCAGACAATTTCCCCTGATGTCTGTCAGATACCAACTTTGACTTTTAGAAGAACTTGTGCGGGAAGAGGCTGGACTTCCCTGCATCACAGCCACTCTGACAACAGCACTGGCCCAAAGTAAGAGAGTGTAGAACAGTCATTACAACCATGGGCTCTTTTGTAAGTCCAGTGTTCATGCTAACAAGCACAATCCACAGTAAAACTAAATGTAGAACACACCTGTTTGTCCTGATCCTGTGGGAGTTCCAGGGCTGTGCTGGGCAGCCAGAGCCTGCCCTGTACCCTGCACACACTACCCTATGCCCTAGACCTTCCCTCAGCTTTCAACAGGCTCTTGAGGTGACATGATGAGACTCAGAGGGTTTCACTGGTAGGGACTGCTCCTGAGAGTGGCTGGTGGCTTTTCCTCTTCGCAGGTGGTGTCCCGGGTCATTCCCCTGAAGGAGCTGCAGAAGATGCACACCCTGAGGCCCCTCTCCGACGGGGGCCTTCCTGGCCTGGAGCTCAACTATGGCTCCCCTGGCAGCCCCAGGGCCATGTGGGTGGAACTGTCACAGGTGAGATCAGCCTGCACCTGCAGCTTCCGCCTGGCATCTCACAAATCGCCCTCCCCTGCCCAGCTGAGCCTCTGCTAAGGGACGGTGCTGCTGCTCCTCTCTCCTGTCCCAAAGGAGGAGGGGGACACTGCATTTCCCAGGCTCCAAAGTGCAGCTTGGTCCCAGCACATGGCTGATAGTTAATGATGGGAACTGATTTATGGGAATACCTAATTAGGGGAAGCAGCTCTTTCTGGGGCAAAGAGTGATTGATGCTGGTTCATGTTTTGACAGGCCAAAGAACTGTACCACATGATTGTTGTCATCCTGGATAAAACAGAGCTGCACTCCTAGAGCCTGAAAGGAGGAGAATGGCCAAGGAAAACAGCACTGTTTCCCTTTCTCTGAACTTGATCAGTGCTCCCTGACCTGTCTTTGGGAGAGAACTCTTCCAGAAGACACCCATGACCTCGGCCAGCTGCTTTCTAAGAATGCCACCGCAGTGTTTGTTGATGGAGTGACCATACCCCTTGTGACCTGCCATTCAGTCCCCAAGCACTTCCTTGAAACAATCCATGCCGTGGCTAAACAAACCCCAAGGGCCTCTCCACACCACAGCCCATTCCAACGAAGAGTAGCTGACCCAAAGCACGCACTTGCCTTCAAGCTTTGCACTGTGCAACTCCTCCTTTCTGTTTTGAATTAATTACCATGAGCAAAGCCTGGTGCTTGCCAGAGATTTGTGTATCCCAATGCCCAGCTGATGCTGTGCAATGCCTGCACCGGCTGCTGGTGTTTTCCAGGAGCCAGATTAGTCTCTGAATTGATATGCCGAGATCCTGTAGCAGGATTTGTGAAGCAGGAGTTTGTAGAAAGCATCTTCATTGAAAAGCAGATCAGTGTTAATAATACAATTAACACATATGCTGGGGCACAGATTGAGCTGCAATGGTAAGAAGTTTGTTGTTAATTAATTTCTCACTGACATAATTATATGCATATGCTTCCCTCTACTGTAACGAAGTCAGTCATGGCCATGCAGCTGTCAGACTTCAGTGATGGCTCCATGCCCATGGAGGAAGCATCTTCAAACAGAACTTGTATTATACTGAAGTGTTTCAGGTTGTACAAAAATGTTTAATTTATTTTTATTGCCACAACTCTCCTACTGACCTGAGAAGTAACTGTCCTTTAGGAAATTGCAATAAAATAAGTACAGAGAAGGTGTGATATGATAGAACTCACATCTAAGCTGGGAAAACTTAACTGCAGGTAATAGGCAAAGCTCGAGGGAAATGTTGTCACTGTTGGCAGGGAAGGGGTGCTCAATGCAAGCCCTGATGTACAGTTAGACTCTTCCTGGTGAGCTGATGCCAGTGGGAACTACAGCATCTTCCCTGGCAGGTGCTTCTCTTTAAGTACTGCTTAATGCACCTCAAACCAGTCTGTGTGACTAAGTGGTAAGAAAAAGCTTCCAGGAACAATCCACAGCAGTTATAACATTGCTTTATTGTCAGTTCTGCATATACCCTTCAGAACATCTGAAAAAATACATCTGTGGAGTACAGTGGTCCAAACCCCTGGGCAGCCTCTGAGGCTGCAGATTCTTCTGGCAGCACTAGAGCCTGAGGCCAAGCCCCTGCAGGTATGGAACAGAGGCAGAACCCAACAACAATCCAACAGGAAGGACTTGTACCACAGAATCAGGTTCAGGTTCCATATAAACATAGCAGCAGAGGTACCACAGTGTCAGTTTGAGGGCCACAGCAGAACCTTACCCAGCTGTAACAGCAGCATTGCCTCCTGCACTGCAGACTTTTGGTGAGGCACAGGGAGCAAATATGGCTTTAGGGATTACAAGCAAATGCTGGAAATGTTGCAGAGGTTAATACTGAAAGAGTATCACCACTTAAATTAAAGAGCAGACAGAACTAGACAAAAGTAAAGAAGTTCACATTAAAAGAAAAAAAAATCCAAGTTTCTCCTCCTTTAGAGAGCAAGTATTGCTTCCACGGCAATAACAAAATGCTACTCTCCTGCCCTTCAAAGGAAAATATTCCATCCAGGAACTCAAACATTGAGTTTGCCAGGCAGCCCTGAGCAAAGCATGAAAACTTGTAGCATAAGGCTTCTATTGGTGACACTGAAATAAGAGATGGGGAGCGAGGGGAGAAGCCATTTAGGAAGCAAGGTGCCATCCCAAAGCAGCATCCCAACTGGGAAGTCTGAGCCCTGCCCAGACTGCTGCAGGGAAGAGAGGTTGGAGACAGTGAAAACATCCAAGGCAGCAGCCCCTAACAAACACAGCAGGTACAACTTCACACCTTTTGGTCCTTGAGGATTTCAGCACCCCAGTTATTGGGAAAACTCGCCATGAGTTCACAGAAACTGGTTCCCTGGGAGTGTGTGTCACTAAGGACAGAAGTGAGCAAAAATGAAGTGGGGAAAAGAAAAACAAATCTCATTTCCACAGTTTCATAAAACCCTCCATGGCTGAGTTCTTCCAGATCCCCTGGTGGTGCTGCTGGAGGAAGGAAGAGCCAACAAGCAGCAGGGATCAGCTCTCCAAGCTCTGCAGCTCCTCCCAGTCCGCCTCACTCTCACACCTGAGCCTTGTTTTGAAAAACTCCTTGATGAGTCTCTGTGCTTCCTCCTTCACTGCAAAAGAGGAAACACCATCTTTTGAGTTGATACTTAACACATCTGCCCCCTCTAAAGCCATGAATCCATCTGGCACTGAAACAACCCCAGACGCACCTGTCTTGCGGGCAGGGCTCTGCTCCTGGGTCAGTAAGTGAGACAGATGCCTGGCAAAACCCTTGAACAGGTCCTGCACAAATGGAGAAGACAAAGAGCAGAAAGCAGACACCAGTTACCTCACCAGTCTGTTTCCATTGTTTGTCTTGCCCTCAGCACAGACTGGCTGGAGCACAAAGCACTCCTAGACTGCACACACAGCTGCAGACACAGCTGGCCCCCCAGTGCTGCAGAAGCCCAGGCACACACATCCTGCCTTGCAGGGCACAGCAAGGAGACTACACCAGCACTGAACCTGAGCTGCTGCTACTCCACAGGTGGGAGTTAAAAATGGGAAAATATGAACAATCACAAGTAAGTGTGGAACCAACACACACCAACCCTTTTGTGGGAGAGGGGAGTTGCTGCACCTGGAGTCACTAAAACGGCACATACCAAAACATAACTTGGAAATTAAAGGGAGGATCCAGATTATCACCCCCTTCTTAGAGCCCCAGATCCCTAGAGAGATTCTGATCTCCTGCTAAAGAGGACCATGAACTATGCCCTACCTTGGAAGCAAATTTGCCCCCCTTGTAGAACGGGGTCAAATACTTGACAACGATGTCTGCAGTCTCTTTGAGGGACATGCCTTTGGTCACTGGCTGTACGGTCTTGCTGCTTCCTTCTTTATCACACTCTGCTAAATTTGAGTCAAAAGTCACCTTCTTCTTTGTTGGACCAACACTTTTGCCCTCTGGCTGGGTCAGAATTGAAGATTTTGCCGCTGTCCGTAGCCGCTTTTTTGCGGGACTTTCCATATACTGGAGAGGGGACAGAAGAAAGCCAAACCCACCAATTCCTATGGCAGCATCACACTTCGCAGCAGCCACCACCTTCCAAGAACATGAATTTTGCAGCATCCTGCAGCCTCTCCCTCCAGTGAATACCAAGTAGGAATCTCTGTAACGCCTTTTGCTGTGCAGACACTATTTCCCACACAAAGGGACTTTGAGAAAAGCCCTTTAAAGAATACCACATTTAGAACTACCCTGTGCTCCTACTGGGGCAGCTAATTGCTAGACCCTGTCCTATAGAGGAAAAACCGAATGGAAAAGATTTCTCAGGATGTCTGCTGAGAATACACCCCTCAGGAAGAATCAGCCACATCAGGAGAGCCACACTCCTGCTCAGTTTGGAAGAGAAAGGAGACTGCAGTGTTGCAGAGACAGCTGCCAGGCTGCCTCAGCTGCCAAATGCAGAAGCAGAGACTGAATGGCAAGGCAGGCTGGGAGCAGGGGTCACTTCCCAATGGTCCCCAGTGTCTCTGGCCTGTGGTTGTGCCCTTGCCTTGAGAAAGCAACTCCCTAATTATAGTCAGTGACAGATCTCAGGGGGTGGAGACACTCATTCCAGGCAAGTCACCAGCAAGGGCACAGTCACATGAGCTGCACAGAGGAGGAAACAAAGCAGTGGACAAGGAGCTCTCCACTGCAGCCCAAGGTGCTGGCAGGGCCCAGAGGGCAGCAGGGAAACACCAGGAATGCAACACAACTGGGGTTCTTCTCTCTGCTTCAACTGCAGCTGGGCCCTCCCCACATAAATAAGACTCTCAGAGCAGGAGTGTCACTCCCAGAGAGAAATTTGGCACAAGAAATAGAGGAAATCAGCATTCATTGAAGTCTTACCTCATCTGATCCTGGCCGCTTCCCACTGCCACCTTCCCCAACAACAGGCAGCTCAGTTTCTGCAACATTTTCAGCAACACTAGTGGGAAGAGTGGAGAGAAGGCCAACTGTAATCATTCCACAGTGAAAATACTTCTGCATTCATTGTCAGTGGCCATGACACTGCATGGTAAAGCAAGAGTCTCCCTCACCCACCCAGAGACCTCATACAGGCTTCCAGGACAAGGCTGGTGGGGCTCTGGGCAACATAGGGAGCAGAGAAGTAGAGATTTTACCTGGACTTCACATCCATTTCTTCCTCAAGCAATTCAGATTCAGCAGCCTGCTGAAAATTCTCCCCTCTCTCAGTCAGTGTTACTTCTGTTTCTCTCAGTTCTTTATTCTCTGCCTGGAACTGTCCAGTCAGATATCCAGAGTAATCTTTGTTTTCCTGAGGTGTTGGTTTCTCTTGACACACGCTTTGAGAAGAAACCTGAGGTAGTGTGCTTGCAGAACAGCCACCTCCCTTTGATAAGCTGCAACTTCGGGCTTTAGAGCCACTTTTGGAGAGGGAGAAGAATTTGGAAATATCCTGTGATTCCTTTTTAGCTGCTTCTGCAAGCATTTGCTGCTTCTTGCTACGTTTGGACTTCTTAGCAGGGCTCTCCCCAAGGGCAGTTTTTGTGTCTGGACTGGGTTGCTGTACCTTCTTTTCTGGGTGTAGTTCTACCCCTCCACTCTCACCCACTGCTTTGGTTGCTGTTTCTTTCCTCTGGACAACAGGGTTTCTGGTGTCCAGGTCCAGACTGCAGCTGCTGCTGTCTTGCCCATTTGGACAGTCTTTTTCGACAGGCTTTGCATCACTCTCCTCCTGGATCTTCAGCAGTTCTGAAGCTGTCTGGAACAAGCTGGATTTCCTTGGAAATCCTGCTCCCACACGCTTGGGTTTGAACTGGGGAGACAGGAAGAAGAAGTAGTTTTGGATGTGAGATCCCTGTGTGCAGCACCCTGAAAGGAGCTGAGTTTCTGCACACAATACACCAGTGTGGGCAGCTGTAAGCTGGGGGAGGCTCTAAATCTGACTTTTCACCACGCCCATCAACTGAGACTTGAGGGAAATGGATTAGCTGGAAGTCCTAGGCCAGCAATAAGAAAACAAGGCAGCATCCTCAGATAGAGCAAGGTGAGAAAGAATTTATTTAAGCTGTGGCGTGCACACAGATCATATTCACTAATAACAATGCGACAGACAGGAAAAAGCAATTACAACAGAAATATGCAGTTGTGGCCACAGAAAGGACACAAACCAAATTTATAAAAAGGCAGACAGACAAAACACACCATTCTCTCCTGTCCATCCCACCAGTACTCACCGAGGGAACCTGTGATGCAGAGAAAAAGTCCCCTTCTGCTGGAGACACAGATTTTGTTTCCAATTTGCTATTACCATCAGTTCCAGACCCAAAGACTGAGAACAACTCCCCTTGTTTGGAGGCTTTATTGATTTCTGCCACCTGAAAAGAGAACAGAAATATTCTGTAATGGCCAGAAATCTTTATGTATTCCTGCCTGTGTACATACTAAAAGCCATAGTAACAAAACAAATATCTGCCCTGGAGAGGCACCTGCCTCAAGAACAGAAACATCTTCAGAGAGACCAATGGCAACCACATAACCTAAACCAAGGCTTCTCTAGTGTCAGCAGCAGCCTGAGGAATTCCCAAATCCCTGTATTGCTAGAGCATATCTGGATAAGCTTGCACTGCTAGGTAGGTTTTCAGAGCCTGTAAAGCCAACAAAGATGTGAACCCAAGGTGATTCTGGGCCCTCCTGGAAACAAAATCAAGAAGAAAGATTTGTAAGACACCCGAGGCAAAACAGAGCTTGTGCTTCACCTTTCCCACACAAACTCTGCCCCATTTGCCCTGGAGCTGCCACATTCCAGGGAGCAGCAGGGGGAGATGTTTGCCCCTACCTTCTTTAGCACAGCTGCCTTGTAGGAGTTTGCCATTTTGCTGCTCCGGAAAGCTTCATATTCCATTTCCACTGCACAGGCAGCAGGGTCTGACCTGAAACACAGGCTGGGGTGATTCCTGGCAAGACACACTTCTGCATCTGCAAAGGGAACACTAATGCTTAAGGATCTCCCAGAAAGTACAAAATCCACTCCCTCCGGTGCAAGAATAAGTGATAACTTCCAGTTCAGTCCTAAGGGATGTAGTGGTGAGTCGATGGAGAATGGAAAGGGTGATGAAAACGGTTTTAAATCAAGATTCTTGCCCACTGCTCCGTTTGAGAAGTACACTGTCCCCATCTGGTGGGATAGGGAAGAACTGCCGCTCCTGGGACCAAGCTGATAACAGCGATCAGCCACAGGAACCCTCAGATCTGATCCTCAACTTCACTGTCAGAAAGATGCTAAGTGAAACTACATCCTTGGACAAAATAACTTAAAAACGCATTCCCTGAGAATGGCAATTCAGCTCAGGGAAGAGCAGGCCCTGTGTTAAGGGACTCAGTATGCACCCCTTTCTCCTCATCTCATACCCTTTTCCTTCTGCTGCTGGAGTCTTTTGGTTGTTGCTCAAAGCTTCTTCCAGCATCTTCAAGCAGTGTTCCCGGCCCTAGGAAACGGAAATACTCAGACATGCTCTACAGAAGTCTCAGTGCCCCTTGGACTTCCAGCCCTGAAGGAGCAAGGACAGGGCAGGCAGAAGCTTTGCTGTTCTTTGCAACATTCCTTACCTTCACTGTGAGCTTGGAGATCCTCCTGCTGGCAGCATCCTTCAGGGGACAGTCTGCACCTGCCACAGGAGAGGAATTTGGGAAAGGAGCCACGGCAGGGCTGAGCTGATGGAGAATGTCTCAGCTGTCATGGGGAGGTGCCAGTCCAGTACTGCCTGGCTTTCTCCTCCCTGCACTGTCACCCCAAGGAACACTGCGGTCACCGTTTTTACCTGGAGAAGCTACACACTCCGAAAGAGTAGGCAGAAACCAAAGTGAGAATGTTTTCTGTGATTGAGAACATCTACTTTGGAGTTTAGGACTAGCAG
This sequence comes from Ifrita kowaldi, assembly GCA_013398055.1. Lineage (NCBI taxonomy): Eukaryota > Metazoa > Chordata > Aves > Passeriformes > Cinclosomatidae > Ifrita > Ifrita kowaldi. The sequence goes on from VZRS01015381.1 coordinate 105,908, forward strand.
CTTTCCAAAATCTCCCCACCTCAGAAAACCCTTCTTCGAGGCTCTCAGGAAACTCAAATTTTATCTCCTCCCCCACAATATCAACCAAAAAAACCAGGCTGGATAGAGTAACCTGACCTACCAAGTGTTCTTTTGCAACAGTGCCAGACAGGGCCCCACGCAGCACAGTTATAAACAGCAAAGGATTTCAGCAGTTTCCTTATAGCCTTATTATTATTGTTGTTATTATTATTATTATTATTATTATTATTATTATTACTACTACTGCTGCATAACCACTACAGAAATAGCCTACACTACAAAGCCAGGTTAGACAGAGTTTTCCTTCTCTCTTGCTTATTTGGAAATGTTCAGCAAGATGCATTCCACATCTTCACCCCAACCAAAGCTAAGCTGTGATCCATCTCCTCCAGCCAAGTTTTCACAGCCAAAGGCTTGACCTCTGTGCCTAGGGACTGATACCTCCACTGGTGATGCTATACAGATTGCATGCAGCTGCAAAATACAAGACTTTCTTCTCCCAAAGAAAACCCATTATAAATCAAAGAAGATATTTACTTGGAGGAACAAAATCTTCCTTTTCTGGTTCTTTGCCCTGGAAGAAAACAAAGATCAGTCAAACATTTCCATTCCTACTACACACATGCAGATCTAGAAGCACAAAAGACATCTTTTATATCCCTGCTCCAGGGAAAATTAAAGCTGAAGTTATAAAGGCATTGAATAAGCACCAAAACAGGGCCAAGAAGACAAAGAATGAGAACCAAAGCCAAAAGCTCACCTCTGCTATAGGAATATTTAAGAGAAGCTGAATGGGGAAATCTGTTTTTACTACTACCAGGGGTATTAAAACCAACAGGCTCCTCCTGCTCAGCACTGCAGAGAAACCAGCACATGAATAAGCTGCATTTCTTCCTATTATGGGACTGGCCCAGAATATGGAGAGCCCAGTAAAACCAGAGGTACAAGAAGTAAAAGACAACAAGCAACAGCAAGATGAAATAATTTACTGTCATCAGTGCCAGGAAGCCTTTATGGCTGTCAGAGAAGCTCCCAGCAAACCCTCAGTGCATCCCTTAAAAACTGACCCCAACTCACTTTGCGCAGACTCATCTGTTTCCTGTAGAAGTTGTCCCACTCCCGTTTCCGACGCTCCTCATTATCTTCATCCCAGTTCCCACTGCCTTCCTCATCATACCTGGATAAGGCAGGAAAGCAAGAGGAACAAGCATTTCTGTAGCTGCAGCATTAACTGGGGAACAAGTTTGGGAAGCCACCCCAGTGATGCATCCCACATCCTTTTTGAACAAGTCCTCCCTTTGAGTTTCTCTGCCATTCCCCAACCTGGACAGCAGTGACTGTCCTCCAAAAACTCACAGCATTTGTTAACCCCATAAACTAGTAGGCAGTGGCATGAACTAATAGCACATAACCAGTGCCCTGAGAATGGAGGGCCCCATTTCAGAAGCCAGATCCTCCCAGGGGGTTCAGGAGTCACTGTCTCATGTCATGTACCCCTTCTGTCAGTCCCTCCTGCCCTGAGAGAAGAGATGGCAGAAAGGGCACAGCATCCATTCCTCAGTCTCACTTGTTCACAGGCTGCTGTAATAAATGAAATCCCCATCTCTAATACACTGAAATGCAGCAGCTGATCCTTGTCAGATGTAGCCCAGGAGTTCACTGCCTCCCACACATGCCACAGCCAAAACTTACAGGTATCACAAATCTGAGCTTTAGGGCTGCTGACTAGCACAACTTCCAAGGCAAAACTAAAATCAGATCATGGAAAGGTTCAATAAACCAAGTGGCAAACACTGTTCTGTACAACAGCATTGGCTGTGGCTTCTCAGGTCCTGAGACCAAACACAGGCTTAGGTCACAAGTCCTGGTTTCCTCTGACTCAGCTGGACTTGGCCAAAGAACAAAGGTACCAAGCTCGAGCTTTTTAAGGTAAAGCAGAGGGCCAGGCCAGCCTACAGCACTGTGTATCCTGGCGCAGCTTCATGGGCAGTGCCAGCAGACAAACTTCATCCTGACACAGCTGCACAATCACTGCAGCTCTGCCAGGCACAAGGGGAAAGAGAAGTTATCACCTCCACACTGCCAAGCATTTTACAGAATTTATCATGTTTCCCACTGCATGTCTTCCTTTTGCTGTAAGCCTGACAGGAAAATGTAGCAATCTGCAGAAGAATCTGACACTGGCACTTCATTACATCCTCTGTGGTGACTAAGTCCTGTCAGTGGCCCCTGGCCTGCTGGCCCACAGACAGTTGTGCTAAATCAGGAATGAACTCTGGACCATGTCACCCTGGTCTCAGTTTTAAACGTTTTTGATCCTTGTGACTATGAACAGGCTGAGCCTACTTGCTTGCTGCTTTCAAAAATTTCAGGCTAGTTTCTTGAGCCAATTACATTGTGCAGGGCAATTCTCAGCTCTGTCAAAACAGCTTTTGGTTCTCTGGGACACGAATGTGAATGAGGGTGCCAAAGTGTGTGGAAAATGAAATTCCAGCTGCTGCTGCCAGAAAGTTACTGGAAAATACCATCCATACAGAAACGTGCTGAAAATAGGAGTGGCTGGGCCTGCAGCTGGGAGATACTCTTTTCTCTGGTGGCTCCTATGAGCTGAGTGTAATCTCTTTGGTACAGACCTGCTGAAGCCCCTGCAGCCTCTCCTCCCGCCCTCATACAGCTCTGGGTCGTAGCTATCCCGGGAGGATCCCGTGGGCCTGATGCAGGTTTTGCTCCAGCTGTTGCTGCAGAGTTCCAGTGCCTCCAGTTGCCTTTTCACTGCCCCTGGGTTCTTGCAGAAGTCACAGCACTTGTTACAAGGTGGGGTGACATCGCCAAAGTACTTCGCTATGGCAGCATGGCGACAGCTTGGAAACACAAGGCAAAATCATCTGGTCATCACTTCTATCCACAAAAACTCCACCCTCCAGATGCAGCGAGTCTTTAGATAAAGATTTGCGTCTTGTTTTTTTCATAGAGAATATCTATTCCAGTAGGAATCACAGGGTTTAATCCCTGGAGCAGAATTCAGGCTCTGTTCCTGGCACCTTGCTTAAAGTCTCTCTGCCTCCCCTTACCCATATGTAACAAAAATCAGTGTTAATCTCTTCTGCTAAACCCTTTCAGATCTTTCAGATCTGCAAAAGGAGCAGTTGATGAAATATACAGTTACTAATTCTGTACCATTGGCTAAATATATTCCATGTCCTATCAGGATGGCTGTAGGTAAAGAGGCCCTGTTGTTCACTACACCACAGAGTATATCTACATATCTCACAATGAAGAGTTTCTAGGCTTATTATTTGTGATTTGAAGGTGAAGAAATATATATTTGAAGACATAGGAACGTAATATAAGTCCCAGAAATAGAGTCCAGACTGAGGTCACAAGGGAGCACCATTCAGATAACACAGCCTGGATCTTGATCGGCTCGCACATGCTCCAGATCAGCAGCCAAAGTTTGGGTAGAGTCCCACATGCATGAAAACCAGTCCATTTGCTCACACAGGATTGCACAACCAGTTTACCAGGCTTAGCAAACCAGCCATGTGAAGATGATTAGATTCTTCCCAAAATTTTCAAAAGATTTTTGGCAGACATCAGTGTTTTGGGGAACATGAACAAGAATTTGGTGACAATATGCTCACCAGCAATACAGGCAGGAAGTAATTTCTCTTCTAGAACACTCCCTAACTTAAACCAGGGAATACACTGATTTTGCCAAAGAATAATCTGGCAGTTACTTCCCCCCCTTATTTTAAGAAAGCAGAATTTAGAGGAGCTTTTTAAAACTAAAGTTTCACAGCAGAGGTGGCTGTGTGTTAGTCAAAATGCTGATAATAAATATACAAAAACATTTACTTCATCAGGCATTTAGAGATCAAATCCTGCAGCCAAGTGGGAACAAAAGTTATTTTAGAAGAAAATTCTTTTACAAGGTGGAAATTTTTCTTCTCTACCAAGGTGTGCCCTAGTGGGCTTACCAACTTCATCTGTAAAAAGTGGGTCACAGAGGGGGAAAGTATGAGAGTGAGCACTTGATTTACTCTTATTCTAAACCCCTTAAGGCATGTCAGAACTTGCCAGAGATCTAAGTAACACAGTTTTCTTCTTCACTTGTGTCTGTGTGTGTCAGGGGGAAACACAACCGCACGTTACCAAAGCATCACAAACAAACCCTGCAAGGGGCTGCAGTGGCTGCAGGCTCACTCCTTCCCACGGCCGGGGAGGTTGATCTGGAAGGCAGGTCACAGGTTCCTGTCCCCCAGCAGTGACCTGAGTGTGCTGACGTGCCAGGGAGCTAGCAGTGCTCAGGTAAGGGGCTGCAGCAGGGTGTCTGCACCGTGCAGGGCACCAAAGCTTGGAGAGGGCTCCGACAAAGCTGCCTTTATATCCCCCTTAGAGCCACACTGACTCACTCTGCTCCTGCACTCAAAGAGCTCCTTTCACATGGAGGGGAAGGGTGGGGGGACTGGGATGGGGGCAACACATTCGATCCCCTTGTCCTGCCTTTCCAAAAGAGCTACTGGCGCTGCCTGGCCTGCCAATGCAACGTGACTATAGAAATGTCAGCGAGCTGCAAGTCAGCTTTTTGTTTCCCCAAAAGAAAACAGGCAGGCATTCTCATTAGTCCATGTCCCTTCCCCTCGCATGCACTGATCTGTATTAGAGTTAACTGAGGCATTCAGTGAGGGACAAGCCCTCTCCCCACTCCCACAGCTCACCAGGCCTATGCTGGGGAGGGACATCCACACACACCTCTGTCCTTTAGGTGCCACAGGGGAGGGCTTTGGGAGAAGCAGAGATCAGCTGTGAGCTCACTGGAATTTAGACTTCCAGTTTCTAACCCATCAGGCTTGTAAAGCCAAGACCTTTCCACCCAGCCTCCTGTAACTACCTTTTTCATCCTGAAGAATTACCCAGACTGGGGCCACAGCCCCACTTTACCCAACAGTGTTCAGGAGTTGAGCCATAACAGAAATTCAGTTGCAAAACTAAAATTGCAATCCTATAATTAAGGTCAAAAGGCAAAAAACAAAGTTACCAACAGGGATGCTGGGGTTAATTGCTGGATTAACGGTTAACACAAGAATTCCTGAAACATAGTTGGTTAATGCATTACCATATGTGAGGGGAAAGCTTCCCCAGTCACACCAACACTTGACTAATGTCCACGAGATGGAGATGATTTACATAAATTAATGGTAGTTCATATTATTATACATGTCCTAAAATTATTTCATCTTTTAATTATGCAACTGTATTATTTGTCTCCCCCCACCCTGCAAAAAGAGTATGTATGAGGTGACCATTGGTCTTTAAAATGTCTGAACAAAATCATTATGTCATTTCAGGTGTCCTCCCCTGATGTGACATTATGAAATGGATCAAGAGCAAATAACAACCAGGGTTATTAACACATTTTTGTCTGTGGCAATACATTTCAGGAAAGTGCTAAACTGACCACACAGCTGCCTGCACCTGTGTCATTCTGGTAGTCCTTGTTTTTATTCACCATGTAAACCAGGAGCCCTATCCCTGTAATTAGGAGAAGCAGATGGACAGTCAGAGAAGAAGCGAAGTCACATATCCCAAAAGAAGCTCTGCCTCTCCCAAAAAACATCAGAAAAAAGCATTCCCTTGTAGAAGCCAAAGGGTACACAGTCTCATCAGAAATGCTCCCTGAAATAAACAACTCAGCAAGTCTTGGAATAATCTGAAGTGAAAGGGTTAAAAAAGATAAAAATCATAAGACGACAAATTAGTTATGCAGCCATCGAGTGAAAGGCACTTAATGAGCTTTATCAAATAGAAGAGCAAGTCACGAGGTTGATGAGAACTTGTAATTTCGCACCTCTCTGAAGCACTGTTCCTTTCAGCATCACCTGAGCTTCACCCTCTGAGATAAGACAGTGACAGTCAGCTGTCCCCAGAACACAAGAAGCGAAAAGTTCAGCATCAAGAGAGTAAATGACTTGGCCAGGGGCACGGAGCAAATTCACCACCCCAGCATCAAATTCACTGTCCCAGCATTGTCCCTGCTGCCCTGTCCGTGGCAGGTCTCTCTTACAGTGCTGCACTGTCCTTGGGAGCTCTTGCTCTGCCCCTTCAATGAACACAAGAGAAAAGCTCCTTCCCCCGGGAGTCGGAAGGAAACTCTGCAGCAGAAAGAAAAGTTGCTTGCTTTAGCATTGCCCCAAACTATCGCAGGGAGGGAATCGATTCAAGTCTCACTCCAGAAAAAGCCGTCATTAAAAGGTAAAGAAGAAACTCCTCTCTCGGAGGACATGCACAGAGGAAGCCAGCAACAAGTGCCGGCCCTTGGGCGCCCCGGGGAGCTGGCATCGGCTCTGGCTCAGCCTGCGGTGGTTCCTCTCCCTCCCTCTTTGGCACACATGTAACACGAAACTTCGCATCTCCAGGACAACCAGCAACAAAAAAAAAAAAAAAAAAAAAAAAAAAAAAAAAAAAAAAAAAAAAAAAGGCAGCGACAACAGCTGGCTGTCAGCAGCGGAGCAGAGAGGAGCCGAGCGAGCAGCGAGCCGCAAGCCAGGATGAGGGGAGAGATGACGTGAAAGTTTAAGAAGACGGAAAGAAAAACAAGAGGAGAAGAAGAGCTCGCGGTTGGGGTAAGGCTGAGCGATCGCTGCTGTTCGGTCAAGCGCGGCACTCCCCGCTGCTTAGCGAAGGGCTGGAGCCTGGGGAGCTCCACTGCTCGGTCAGTCATGGAACAGAGCTTGGGAGGCTGAATTTGCTTGCCAGGGACACCGAGGAGCGAAGGTGGCAGGAGAAAAGCTTTTAATGGGATTGCGGAGAGCTGCGCTGCAGCCGCCCTGTAACAAAAGGAGTAGCCTGCGGTGCTCCGAGCCCGAGCGGGACTCAGGAACTCCTCTGCCGGCGACAAAGGCCGGCTGCTCGGGTTTCTGTGCTCTTACAGAATGTATGTCCTGATAAGCTGGTGACCTGATACAGAAATAGTCGGTGTGGACAAGGCAGCTGGGTCCGAGGCTGTGCGTGCCTTTAGCGAGGAGCTGGCAGCGCAGGCAGGCGCGTGTGAAACCCGACGGGTGCCAGCCACAGCTTTTCCCCGGAGCTCCTCCCAGCTGCAGCCAAGTTTTATCCCCCAAATCCTGAAGCAGAGAGCTTAGAAAACAAACCCTGATCGGGGAACTAGCACACTGTGCAAGTTAAGCATCTGTGTCCAACAGAAATAAACGGAAAGATTTTACACAGTTTCTAAGGAGAACATTTTAAAAAGAAGAATTCAGTCAGTGTATCAGGCACAGATGCTGGTTTAGCGTTCAAAGCAGCAGGAGAACCCACTGCTCTGAGAGGCACGTTCATGCACATACACAGCTTATGGTTTACAGTAACCAGACTGTCAAGTTTGAATGCAGTGAGAAGGGAAGGAAAGGATCCCCTAAATACATGAAATTATACAACATAGAATCATTTAGATTGAAAAAGATATTTCAGGTCATTGAGTCCAAGCCTTGGTTTTACAGAGGTGTCCCACAGCCTGTGCTTCCATGTCTGTTTTGCTGTTGGGTATGGGAAGAGGTGCTGGTAATGGAGACTGGCCATACAAATCCCCATTTTCTGCCATCTGAAGCTGATTTCTCTGTTTGGAAGCTGTTGCAGCTCCCAGCACTGAGCTGGGACCCCTCAGCCTCTTCCAGGAGGCACATGGGCAAAGCTGTTTACAAACAGGACCAGAGAGCCAATTCTCACAGAAAGAGGTCTTCCCAATCCTACACATGCCTGTAGGGAGGAATGTTAAGGATCAGGTATTTCCACTTCTCTCCATTTCCATTAAGGAGGAATGGAGGGCAGGTCTTTCTGACCTACCTGTTGTACAAACATGGAATTGGAACTGCCTGAGTGAGGAGATGTAGTAGTTTAGACACACATGCCTCCAGCCTGGCCCTAAGGCTCAAGGGGATGGAGAGACATTTCCACCCTGCTAATGGAGAGTCTCTGTAGGTTGGCTGTTGCAGTTAAGACAGTTTCTTAAATAAAGCATGTGAAAAAACATAGTTTAGGGAAACAACAAAAAAAAAAGTAAGGAGGGAGGAGTGAGGGGAGAAGGGCAGGAGGTAGAGAAACATGCCAAGTTTTCCTGGCCAAAAGAAAATCTTAATGGGTTTGGCTGGGGGCTTGTCCAGCCACAGCCATGCTGTTCATGTGTGGGGGCAGAGGTACAGCAATGTGAAACACATGTCTGGATAAAAGCAGCAGGACGTGGCTTGTGTTACAGCTGTCACAGCACACGGGCCTCAGCCTGACTGCAACCAACAGTGGTTGTGGGAGTGGAGGTACGAAATAATCCAAGTTTGATAGAGTGGCTCCTCTCTGTAAGACAACCCCTGATCACAGAGCCTGCAGTGGGCCAGAGTCACCCGCTGGACAGCAGGGACTGTGAGGAGCTGGGAGAGAGCTGGGTGGGGGGAGCAGCACCCACCCCACACCTCCATGCAGGCTCTCCCCACTACCCCACGCAGCCACAGCTGATGAGGCTCCAAACAATTCCTCCTGAGCCAGCAGCTGCTGCAGCTTTTGGGTTTGAGTTCCTACACTCCAGTGGCACCTCTACTAGGATTAGTCCAAGATATTTCAAGAAACTCAAAAATGCACGTAATTTATGAGACTTGTAGATGTGAGATCAAGGACAGGGCACACAGGTGGCTGTTCAAAGGTGGAAGAGTTTCCAGCACTCTCTCAGGGCCTCCAGATGCTGGACCTCGAACACCAACTACTGATAGATCCCACTATGTTTGTGAAGTCTCTACAAGGCTTTCACAGGCACACAGCTACCTCTCAGTCAGCTTCCTGGGAAATGGATATTTTGCTAATATTAGAATAGACTTTCAGGCTAGATTCAAGCATCACCAACCCTAAAAAAAGTTCTCTTGTAGAAGAGCTACAGGTTTATTTTTAAAATTGACCTTTTCCTTTCATTGGATGGCTCAGTGTTTTGGTTTCCCCACTTAAAAAATTCCTAGTAGTGAGGAATTATCTCGTGGGGTTTTGTGGATGTGTTTGTGGGATGGACTGGAGACAACCATGTCGATCTGCAGAGGTGTAAAGACTCCCAGCTCAGTGCCCTAGTGGGTACCTCTGCTACTGAAACTGGGAATTCAGTGCCTTTTAATATTAATCTAATATTAGGTTGTAGGGAAGAGAAGACACATTGACAGTGCTGCCTCAAAACCCATCTCCAAATAGTGCGTGGTGGAGATGACAGGGTATTCCAGCCAAAGGGCAACCCAGGCAGGGCAGCTTTATAATCTTAGGAATGTGTGGCCTTCTGTTCCAAACCAACTGACAAAGTCCAAGCTTTTCTCCCATGGCATTGAGCTACAATTTACCCCAGTGTGGGTGTGTGCTGTTAAAAGCCTGAATTCTCTTGATACTGGAAACTATTTTCATCTGCTTGGGAATGAATTATAGGTCTGTCTGGCTCTGTGCACTCCTGTTTTAGGAAAAATGGGCTTGTCTGAACTACAGTTAAGATTCACATGGCTGGTCAATAGAGTCATGGCAGCAAACACTGCATTAACAATGATGAGGGAAAAAGCCATGCACTGATAATACAACTGCATTTCTATGGCCCTTTTCATCTCAGCAGTACACTAAAAGCTTGGAACAATAAACAATCATGCAGGAATTATGACACGTTATGACAAAATGCATCCAAACTGTAGGCACACCTAGCGACCCAGCATTGTTTGAGAACAGGAAGCACTGCAGACCTTATCCATATAAAATCAGAAGGGCCTTTCAGGGATCAAGAACAAAGCTGGTACGTTTTGAAACTGGCCAAGCCTTCATGTTCTTTAGAAAGTGGCCAAGTACAGTCAGAGCTTATTTTAGAATTTTAGATGAGAATAAAAAGCATTCCCTCCCCTTTGGCTGCTCAGCACCCTCCTTCCATGAGGCTGGGCATGCCTTCTAAGATTTCCCACCAGATAAGCCCCCACAATCCATACAGGCTTCCCATCCCTGTACAGGTCCAATTTCAACCAACTTATTGGACTTGCCTGAGTAAGAACAACACAACATTTGCTTTGCAGAGCCACAGTCTCAGGAAAAAGCCAAGGTTGCAATGAGAAAGTTGCCCCGGCATTCTACTTGATGGGAACATCAGGAAGGTTCTACTTTGTAAGGTCTCTGGAGCACTCTTGCTCTGGGCAGTGGGCAGTGGAGGAGAGCCAACTCACCATCACTGGGACTTGCTGCATTAGGACTAGAGGCATTGGCAGCTTCTTGTTCCCCCCAAAACTCCCCCCTCCAAAGCTTTATCTCCACTTTTAGGTTACTAGAGCAACAACCCCATGCAAGCACAGTAAAACCAATGGATCAGGATCATGACAAGAACAAAATGAGGAGCATGGTTGGGTCAGGAGCAAACAAGAGCGGAAACCACACTTCCATCTACACCCATCCTAAACGGGCTCAGTGAACAAAGTGTAAGAAGCACTGAGCAAAGCCATGGCCAGTTCAGTTTGTAACTGCAGCAAAACCAGGGACTTGTTGCCTTTCTATCTAAAGATTCCCAAGCATGCTGGAAACTTGGACACACAACAATTAACAAACAAAGCTCTGATGTGGTTCCATGTCCCGCTGTCTTGCAGAGATGAAGTCACCCAACAGTGGGATGTGATGACTTATCCAAAGTCACACAACCAGGGAGCATCACTGGCAGGCCAGGGAGACTGCCTGTATTTACTAACTTCCAGTCCTGGGGCTAAACCACAAACTTAAATTCATCCTTTTGCACTAAAAAAGGCTGCTCAAATACCCCTACGGTTATGAGTAAACAAGTGTCTCATGCTCAGCAGTAAATTTCAGCTCACCCACTCCCTGCAGTTCACCTTTGGATGCAGCTGTGTCCACACACACGGATCCGACTAAAAAACCCTGATCAACGTAGAGCAGTTCCAAAAGACTCACAGCAGCCTCACCAGCTTAAGGCAGACAGAGGGATGTCAGATCCCACTGTACATAGTCATCCCAAAGCTCTTTTTCTTGGAAGAAGAAGCCTCCACATGCAGCCAGTCCACAGCAAAAAGGAACCTTGATGAAGGCTTTTCTCTTGAATGTCTAGATGGAGGCTTTTTAATGGCTTTATTCTCCAAAGGGCTGAGCAGCCAACTTCTTTGAGTGCTTCAGTATGGCACGAGTCCATAAAAACAACTCAGAAAGACAATTTCACTGCTATTATGGCAATTTTCACAGCTTTCTTCAGCAGGCACAGCAAGATGAATCTGCATTAGTGCTTTCTGGGAATCTAAATCTATGTAAGTCCTAAACACAGGACATGCACTTTGGTTTTACAGGGTCATGTAATCCTTGCACCTGAGCAGCACACCTGCAGCTGTTTGCCATTCCCATGCATCATTTCTGTGCTCTGTCCTTTCAACCAAGGCTAACAACTCATGGCACATGGCAGAATGGGCCTTTTTTCATCAAAACCAAATAAACCCAAATTAAATGACTTGTTTTATTACCTCCCCTGCTGGGCCTTGCAACATAGAGGAGGGCAGAAAGGTTTGATGATTTAGTTCCACTGGCATCACTGATTAGATTAGTTATTTCTTAAATCAAAACCATGAATTTCAGGCTGCCACCCCATCCCAGCAGGATGTCACAAACTGCCTGTCACAAGATACTGTGTTACTTTCTTTTCTACGTGAGATTCTTATCTTGCCTCTCCTCATCTGATTTTCACTCCATGTGAACTCTAACTACAGCTGTGGAGCAGAATTTCCTGACATCAGTCTGACAATGTGTTATGAAGACCACATTGCACTGTAGTCATTCAGGATTTTTTCCATAACACGGATGAGTTCCATTGGCTTTGCTGCCCTACAGCCAAGTCTCCTCTGCTCTGGAGGGTTCCCATCCTCAGTGGGTGAAGTTTTGAGGAAGGACAGTGATGAGCAAGGAGAAATTCCCAATTGAGGAAAACACTGGCAGACAATTACGTTTGCTCCAAACCACTGAGAATCTCTGAGGTACTAACTTGAGTGGCTCTTCCAGGCTCTACAACAGCACTCCAGGCCTAGGAAGTAAACTGCCAGTTAAGGCCTACAACCTTAAGTTTCAAAACTCTTATGGCTTGCCTGTATTAATAATAATCATCACAGTTACTGCTTCAACTGAATATCCTGCACCACCTGGCCTTTACTACTGTTGGTGACTGGAAGCTTATTTGAACACAACATAATAAACCAAAAGGAATTAATGCTCACAGCTCCACTCTGTTATGTAATTAATGTCATCACCTTTGTGTTGTACATGAGGCAGATGCAGAACACAACTGGTTTAAAACACACAGCACTATCCTTACCCTTGTGCTGATCTCAAGGGTAAAATCTTGGTTCCTGAAATCAGTTGGGAAAAGGTCATATCATAACTAGTCCTGAACAAAGATTCTACATCACAAGTAGAATGGAACATACAGAAATCCATGAATGTAACTGGCTTTCTTGGGGGAATTTTACTTTTTTTCTTTAAGAATTATTTTATTCTTCACCCTTTTGCCTCGCTGCAGAAGCAGAAATCCCAAAGCAGAGAGCCCTTGGAAGCAGCAGAAAGTGCAGTCAAGCAGAAAAACATTTGCTTCCTCACGGGTAGGTTGGAGACTGCATCACCACCATCAAACTTCGTCCCTGATGTAGTTCAGACCAAGGTAAACAAGCAACATTCCTTTCAAGTTTTAGAATAAAAACTCTTTCACTTAGCTCCAGATCAGGCACCATGGGCAGAGAGGAATGTCCAATACAGAGACAGGCTTTATCATTTTAGACTAAGCACTTTGCTAATCCACATGGAGTTCTACAATCTTGATCAGTAATTTTACACTGTATTACCAAAACTTCACAAGCCTGGCCCTTATACCTGTTGCTTCTGGTGCAGCCCAGAGCATGGCACGGAAGTTTACAGCAAATTCCTTATGAGGAGAGCTTCTGGACAGGCAGAAACACCTCCAAAGGGAGCAAACATTTTTTTCTTCTAGAGCGAAGAACAGAAAACACAAATCACTTCACCTCTGCCTCCTCCACTATCTCTTGGAATGGAAACAAAATTGAAAACCTGCTGACACAGAATCCTGCAGCACTAAGGATAAAGCAGCCATTTCTGGAGCAGCTCACTCGGGGTATGCAATCATCTGGAAAGAAGTATTTAACCCTAGTCTCAAAAGTGACCTTTTCAGGTCAAAAGACCACAGCTCTGCCTCCTTCCGGAGCTGCACAGCGATCTTTCTGTAGATGTAGATTTTCCATCCACGCCCATTTCTAAGAAACCAGCTGGTTCCGATTTTTATTCCTTAGCTTGGATTTAAAAGAACAAAGAAAACCCTTTTTGAATTGCATAAACATACAAAACTAATTTAACTTGGCACTGTAGTATTTAAGCCCAGCATGCAAAGAAACAGCCAAGGTTTCTCTGTCCTCAGTGTGTTTAGAAAAACTGAACTCCAAGCATCCATTTGTTTGAGTAACCAAGCCAGATGTGCAATAAGGAACAAGCTGGTTTGTTCTGGAAGTGCTGTCCTGGTCACTTGGCTTTGTGTTATCACCAAGATCAGGATATTAAATTGCAATGTTCAAGTCCCAAAACCCAGTGCTGACTGTTACAACACACACAAACCAGTACATTTTGATACAATAATGAACTAAGAGTTATAACCCATTCAAGTGTTGACCTGTCTAAATACTTGTTTTAGGTGGAACTACGGGTATTTCTCAAAAATATCAAATTCCAGTTCCTGACTGAAGCCAAATTTGAACATCCATAGGTCTCATGCCAGCTAGTTTGTTGCAATACCTCGCAAAATCTTGCTCATGGGGTAAAAGAACAGCAAATACTGGTGACAAAACTGAGGCACTTAACTTTAGCAAGACTAATAATATTTTCAGTAACAATAGATGATCATTCTGAGAATAAAGAAGGCCTAAGATTACTGAGCAGGGCAGGAGGGATTAGCTCCACAAGGGTGATATCTCCCTGACAGATTCAGGGGCTTTTGCTTTGCTCATCATCAGCAGTGATGGGTGGAATCCACTGTTCAATTCATATATTCCTCTTGTGGCTCAAAAGAAAAATACCCTACTTTTAGCTTTCTTTATAAATTTGCATTCATCTGTAAGGACTTGAAAAGCATCCAGCTGTCCCTAATGAATGCAGACTTCAACTTTTAGTATCACATACTGATGCCATGATGATTTTTGTCTTTTCTTTTATACCTGTTATACCTTTTAACAACTCTTTATTTTTAGTGCTTCTTGCCTACATTCTTGGACTTGTTTGTCAAGCTAGGAGACTCAACATTTTAGAAGCTTCATAGTCAGAGATCAGAGTGCCCCAGACCCCAAGGTCCTCTCCAGAACACATTTTGTAAACTAAGATAGAACCATCCAGGGGAAGGTTCCTTGGGGAGGGGGGCTCACTTGAGCCTCTCACTGGGGAATTTTTCATAGATATGCTAATTAGTAACACCTATAATGTGATACCAGATCTTTTGGGGGTATGCATTGCAGCGTGCATTGAGGTGCATTTGACCTGGACATAGTGCACCTAAGGATCCTTAAAATAAATACCAGGGTAAAATCCCTTTTTCCCTTCTAACCGTGTTTGACTCTTGATTTTAAGACCAGGAAAAGGCATCAATACAGTAAAACTGGTTAATAAACACTATTAATGGTACTATACTGATGTGTTGAAGTAAATGTCTTTGTTTTTGAAGGGGGTTCTGTAGCTCAAGGTGCAAGAAGCCTTCAAGGGAGTCTGCTTTGTGCTACTCAGCAAGAAACAACTGAAAACTATGTACAGTGGAGTTCAGCATTCGAAATTCAAGTTGGGTTAGAATTGCATTTGTTTCTGGAAGGACAAGTTAGCACAACTGGAAAAAAAAGTACTTTGATTGGGTGAAAGCCAAGGGCAGGCACTGTCCAGCCCAACTCTGTGCCTGCTGAAGAAAGTGTCCTTGTAGCAGAAACACCATTTGGACTTTGTTTAACAGTGCAGTTGACAAAAACACCCTCGAAGCTGGATTTTGAAATTAAAACAGTGCCAGAACATGTAGACAATTAATAGTCCTCCACCTTAGCTACTGGGAACAAGGACTGAGACCAGATAAACTTGTTTTCCTTGTGATCACCAGCTGTATAAGAAGGCTGGCAGCTCCCTAGCATTAGTCAGTGAAAAGGTTTATTCTCTGTTTGGTTCTCCTGCAGCATAAAGCCTGGAGAGGTTGTGACAGAATGACTTCTGAAGACTTTCTGAAGGAAATTCAAGCCATTGGTGAGAAGCTTCTCCTTAAGCTCCAGAAACTGCCCAAGGCTGATCCAGTGGAGATTGCCAGCTTTTCTGTGGTTCTTCTGTTTATTGGTGAGTTTGTGGGTGGAGGCCAAGGGGTGTCAGAATTTCTCTCCTGTCCTACGGGGGCACCTTGCTCCACAGTCTTTGTAGGTGGGTTGGTGGTGTTGGCTGTTGTTTTCTAGGCTGTGTTCTGAGGCCCAGGTTAATTCCTAGGTAATTTTTTAACACTCAGCATGTACCTCTACATGGATGTAGGGCATGACAGGCAACAGTACAGCTTTCTCCAATGCTCCCATTTTAAACATTAGTTAAATCAGCAATATTTTAACCAGCCCAGAGCTGCTGTAATGTTTTGATGCATAGGAGATAGTTTATGACAAATGGTATTAGGGCATCTCCCTGCCACAGAAGACACTTAAGAGAGACTCTGAGTGTCATTCCTGTATTGGCTCAGTGGAAGCCAACATGCTTCAGATGAGCCCATTTATTCTCCTCTGGTAATGGCAAGATCCCTCCTGCTGCTCTGTGTGGGGATGGCATGGAAGGAATAACAGAGAGCTGCTGGATCAAGGGGGATGGAGTTTGTTTATACAGTGGCAAAACAACCAGGAAGGAAGACAGGCAGTGCTCCTCAAAGACAGTGTTTGCTCCTGGCCAAAAGGAAGGGTGTGTATCCCACTGGACACTCCTCCCCAGGCTGGAATTCACAAAGTCACACCTGCTGCTTTATTTGGTTCATCCCTACAGCTAGTTCCCCACAGGTCTGGTTACCCTGCAGCCCAGGTCCAGGCTTTAAAGGAACACATGCACACACAGAGGCATGCTCACACTCTCACATGTTTTGCAGGATTAAACATGTCATCCTTTCTACTCCAGATAAACATCCCTGCCAACACCAACCATCCTGGCTAGAGTAGAGAACAGTAAGTTAGCCCACTGCTCTGTGAACTGAAGCACTGAACCCCTGCATTTGAAGTATCTTATTTTTTCAAGCTATACACAGAAGAGTAAAGCCAACCCAGTCATGAGTCTCTATGCTTAAAGAGTCTGCTGCACTCACTCTTCAGAAATACAACTGCCAGTTTGAGTAATCAAAATCCCTCAAGTTGCTTGGGGGAGAGCTGGATTTTCATCCTTTTCAGGCATATAGCTGTGCTAAGGTACTGCATGTCAGCTCCCAAACAACAGCCCATTAAGTGAGTAAAGAAACCCTCACATGGTTTGGTAGGTAGCTCTTAAAGTCCTGAAATGCCTGGCAATGATTGTCCAGATTAAATGGAAAACCAATACAAAGGAGCAGGAACTTAGGAGGAGGAAGGTGGGGGTATAGGGTAAAAAAAATTCTCAAGAAATCAGGCTTTGCTCATTTTCCTGCTCACCAAACAACTTGGAGACATAGGGTTACTCTGCAGGGATTGCTCCTATGCTCTGAAGCAATGTCCTTTGTTTTTCTTTCCAGTTACTGTGCTGGTGCTCACAGTCATTGCCTGCAGTTGCTGCTGCTACAGCTGCTGTGGCTGTGATGGACGCCCTGACCCCAGACACAAGAGAAGCCAAGTCCGCCCAGCTGCCCATTCATGACGTGACACAGCCTGCTATCAAGGACATGCATGGACATCATGATTCAGTGCTATGGGAATGACTTTCCACACTAGCCCACTGAAAATGGCAATACCAATATTAATGAACATGACTCAGAGGACCAGAAATCACAGCGTGGAATTCCTTCTCTCTGTGACAGCCACACTGTGACCAGAAAGGTAAAGCTCCTTTGCCATCACTGTCTCCCTCTTCTGGGCAGGTGTGGGGTGGGAGGGCATGGACACAGATTGCTGAGAAAAGAGACAGCTTTCCCGAAGACAGCCCTGCAGCTGGGCCAGCTGAGGATCCCCTCTGGGACACAGTGCCACAGAGAAAAGCAGAGGACACACACACAGCCACACACGAGGCACTGCCTGCTCTCCTCACCACTGGCTAATCCAGAAGGATGGTGCTGGGCATTAGCAAAACTCACTGACACCACTGGGATGTCCAATTGCTCAGGTCATCGTGGATCAAGGCCAAGCCTGTTGCAGGAGACGTTTAGCTGAGGTATCTGCTGAAAACAACAAATGGTGGACACCTTCTGATCCAGGTGTGCCAGATGAGGCTCTAAGTACAGCTGGTAACAACTGCCCCGGGGTCATTTCATTGGTGATACAATGATGGGAAATTGCCAAAGAAAAAACCAGATCATGTGGAATACTCTTTGTTAACAGAAAGATGAAGGCAAAAGGGAAAAAGCCACCAATCCTATGGCTTATTTTGTTCATTCTCTGCTCAAAATGCTCCCTCTCCACCTCCTGTGGTTCTACTCCTCTGCTTATTGCAGATGAATGGCTCTTGCAGAGCATGGGAGCTCCAGGAGATAAACAAATCCCTATCCTTACTTGAGGGATCAGCGTGCCTGACTCGCTGCACTGTGTGCAGTTTATTTCAGTGGACATGAACATGATGCCAGAGGTGTGTTTATGAGCATGCACAGAGACATTTCGGAGGAGTGACACATGATGGGAACCATCACTTCAGGGTATGTGTGCAGCAGCTGACAGTGGGCACAGTGACAGAGCAGAGCCAAGAATGGGCTGTTAGGCTGGAGTTCACAAGTGCAAATAAATCCCTTTTCCGTGCTGCAGCCACTGTGTATGTTTGGTTTACACTCTGGTGAACTTCCGAAAGGGATTTATGGACGTACAAGGCTGTGGCACAGGCTGCAACTTCCACAACTGGGACAGCACAAGAAGGCCACGATTCTGCACTAAACTCTGAACCACTCTAAATTTGGGGTGTTTCAGCCCCAAATGGGAGACCAATCCCCTTTGTGAGAAGGTATAAAAAACTACATGCAGATAGAGAAGTCATCTTCTGCCTCTATACCCCAACTAAGTGTGTGTACCAAAGCCAACGTCTAGCTAAGGAGAACAGAATCATCAAGTTTTTAACAGTGGGCTTTAAAATACTCTTTATACTTCAGGAGGTACAGAAAATAAAGAAAACTCTGCAAAGAAATGTATTTTCTCTGTTGCCTGCACCCATATTAGTAAAAGGCACATTACATCAGCTTCTTATGTATTTAATGCACTTTATTTTTTGCCAACAAACTGGATCTAGGTATTTGGCATTTTTGTACTGCTGCACATTGGAATATATCTGCAGCCAGAGACATAGTGAATAGTCTAAGAATTGTAAGAAAAATAAAATTCCTGAAACAACTAGTGATGCTTTTAAATTAATAAAAAGAAAAACTTTCCAGTAGAAAATGAGGATGTTCCTTAAAAAATAAATATTTGAGACCCAACTTGACAACTGCCAAGAGCAGACTGCACTAGCATGAGCTACTGCATGCACAGTTACACTGAGACTAACAAAGTGCTGGTTTTTATTAGGCTGTCCCAAAGCTTTCACTGCCAACCAGCAGGTTAGGGGGAAACAATCTCAAGCACAGCACCAATTTAAACATTCAGAGGTGCATCACACCAACCTCCTGTCAGATAAGTCTTTGCTCATTTCATTCACAAAGTGGCAATCAAAGTGACATCAGAAGCCTCAGAACCTCTCTTGCAGGAGACAGACTCAACAGATGTTTTTGTATCTGGATTAAGTCACGAGACCTGAGGAAGAACAGAGCTCACTTTCTTTCCAGGCTTGTGCTAGACAGTGCCAGCTCCAGACATTAACAGCATCCCATTGAGAGCTGTTGCAGCAGCACGGAGCCAGCCTGTGCTAAGACAGGGGGAAGCTTGGCAGGCTGGACACACACCAAGGGCTGACAGGTTGCTGTCACTGGGAACAAGCTGCCAGGCCTTATCTCAACAGGAAAAGCCACAAATGCATGTTTCCCAGTGGTGGCACAAGTTAAACCACTGACAGATACCAGGCAGAGGGACAAGAGAAGTGGCTCCTGTCTTATCTCGGCCACTGCAAGTTCCTGAATTAGAAACAGAATAAACACAGCACTGTTAAAGAAAGGGAAGGAGAGAAAAATAGGCAATCCTCTAAAGGATTCAGGTGGCTTTCTGGAGCAGAGGAGTAGCCACCAAGTAGAGGGGGCCAATTTCTACACACTTGTCTGGACCTCACAGGCCTAATGTTCTGCTTTGGACTGTTTTGTACCATTGCACTCAGCTGGACTATTCCTACAGCTGGGATTCTGACATGCCCATTGTTTGCCTGATCTGCTGCTTCCTTGCATGCATTCAGGGTAGCCTGAAAGAGGCCAGCAAGTGCCCAGCTTCCTGCAGCTCTTTACCTGCTGCTGACTACAAACCTGCTGATTCCTGGGTCCCTGCTCAGCACTCACACAAGCTTTTGTGTTTTGGCGTCAATCAGCACTCAAATATAGGCACCTATAGGGAGCACTAGTGAGGATGGATCCTCTTGTTTCACCCTGCAGAGGGAGATTCAGAAAAGCACAGAATAAGGCAAGGCTGCTCCTAACACAGCAACTGCCACAGATATTGGGAAAGCCGAGGAGGAACTGCATGGGAATACTGTTACTTCAGTTGTGATGATGAAAGTGTTGAAATAGTTTCTTTCCCTGAGGAACCTCAAAGAGCCAGCAAGGCCAGCCCCTCCAGCAGAAGTGGTTGAAGTTCTCCTGATGACTTAATGGAATAGCTTCTGTTCTGTAACATTATCCCTCTGGTTTCAAAGTGATTTGCTTGGCTTGTGAAAAATAAGTCTCATTTTACACACAAAGAGTCTCACACACCATACTCCTCCTTCTCTCCTCCCTCCTCTCTCCAGCACCATCCCTCTGGTGTTCTCCAGTCAGCAAAGTGATAGAGAGTTTTACTGCAGGACACAGCAGTGCAATGCTCTGGAATGGGTTTATTCACCTAAACTGTCATGATGAATTTTGGACTGCAGGGCAGTCCTGTTCACAGTCTCACTGTACGTATGGCACTCTCCTACTGGAGTGTGCAACACAGATCAGTCAGGATCCAGGAAACACAGCCCTCTTCCCTCCACCACATCCTGCAGCCTGCCCCAGACAGAGGTCACAGTACGTCTTTACAAGCACTGCAACAGCTGTAGGAGTGGATAAAGCCATGGAGAGGAAGAAATGTCTGAGGAACAGCTGAAATAGGACTTTTCAGTTGGGTTCAAGGCCTTTAATTCGATTAGATTAGCCACACCTTTGCAGGAAAAGCAGCTGTTAATCATTTACTGCAGCCCAAAGAGGCAACTTCCAGGCTACCTCTACAAGTCTCCAGGTACAGCAAGGGGTCCCTCACCACAGGCCAAAATCTTTTGGAGGGGGTGAAGAGGAGGCAACAGAGGAAACATCTACTACAAACCACAACAGCTTCAGGTATTTATAAAATGTCATACAGCTCTTCTGTTCTGGGAGGTGAACTGCAGTTAGCAAAAGAGACAGGAACTTTCTGGGGTGTGCAGTCCCACAGGATTTCTGCCTTTGGGTCTGTGGAACTCATATCTAGGCTGCCTCCTTTTTGAAGGCAGAGGAATCCAGAGCAGCTTTGATGTCCAGTGTGCCTGTTGGTTAAAGACTGAGCACAGTGATCTGCCATCTACCCAGAAAACAAACCATGACCTGAATATAGCTGGCTGCTGAGAAAGAAACAAAAACTTCAGCAAGTGCGAGCTCGTGCTTTGAGTCAAATCCAGCCTGCTGAGGATGAAACACTTTCCAGGACTAATCCTTTTCCTTAGAGTATTCAGAATACAGACATAAGAGGCAGCAAATCAAACAAATTTTCAAAAATAACCAATATCTCTTCCTGTATTACATCTGCATAGTCATATGTGCAAGAAAGTGTGAGAAATATTCCATCCTTTCCCTTGAGAAGCAAGGAAGCTTTAGTAAAACCACAAGATGCTCACGAAGAGATGCTGAATGCTCTTTAGAAAGCTGACAGCCAAATAATTTTTCAAAGTATCAGTGCAAGAACAAGTGAGATCCCAGTTTAAATTATTACTGGACCTCCTTGTGGGAGGAAAATTTATGCTTCTGTTGCAGAGTAGCAGAAACCATTACTAAAGCAAACTCCATTAGTAGGACACCCTTTTTAACATAATTGGACTATTCTAAGCCCTATGGAAGAAACAAGTTGTACATGATCTTTGCTTATTGCTGGTGGGGTTTTTTTTCTTGTTTGTTTTTTAAATAAGTGTTCATTTAATCTCTGTTGTGCTCTCAGAGTTTAAGTCCCCAACTCTCGCTTTTAGAGATCTTTCCAATGGTAACAAGGAATTTCTCCCACTGAATACTTGTCTTTCATGTATAGGCTGCACAGCTGACAAAGAGTTCATATTGAACATGCTGGAGAGACATTGTATTATTTTAAATATTGATAAGCTACAATTAAAATAAATCTCAACTGCCAAAATCCTGTAGAGACAGAAGCTTTCCCTCTTTACATCTCTGTAGATCTGATTGTTAAACTGGCCTCAGCTGTATTTCCTCTGGGTTATGCTCCCATTTCTGTGAAGGGTGACTCTCCTGTTGGAGGGGGATGCCTGCAGGCACAGGCACCATGCAAACATGCACTGGTTTTGGGGCATGGAGAGGATACACCAACACCTGACCCTGCTGTTGTCTGCCCCCAGCAGGGTGGAAGCCAGCATGTCACCAGAGCAAGAGGCATCCTCAGTTCTGGAAGACCTAAAGAGGCTGATTACAGCAAGTGACTGGGCTCTTGGAGGGCTGGTGGTGATTGGCATCTTCTGTTTTGTTTTTATCGCTCTCATTTTATTTGCTGCTATCTTTGGGTGCTGCACATCTCCAAGGCACAAACGGAGTCGCCCATAAACAGCAAAGTGGGGACACAGAACTTGGTACAGCTGAGCAAGAAGCAGCCTGGGTACAACCCTATTGTGTTGTTCACAGAAAATCCCCATCTCACTCCCTGGGTGGTTATTTCTCCCCATGCAACTCCTGTGAATCAAGAGCAATGTCCCAATGCCAGCAAGCTGCTCTGCAGGTCACAGCAAACTCAATATGTGAGGCTGGCTGGATTCAGGAACTGTGACATTTGTCAAATACCAAAGTAAACTCATCTCTGATTTACATCTTTCAAGCAAAACCACCAACTAGAGGTGGCAAATGGTCAGCCACCACCTAAAACTGATAAAGATGCCTTCTGCTGCCGCAGCTACGTGGGTTGGTTTTTTTTTTCACCTTGCAAAAGAATAATAGGAAACTCTGACCACTGAAATCTTTGCCTGAACCCACTCTCTAAAACCAGCTTATATCATTGTTGTCCTGTCATACTCAGGCCTAAATACACTAAGTAAAAACTTGCTTGCCAGTACACAGTCTGTCTTTATTTGTTCTTATTTATAACCTTGCAAGGTCAGAGTTGCAGGTTTGCTTTCACTGTTTGGATAGTGAGTAGAACTGTATTCATTCAATATGTAAAAAAGAAATGCAACGTGGCTTTTCCTTCCATAGCACCTCAGTCTCCTGTAGAGCTATGAGCAGGGAAGCCAGGCAGTGGTGCTGCAATACGTGACTCTGGGATGCACATCCCATAATACAAGTAGGAAGAATGCATCAAGCTGAGGAAGGGAAGAAAAAGTCTGGGAGGTGTGATTTCTAATTAGGTCAGTAATATTCCTTTATTCTGATTATTACTTTGAGGGTGGTGAAATACTGGCACAGGTTGCCCAGAGAAGTTATGGATGTCCTATCCCTGGAAGACCAGGTTGGATGGAGGTTGGAGCAACCTGGCTTAGGGGAAAGTGTCCCTGCCCATGGCAGGGGGTTGAACTAGGTTGTCCTTAAGGTCCCTTCCAACAAAAACCATTCTATGATTATACAAACCCCAGTCACAACAGCCATCTGTGAGCTGGGAACAAACCCCAGAAGGAGCAGAGCTGCTCAGACAAGTGGATCAAATTCTTAGAGCAAGAAGCCTCCCAGCAGCTACTTCACAGCATCACCTTGACTTCGGGCAAAGAAGTGCCCCTTCAAGTGCCCCAGGGCTCAAGTGTTGTGCCACAGTTCAGTACTAGCAAGACCATCCCATAAACCAGGATCTGTTTACCAAACGTGACAACGAGGAGAGAACAGGCTCACCATGGCACCAGAACAGCAGCACGTGGTACATTCATGCTGAAAAAGCTGTCCTAGACCCACGTGTGAAAAATGAAACAAAATTAAGAACTTGTAAGCAAGACAAACAAAGACCATTTTCAGTTAGTGAACACACACTGCTCTCTTCCTGGCAAAATTATAACTTTGATGTCTTATCCAGCACAGGACAGCAATTAGTACAATTACAGTGTACAAGGCATGAACTAAACCTGAACAAGGCATGGTTTGGTTGCTAGTCTGCATTTAGATTGGGCACATCCATAATTTGAGCCTGCTTCTGAAACATTCTAAACACCATCAGGTCCTTCTAAGGTCAATGAGAATCACAGACACTTTGCAGAGGGGAGACATTGAGATTTACAGAAACATTAAATCTAAATGCTTCCACCCCATGACTTTCTGTTTGTCCCCTTAAGAAAGGGGTGATGTACTGAAGGAGAGAGTCAAAACAAAAGCAAATGCAACTAAGTCAGCCCATCATCAAAGACAGAATATTGTAAAATACATCACCAGAGAAGTTAAACATCCCCCTGACTTGGTCAGACTCCAAGACAAACATCTCAGTTAACTCAGAGGTGGGAGTCATGAGAGATTTCTCAGGGACACATGCAGGATCCCAGCCATAACAGTTTCTTGGAAGAACAGGGCATGTTTTCCCCAACATTAACAGTGGGGTTTGGAAGAGCACTCACCCCAGCTCCTCGCAGAAGCTCACAATGGCATCAAAAGCTGTCATCATAGCTTTGTCAGACTCTTTTAAGGTGCCTTTTTTTTCCTGAAAGGAGATGGGACAAGGAACTATAGTCTTCAATTCAAATATACACAGATAGAGTAACTCTAGCAATGACCAAATCCGACCCTTCTGAGCAATACGGCAAACAGGTACAGACACCTCCCTGTCTCTGCTCCAACTTCTGCTCACCCATTCCTCTCTAACAGAGCTGGCTCTGGCAGCCTTTTCCTTCCCTGCTTCCCTTCCTTCTGCTATCCCTTGAAATGGGGCTCCAGACAGCTCTAGACTCAGAAAATTTCATTTAATCTTTTCATATTCAGAGGTTACTGCAAGCAAACCAGACCAGAGCCAAGGCAGTGTATCCAGGCAGGTGGGCAGCGCTCTGCAGCTCTCACCTGGATGTTAGAGAGCTCCTTCTTGATCAGGAAGCTGACTTGATCCCGGTCATTCCTTGAGTAATAGAGGCGGCAGCAGGATGGTTTTCCATCTCTCCCAGCTCTGCCCGACTCCTGGTAATATCCAGCCATTGACTTGGCAATATTCCAGTGGGCAACAAATCTGTGTGTGGTAAATCAGGGAACCTGAGGCTGCAGGTTTCTCAGAGCACTGCACACACCAGTGTGGTGTCTGTGGGCATCAACAACAGCAAAAAACACGGCAGCAAAACATAAAAGAGGATGGAGCACAGCAAGAGATTTTGCACACTGCAGTTTAAGTCCTCTTAGCACACAAGACATGGAAAGCAGCAAAGCTGTAAGAAAACAAATGCACCTGGACAGCACGTGAGCAGGATGCCACTCCAACTGGATGGAAAGGAATGAGCACATGAATATCCCAAACATGCATACCACTGTGCAGCTCTGAAGACTGAGAATAAGGACACTGAATTAAGGAGTTTGGGAGATTTTACCATAAAACACAGCATTGATAAAAAAGTTGTATTTATTTTGTGGGACACAACTGCACCGTTACAAAATACTTATTTAGATACTTGGTTTTAAAAAGACACGTCTTAGCCAAAATCTCCATGGGAAACTCCACCTCACTGTGCTTGTCAGATAAAGGCAACCTTCCTAAACAGCAAATATTACTATAGAATCATTACTAAATTTTATGTAATCTCTGCAGGAAGGTTTTCAACACGGCACTGCAAGACTGCTTTAAACCTGCTTGTACCTGACTATTCAGCAATTCAGCTTATACCTGTTCTGAGAGGATTTGACAGCACAGCAATGCTGCCAATGTTTCCAAGTCTGCCTCAAAGCCAGCATGACCCAAGGGCAGGTATGATGTATATGGGTGTAGCTAAAGATTAAATAACAAAAGCAAGCAGACGTATTTCTTCAAATACAAACAGCCCAGGAACAGGCCAAGCAGGAAGCATCAGAGCCCTACACATTTAAATACCATCAGGAAGTTTGCTGAAGAAATTGATAAATAATTTTAAGCAGAACTGAATTAACAGTGAAGAGAGAGGAGCAGATTCCATCAGAAAAAAGAGACACCATTTCTGTTTTCCCTTTTGTCCAGAAGAGTCACATCCAGAAGTTGTCAGACCTGATCTTATTTGATAACATGCATGAATACTCAGGAACCTGCCAACACAGAGCAAAGGCTAAGCAGCAGTGCCTTGTTAACTAGGCTTGGGTATAATGTCCTTTAAGTTATTTTTTTAAAACCCTGTAAAGAGTAATTTTAACTCCATTCCGTGTAAACTAACCAGACTACAAGCATGTATCAGCTACGTTTCACTTTCAGTCAGCCCTATGCATTGCAGTTACTCTTTGACTTTTTTAATGACCACTGGACAGGGCAGAGTGGCTTCAGCAGGTCATTAATTCATGTCCTAGGACACTCCTCATTTCTCTGTTTGGAAAGATGCATCAAGGAGTAAAATTGTCACTGCTATGGGGTCCTGTTTCCTGGCAGCACAGTGACACAGGCAGAGAGATGGCCCAGTTGTGAACTGATGGGATTGGCTCAGTGATATCCTGCCCTTCTCTCACAGTGTTCAGAGCAACTCCTGTATGTGGATTTTAGAGATCAGATCAGCTGTGGGTTTTGTCTGAGCTGCACCTGAATTATCCCTCTAGTAAGTGATCACAGTAATAACTCATCACAGCCATATTGCAGGGCAGGAATTCTAACACAGAGCACTTATGGGGACAGCAGTCTCAGAGGAACAGCAATGGAAACCATGTGCAAAGTTTCTGTCCTTGGACTGGAGCTCTATTTTTATATGGTTACTGCCATTCGTGAAGGGCTATTTTTTCCCCATTGCATTGCAAGAGATCTCCAAAAAAAGCTGGCTCTGACTATTTCAGTAGAGGGTGGATGAATTATTGTAGGTGCAGGTTTTCTTTCCATTGCTTTTTAACAGCAGCTATTGCACTAAGAGAAGTGAAAGAGACAGCTGTGATTGCACTGAGATGGCTCTTTCTGAAACCCTGGAGGGTGTGGCAGAAAAGCATTCCTCAAAATTTTCTTGATTTTGAAGGTGACTGGCAAAGAGAAGCTCTGCTGCCTTGTGTTTAGTATTTTTACAAAGCCCTCACAGATTTGGTTTTGCTGCTCCTAAGATAAAAAACTGCCAGCACTGGTTTTGTTGGTTTAAGCAAGTGCTCATCAGGCAGTTGAGTCAGGTGTATTGGGTAACAGAGAGACTGAGCCTTTTCCTTCCCCCTGCTCAGGTTTCAGTCTCTGATGGTGCACAACACTCAGCCTCACACACCTGACGTTTGCTTTGTCTACTCCCATTCCAAAGCTGATGGTTGCAACAATGACAGGGATCTTCTCCTCCATCCATTCATTCTGGACTGAAGTCCTGTCAGCTGCCTTGAGTCCTGGGAAGGAAAAGAGAAGAAAGTAAGCAACACCACAAAAAAAAAAAAAAACAAACAGACAACCTCCCCCCCTCCAAAAAAATCCCACAAACAAAACAAAACAAACTGAAGGGGGAAAAAAAGGCAAGAAGGAAAGAAACAAGAGGATTTTCTTCTTCCTCCATTCCCTCACTGCAGGCCAAATCCCTCACTAAACTGACTGATGTATGCACTCCTCTCTTCCCAGTGTTTAAACTGGCCTGGGACCAAGCAGAAGTGAGCAGCAGCTGTTTTTATTTGAAAGAAAAATCTAGCTCCCCACCCGGGATAAAAGCAGTTGTTATATTCAGGCCATGCAAGATCCAACAAAACCAACAGTTCTGGAGACAAGGGAATGTCATTGTGGTGAAGGCCCTGCACTTACCTCACAGACCTGAGGTGTGAGCATCACACAGAGTGCAGGGCATGCCTAGAAAGCTCTTTTCTAGGTAGCCCCAACCCAGGTGGCACAGTTCAGTTCTCCCAGCTAGTGAGAGATGCAGACTCCAGTACCTGCATGGTAGGCCTTGGCTTTCAGCCCTCGGTAGCTCAGCTCAATGGCCAGCTGGTCACACACATCCCTCATCCTGCAGTACACGATGCCACAGCCGGAGTACACCTGGGAGCCAGGAGACAAAGGCCAGGACACTGCCTGAAGTCAAACAACAAAGCTGCAAACACAGCCCCCTCATCCTGTCCCAGTAGACACAAGGCAAGAAGCATCTCAGAAACACACTCAGGTGCAGAGGCTATAGCTGAGCTGCTGAGAGTTGTTTTGGGAATTAGTGTTAGAGAGGGAAATTCAACACTTCAAATGCTTCTGCTCACCCTCACTACACTGTAAGAGCAGAAGACAAACACAATGATCACCCAGGATGTGACAAACCAAGGTGGAAATGTTTGTCCCATATTCCTAATTAATTTTCTTTTAGACGAACCCCCGTCTGAGGACAGCTCTGAAAGGAACACAGCCTTCACATTCTATCTGTTTTAGAGGAACTAAAAAACATACGTGTGCATTTTTAGAGAATTTAGAAAACACACATGAGCACTTTCCTTCCTGGGACCTCCTCCTTTCCTGTCACAGAGCTAGCAGGGCCCCACCAGCCCCTGGAAGGTCAGGGACCACTCAGGTAGATTTTGTCCAGTTTAGTTTTCTTCCCTAAAGGTAAAACGTACCCCAGTAGTGCCGTTCACTTCAAGCGCCTTCAGACAGAAATCCTTCAAGTTGGCGTACGGATCAGTCAGGAGCTCTTTGAACTGCACATCATAGAACAAGTTAGATCTGAAACAAGGAGTCTTAAAGGTGGAAAGCGGCTGCTTGAGTTTGAGTGCTGCCACCACGTCCTCCTGGACCTGCCTGGTGGCAGTGGCAGTCAGGGCAACGCAGGGGGTGTGGGGGATGCGGGTGCGCAGAGCGCCCAGGCGCAGGTAGTCGGGGCGGAAGTCGTGTCCCCACTGGGACACACAGTGAGCTTCATCAATGACCAGGTAGGACAGGAGGTTCCTGGACATCAGGGAGTTCAGTGTTGGTTGGAAGGAAGAGGCAGCTGCCATCTCTGGGGTGAGGTACAGGAGCTTCACTTGGGGCTTCTCACTTGCCAAGTCAGCCAGGACGGTTTTCTTCTCCTGGGCAGACAGCTTGGAGTTCAGAGAGCAGGCTTTGATCTTTAGAGCCAGCAGGTGATCTACTTGATCCTAGAGTGAATACAAAATTGAAATGAAAATCAAATGGGAATAAAGAAAGTCACCAGCACCAAGAAAGATTAGTAGGGAGATCCAGGTGAGGCCCCAGTTCCACCTCCAGGATCAAATCCCAGGACAACACACACCTACAGTCCTGTTATTTACATCAATTCCAGATGCCTTTTTCTTCACCTGTGAGTTCCACCCAGCTTTTACATTCCACTGCATTTTTGTGCATCCATTCACTTTAAGACAGTCTTTTTGCTGCTAGGGAACACCAGCAGGGATCTGTGCAAAACAACTCATCACAGGCACTGTGAGCTGAACAAGGCACCAACACGTCTCAGTATTTACACTATGGAGTTGTCACAGATGGAAAATGAACACTCCCACCCTGCAAGAACAGGGAGCATTTCACTCCAAAATAACTGAAGGATGTTCTAACACAACTGAGACGGGAAAAAGTATAAGTATCATGCAAATCACCACTGCAGCAGAACCAGAAGCATGGATGAGAATCATGTCATGAAAACCAAGAAGAAAACATGGCATCACATCCAGATGAACACTGGGCACACAAATTCACTTCCGTATCCCCTGCTCACTTGCGCTTGACTAGCACCCAACATTTCAGGATATGAATAGTCCTGAAAAACAGGTATCTCATTATTTTTCTCAATGTCTGGTTTCAATCACTGACTTTATATCTGTTTCTGTTTTCTGTTCATACAGTCAGCCCTCAGCCTTCCCTGTAACGAACTGCACAGGCTGAACTCTTGAAGTTTGGCTACACTGAAATACATCATGATCATTTCAGGCACAGCCACCCCTTCTCAGGGCTTGATGAGAAGACTTCGGGGGTTCACTCCAGCTCTTTTCTCTAAGACTCATCGAGCCCATCTCAACCTATTTGTAACTCTCTTATCAATGGTATATTTTAACCTCCAGTTCTAATATTGGCCATGCTGGGGTTTAATCAGTAACCCTCACACTTGGAACAAATTCACTCTTTAGAGTATCTTTCTGAGAAGTATCACCAAGTCTGCTATAGTTCTCAATGTGTATTACAGTGAGACTGTAAAGGAGTTAAAATAATTCCACAAACAACACACCTTAAACCAGCAGCCTGCAGCACCTCATGTCAGGCAGTGCTAATAGTCTGCACAAGTCTAAGCAATGCTACAGCTGCTCTTACAGGGAATCGTTTCTCCCAACAGGTGATGAAACAGTAGAAAAGGCAAAATAGAGGGGAAAAAAGTCTCACAGATGAAAGTGCTCATGGAGCAGCTCTGCCAAACCAGCTTCTTCCCATCACAGATTGACTGCAACAAAAAGACATTTTGATGCAGAATGAATTGTGCCTTCAAAGGCAACTTCATCACCCCTGGAGTTATTACTTTATAGGTAAAGGGGCAGATTTTTTCTGGGGAAAGAGCCATCTTTTGGTGCATTTGAGTTAACTCTGCTTTGCTGCTTATGTCTGGAGAAAATGGAGGAAGGCCCAGTTATAAAACCCACCAGATTATTACTAAAGGAAAAAACATCCTTCTAGAGAAATGCAAGTATCATATGAGAAATACTCTGCTGTCCTTACCCATCCCAGGGTAAGGAAAGCAATTGAGACATCAGGAGAATCCAGAAACAGGTCAGCAGCAGAGACTCATGGGCAGAAAGGCAGTGGCAGCTGTGCCTCCAGAGTCTCCCCACCCGCTCCCTGACTGCTGCTCCCCAGCTAACAGAGGCAGTTACCTGAATCAGTGCAATCAGAGGTGAAATGACAATGGTGATGCCCACTGCCAGAACTGCAGGAAGCTGGTAGCACAAGGATTTCCCTGCCCCTGTGGGCATGCACACAAAGACATCCTTCTCTCCTGCAAAAACAACAGAAGAAAGCTCAAGGCCTCTGAGTGGTGGTGAGTTCCTGGGGCTCAGGCTGCAGGGGTGGGCAGAAACAGCACATGTGTGCATGTACCAGGTGGCACAGCAACAAAACAACTTCATTTTAGGTTCTAAAAGCACAGCAATACTTTGCACGCCAGCAGTGGTTTCCTTCAAAGAACCTCAGATTGCTTTGTAAACATTTAGAGGCAGCAGTACAAAAGTACCAGAAGATACACAGAAATCAAGATAAAGTGAAGTTATTCATGCTGAATCTCCTCCAGAAAAGCTGCTTTCACTCATTTTGCAGACCTCCACTTGCCACATTACCAGCCCCATGACAGAACTTCACCACATCCTCTCAAAGCTTATCCCAGAAAGGTCCCTCATAGGAAACAGGAGTTGGAAATCTCAACCACATTGGTAATAACCTGCAGTGAGTGACTGTTCCTGCACTAACCAGGATCCAACTCAAGCCAGGAAGGTGCCAGTGCCACCAGGTTAATAAGCAGAGACACCTTGCACACAGAACCCCACTTCTGGCAGGTCTGTTGAGTGGTGACAGACGGAAACTGAACTGGGCATTGTTCTGATTCACACTGAGAGAGCTGCTGGGGGAGCTGGCAGCTTGTTTGTGTGAGCTGCCTGTCCACCCCCAGCTGGGTGTGGGGTGTGTGTCAACACCAGCACGAAAGTGTTTCTGATAATGGCCCCATGATTCTGAGGATCTCAGCTATGCCAAGAAATCAAGTCCTCTACTGGTATTGTCTCTAACACAAGGACAGTTTTACTCTGAAAATGTCTGAATGTTAACAGGTTTGATGTCATCTGATCACAAACACACTGGCAGGTGTGAAGAGACGACCAGAGAAGATACCAACAGTGCTGCACTTCACCATTTCCCATTGCCACGGCTGATGCAATGAGGGTATTACAAAACAAATGAAAGGAGAAGATGCAGAGCTCGTATGCAGCACGTGCTCCTGGGCCACCAAAACCATCTCAGAGCAGAGGAGGGCTGGGTGATCCTGCTTAGTCCAGGTGATGTCTGCTCACAGCAGGCACGATACCAACTCCTGCAGTGCCACCCCCACACGGAGATGGACACCCAGCCGTGCTCCACACGTCTCCCATGCCGAGCCTCACCTCTCGCCACAGCCATGGTCGCACTTTCCTGTAGGGAAGTCTTGAAGGACTCGAACCCGAAGACCTTCTGCAGCGTTTTCCGGACCCTGCCCTCCAGGCCCGGGGGAGCCTTCCCGCTCATCCTAAGGATGCTGCGAACGGTGACAGGAACCTGAGCTGGACCCGGGCGCTGCCGCCCTGCTCTGCCCGAGGCCTGCCCCGACCCACTGCCACCTGCGCGAGCTCCCCACAACTGCCCTGCTACCCAACCCCTTTTTTCGGGTCTCTCAGGGATGCTTATCCAGACCCCCTCACTGGAGAGGGCCACACTATGTTTACTCTGGGTCAGCCCCCTCCCCACGGGGCATACCAGAGGGGGCTCATAGAGGGGGGACCTGGCTGCCCACCAAACCCGCTCGCACCCGGACATAGAGAGGGGGTATGGGGGCAGCCGGCTCCTTCTCACCCACCCCCCATTGCTTCCCAGGGGGCTGTGTCCTCCCATCCCCCATCATGTCCCCTGCCCCACCTCCGCCCCGGCCCGGCCCCCACCCTCCACACTCGCTCCGCACCCGGCAGGTGCTGTCGTGGCGCCACAAAATGACGTCCCAACTTTCAATTAAAGGGCCAGCCCTCTCACTTTTTGTCCCCTCTCCCCTTCACCCCTCCATCTCCAGACGCTCTGCTCCGCCTCGCTGAGGGTTTTCTCCTCGGCCGCGAGCCCTCTGAGCGGTTTCTCCTCTAGCTGTGAGGGCGGGATTCCACTGGCGTATGGTGAGCCGGCTGAGGGCGGAAGAAGGGCAGCGTTGCCATGGTGACGGCGCCGCGAACGTCATCCCCCGGGCGCCGGAAGTGCGCCGCGGCCGGGCCGGAAGATGGCGGCTGCGAAGCGTAGCGTTCTCTCCTCGCTGGCGGTTTACGCCGAGGACTCGGACCCGGAGTCAGACAGCGAGGCCGGCACGGCGGGGAGCGATGGGGGAGCGCCCACGGGTGAGGGCGGGCAGGGGACCGGGGCAGGCGGCGGGCCGGGGCGCCAGAGGTCCACCGCGCGGCCCGCGCCGGCCTGGCGCTTTCTCCTCTGTGAGGGGAAGGCCCCGCACGCTGCCACCTCCTCTTTCTTCACCGTTTTCCTTTTCTCTTCCTCCTCAGGAGAGAAAGGAGGCCTGGTCTCAGTTGGGTACGGAGAAGACGACTTTACCCGCCTGGATGGGGAGGAGGAAGGGTACGAAGAGGAGGATGATGAGAACAGCAGGCAGTCAGTAAGTACCTCTGTGCGCCGGGAGCTTGTCTTGACCCCTTACACCGGTTGTAGAGGCTTTTCTCTTTCAAAAAAAAAATCCCCGTGGTGGAACCCGGAATATCTGACACCGGGTGTGGGTTTCAGCACTTTCCAACTCTTCCTTTTCACTTTGTTTTTCACGTAGAAAGCATTTGCCCTGAAACCCATCAGCAGCTTGGCACAGCTCGTGTTGCTCGTTACTGTGTTGGTGTTGTTGGACTCTTTTATGGGAAAAAGGCTGTTACAGCCACTCTAAATGAAAGCTATTCATTAAACATAGTTGGCACATAAGAACCTTGTAAGAGGACCACACTGTCAGCTGGTGGATTAAAAAGAATAAACTTCTGTGCTGTCTTAAATTATTCTTTTGTGTGTAGCTCAATCCACTCCCTACATCAGGTCACCTTGATGTAACAGTGTCCTGTCTACATGTGGGTGGCTTTTGTGTGTCACAGGTGCATGGCACGTGTCTGATATCACCTGAGTGCTGAGATATCAACAGTGTGGTGGGACAGGGCATGGAGCTCATGGTCTGTGGATGCAGCGGCATCATACAGAAGGATGTGTAGCTCTGCCCTGTGTCTAGGGGAGTGAAACAATAAGTTTGGAGGGGAGAAAGGGAGGTTCTCATCTCCTTTCTTTATCGTCAACCTTTTGCTTACCACTGTGTTATCTTCTCCGTTCTAGTTCTTTCCTCTACCACATAGCCAAAAACCCAGGGCTACTCCTACAACCTTTCCTCACTGAAATCTACTTTGTGTGCGTTAGATCAGTCTCTTAGGAGACACTATTTTCTGCCGTCTGTCTGCCCAAGCAGCAGCCCAGAAATTTCAGTCCCTTGTTCTTGCTTTAAGGTCTGTTCTGTTGCCCCAGTGTCTCCCTTAGCAAAGCACTGAAGCTTCTTTACTGCTTCAGTGATTCTTCTTTTTATATCCAGCACTTCTGGACTCTGTTTCAGTGAGGTCTGTTTAGTTCAGAGAGAGCCCTGAGTGTGATCCAGGTGCTTGCCAAGCTCAGCTGTGTTTAGTTAGCATTGTGAAGGGGTTGTGAATGGAGTGGCTTTATGCATGCACAGTTTTTGGTGCAGGTTGCAGCTGTCCATCCTCAGCTGCTGTTCAGGTCATGCAATCAATCAATCAGTCAATCACTCTGGTGTCAGCCGGTGGATCTTGCATAGGTTTGTGATTACAGTGCAGGTTGCACAAGGTGCTTTCCTTTTTCTTTTTATTAAATACTCTGAGCAGACTTGAAAACTTCTTTAGGGTTGCTTGTGCTGGTAGCTCATGTTGGTTACGAGTTGTTTTTAGAAAACAGGATGAGGTGGACTCAGGCTGTCCTGGGCTTTGCTCTGTACAACTCAGTGGGTATTTTAACTACTTTAGCAGTGACTGAAAAGCCTCTGGTTTTTTTTTTCAAAGGCAGCTCTCAGTAATGCTGCTTTGTTTGTTAATGTTGTTATTCCCTGCTAGGTTAGGAGTTTTTGACAGCTGTTTCAGTTACTGTCTGTAGCATGGATAATTCAACCCATTATTGCTTTGATGAAAATCACTTTTATCTATATAATAGAGACTGTAGATGGGAGAGCAATCTCATTTGTGATAAACACCAAGCTACTTGGTTCTTTTCTATTTACAAACTCACTGTAATTAACCCTTGACAGTCAGGACTGAATTACTGTCATATGTGCATCTTTCAGAAAGGGAAGTTGGAGAGTAGCTGAAGTGAAGGAGTTTGATGTCTCACATCTGTGGGAGAGGCATCTTAATTCAGTCAATTAAAACTTATTGACACTGTGTGGTCAGTCTCTAGCTTGCCTTGTCAGAACTGGCTCATGTGCCAATGCTCTGAGGTGGGCAATTCCTTGTAAACTCTTCCTTTCAGTTGCACCTATCATTTCACTTTTTCTTTTGTTTCCCTTTTTGAAGCTGAAACACCAAGTTCTTGTTTTGGGGCCAATGTTGAAGTTTGTGGGAAAGTTTGGGAGAAAACCCATTTTGCTGAGTTGTGTGAGCATGAAAAACACTTTCTGCTCCTCCAGCTTGTTCTGAACCCAGAGTATGTGTTTGTCTAGAAACAGGGGGGTGCCCAGTGAGGGGGCAGCAGCTTTACTGCCAGTGGGGACCAAACTGGAGCTTCCTGCTCACATGGTGTGGATTTTCACACAATGCTGTGTTCAGTATTTTAAGCTCTCTAACAGGACAGAAGTTCCCCAGTTCTTTGGTTTATTTCTGGTTCATAAAATAAATTTTTTAAAAATGGAGACTGTTACCTGGAATTTGTCAGTGTTCCCTTTCTGTGGAGGTTCACAGCATCTGCAAGCAAGGCACGAGAGCTCTGCACCAGCAAGAAAGTTGTGTCTGCTGGATTACTGGATCCCTGGAACTTGGTGCTAGGCCAGACCCTCTCCAAGCCTGCGTGTTTGGTTTAGTGGCAGGCCAGCTGTGTGTCCTGTGTGTGTTGCTCATGCTTGGGACTATCACAGGTCTTGCAAATGCTGCTTTTTCTGTGGGTACTGCTGAGCAGAGGCTCTTGAGTCACCACCTGCTAATTGGAGGGGACAGAACTATCACAGGACAAATGCTTTTTTGCCCAGTTCTGCTGCTTCTTGTTGTCTAGTTCTAAGCATTCCAGAGCTGCATGAGTTTTGCAGGGACAACTGCTACTGAGTGATGCTTTTGCCTGCAAAAACCCCCAAAACCAAACAAACATTTCTTCCCCTGACTGTAGGACTTGTTTTCTGGTTATGAGTGGGTGGGGCAAAACTACCCTCCATGGAAAGGGTCTTGGACTGCTGCTGGGCTGCTGAATGCCCTTTGCTGTAAGTGCAGTTACTTGCCAGGCCTGCTCTTTAAGCTTAATCCTGTAAATTCTTGTCTTGTAGGAAGATGACGATTCAGAGACTGAAAAACCTGAGGCTGGTGATCTAAAGGTATTTGAAAGTGTGGTTTGGTGGTGGGGGGGAAGGTCAGTACAAGAGGAATAAGTCTTAACAGCATGGCTTGGTGTTCATTTGTGATCTGTAGTTAGTTCCACACCTTTTGTAGCTTTAACCTGTGTTTTTGACTTTAGTTCTGGCTTCTGCCAAAGGCAGTTAAGAGATCACAGGTTGAGTCACAATGAAAGTGAATTTAGTCATGAATTCAGTCATGTTGTGCATTAGATCTGAAATTTCCTGACAGCATCTCAGCTATTTTGCAGTGATGTGGGAGGTGCAGCATCCAGTACAGAATCCTGTATGACCAGTGTTA
Source organism: Ifrita kowaldi (assembly GCA_013398055.1). Taxonomy (NCBI): domain Eukaryota; kingdom Metazoa; phylum Chordata; class Aves; order Passeriformes; family Cinclosomatidae; genus Ifrita; species Ifrita kowaldi. Next base: position 142,161 of record VZRS01015381.1, read on the forward strand.
GTTGGAGTAATTTCTTCTTTTAGAACAACTTAATGAATAAATGATCCTGTGCTCTTAGAGGCCATGGAAGGTGTCAAAAATCAATTCAGTTGTCTCCAGCTCTCTCCTTCTGAATGAAGCAGTTTTGTAAAGGTCATAGATAAATTTAGAAAGTGAACTAAGATCCCCAGATAACAGCTATAATCATAAAGAGTTGAAATCATCTTTATCTTGGGATTATACCTTGTTTCTGCTGAACAGCAGGTGTTTAACAGCACACAGGAACATGGATCAGGGTAAAAGCTGGAGGACAAAAGACCAAATCCATTTGAAACTAAAGACAACTGTGTTTAAACTTCTTACATTAGTTCTGTACAAGCAGTCCTGTTCATCAGGGATGCTGAGTGATGAACAAGTGCAAGGGCATTTATTTTATCCAGCAGCTTCCTCAAGGATGCAGACAGTCCCTAAACTCTGCTGCAAAAGCCAGAGGACTGTGCTGCAAAGCGAAATTCTGTAGAGAATTTGATTTACCACAGGGCTTTGATAGGCTAAGGTGAAGGCAAATGGATGTGTTTAGCTATTCTATTTGAATTAGTTTTATAGCAGCACCTTCTTCCAGGCCCCACAATATTCTTATGGATTTACAGTGATGCACAGCTGAAAATCTTGGCAGCTGCAGTGCAGCTGGTAAAGTCTCAGTGTGTGAAATGGCTCCTAGGCACTTGGAAATGGAATGTATTGTCTCCTTTCCTTGTTGCAAGAAATGATTTTGTTTTTGAAACAGAGGGAAAGGGAATCTCTCACTTTCATCCTTTCTCTACTTCTGTATTTTTGCCCTGGTAAACATGCTAGCAAGATGTTTGTGTAAAAACTGCTGGATTCAAATGTGTATTCAAAAAGATGAGTTTTCCTTAGAAGATAAATTTGGTGTAAATCAAGTTTCTGAAGTTGTATGGTAGGGCCCTGTTGCAAGTGAGTGCATTTCTGTCTTCTCTAAAAGGGCTGTAGGACTTCAGGGCAATGGAGAATAGGTCTGGCAGAGAGAAAGAACAGAATTAGACTGTAGTTGCTCTTGTCTGAGTAATGATACATGACAGAAATCGTACCACTGAATTGTGTGGCTGCTGCTTTAATATGTCACTGACATTTCTTGTTGGCTTGTTTAGAAAGCCTCTTGCTTTCAGTGGGTTTTGTGTGCTGCTGTCCAGGTGCATTTTGTGCTTCTGGAGAAGAGCCACACATGGGCAACAGAGCAGCATTTCAGCTTCAGTGAGGAAGCAAAGAAACAATGAATGTATTAAAAATAAAAAGCTTGTGGTATCTTGGTAGACTGTGCAATAGTAACTCTTCAAGAACTGAAAATGTAAATTAAAGGAAATAAATACAGTAAAGGTAAAATGTAATTCCTGCCATCGCAGTGTGGCGTGAAAGGTGAGGATTTGAGACGAGTAGCAGGGAGGCAAAGCTGAACTGAGTCTGAAACTCAGCAGTTTCAGACTTCCATGTCATCCTTAGTGGATGTCTTCAATCACAGGTGAAAAGGGGAATTGTCTCCTGTGGCCTTTGGGGTTTTTTTTGAATACTGAATCGTGGCTGTAGAGCCAGCTGGCACTGGGAAAGGTGGGGCTGTGGAGGCAGCCCAGTGCCGTGCTGAGCTGTGGCTGTGGGGGCACTGGTGGGGCTGCACCAGCCATGCTGTTAAGAAATTCACTTGGGATGGGGGGAGATGGAACATCCCTGTGGAAGTATTTGTACTTGGAGCAGTTGCAAATGTTTCCTATCCCCTTTTTCCACCAAGTGGCAGTGTTCTCCTCCATCCTCCTCACTGCTTGGAGCTCACAATGTCTGTGACAGCTAACAAGCGTTGCAGTTACTGTCATTCCAACGTGCAGCAAGAAGGGAGGCCCTTGATTATAACTTGCTAATGCTTTTGGGTACCTTAATTTTGTTTTGAACCTGCTGAGTGCTGTATTTGTGTCGGCTCAGTTTCATGGACACATCAGAGACCTGGGAACATGTTTAAATAGATACCCCATGCTCTTTATAAATGGCTAGGGCTTTTCCAAGGTCTGACTCTGACCACAGGCAGAAAGTAAATCCTTTAAAATGCATGAATGAGAAAAAAAAATTGCAATTCATCAGTCAATTACAGTCATTTCAAGCCCTGAAGACATATATATTTTTTTTTTCTTTTTTTTTTTTTCTGGTGTTTTGCCTCTTTGTTCATATTATGAATGAACTACCTGGAGTTTATACCTTGAATAATTGACCAGGCCCCTGGAGTCAGGTTGTGTGGAGCAGTTCCCTTGTTGCTGGTGCATCCTATGATTTGGCCTCGTTGTGCACTTGGATGGTGCCAGCACAGAACCTCCAGAAGGGTCTGTGTCAGTTGTGGGTATAAACAGAAGAGACAGAAAGTGGGGAATGATGTAAAAACTCTTTGGTAAAGTGATGATGGGGAGAGTGGAACTTGGAGCCTGCCTCAAGTAGCCCCACTGGGAAGATATTTATTTTATATTTGTCTCAGGTTTTTCCCTTGATTCCAGGGAATCTGCCCTTGTTGGTCTTGATGAAAGTGCACCTGTCTGGCTGTTCAGCCCTTCCTCACTGGAGGGGTAGCCAATACAAAGTTCTGGTTGGGACTGCAGCTTCCCTGTGGGTTATTTTTTTGCCGAGGAGCAAATCACAATAAGCTTTCCAAGTTCTAACATTGTGATGTCAAACTGCTGTTTTCTCTCTACTCTTGGCGAGATAGAGAAGTTTTTATGCACCTGTTTGGAGGAGAAGGTGTGCCAGGAGGAGGAGAATATTTAAGCCTCATCAGTCACCTGGAAGCATTCTCTCAGAGCAGACTTCTGGCCCATGGAATTCACATTACTGAGCATCTGTGAGTTATTCCCAAACACACTGTGCTTGCAGCAAAAAGCAGAATCCTTCTCTTTAAGCAGCACATTCAGATATATTCAGATATATTCAGTTGCATCCTGTAACTACATTTTGAAGTGCTTCAGGCACTCATGGGAAACTGGAGATTCAAATCTGGGTAGAACTAATTGCACTTCCAAAAATCAAATCTGGAGGGATGTGCCCAGGCACTGGAACAGGAGAAGTTTGTGAATGGCCAAGATCCCTTTTACTTGAGCAGTCACCAACTGTAAACAAGCATCTGCCTTAAAAGCACTTCAGAAACAAACCCTTCTGCTTTGAAGGGAAAGGAAATAGGCAACAAAACCTGTTGTTTAACAGTGATGTTAAAACAGTGAAATCCACAGCCTGGATGAGTTGTGTCCTTTCCTCAGCTGATGGAGCCGAGGGTACAGACTGAAGGAGGTTTGGGATTGGGTGTGAACTGTGGCGTAGTGCACGTGTGGCAGGACAGGGTTAACGGGGTGCAGGGTGCTTGGGCTCTGGCCAGTGGCTGGCTCTGGTTACAGCCTTGATGCAGTAACAAGATACAAGCTTTCAGAGCTCACTAAATGCACCAGCCCTGCAGGAAAATGAAAAATGAACCTTAAAATACTGACCTTGTGCTCCAAGCCTCACCTGAGGGGCTCTGTGTTTCATATTGGAGGGCTGGATGAATAACAGGTTGCAAGTGTTGATCAAGGACAGAGCCCAGCCCTGCAGCTTGGCTCCTGGAGCTTTCCCAGAGGGAAATCATTAACTCTTGAGCCTTGATTGTTGTATCAGGACCAGCCAGTGCAGGAAAGCTAAGAAATTTGCCACTCCCTTGGCAGGTGAATGCCTGACACATGGTAGCAGTTTTGCAGAGCAGGTGGCTGCTTCGATGTTTTCCTTTCCTGGTTTTGTTTTAAGGGTCCCTTCTGCATCCTCGGGGTGTTGTGTGGAGAGGCAGCCAAACTGGGATCTAGCAGAAGGCTGTCAAATTTTCAGAGGAATACTGTGCTTCTAAGCATGTCTAAGTACCACCTCTTGATAATCATCAGCTCTTTATTATATTTAGCTTTTATTGATCCAGCATACCTGTAAAGTAATTGTACTGTGTTATGATGTGTAGGTGTGTACTAATACTTAGAGGCTTTTGACTGCAGTGAGTTTTTTATCTTGCCTGCCCATTAACCTGTTTGTTTAAATACCAAAATTATCTTGATTTAAAGTAAAAGTGGTAAGTGCTGAGATCCAGTAAACGGGTGTGTGCACAGTAATGTAATCCCTGAAATTAACTCTTATTTTGATAAGGCATATTCATTTTTCTGAATTCAGCATATATTCATCAAGCCAGCTTCTCAAAAAATGCTTGAACCTACTCATTAACTTTCATCTCAAGTATAATTATTTTGCTCCAAAGAAGGGGAAGAGTATGTTTGGGAGAAGTTTTATCCTTAATATGGCCTTGCATTATGCATGGCTGTGAGCATACCTCTGTAAACACTTTCAAAGCATGAACTGTGCAGTTCCCAGGGTCAAGGTTAGAACTCCAGTGGTTTGTTTCCTCACTCATTCTATTGCCTGGGAGCACAGCCTGGAGGTGCCAGTGATAAGCACTGCAGCCTCAGATTTGTCTTTTTCTGTCTTTTAACTTCCTTTTAATATAATTGTGTAGAATGCTGTCTGTGCTTCCAACTCTGTGTGTTTTTTCCTTTTTAGGTTTGACACACTGTTTTTCAGAGCTGTGTAGAGAGGACCAGAGAGTTTGGCAGAGAGTTCAGAGGGGAGCAGAGGTAACTCAGCTGCAAGTGCTGTTCTCTGCCCTGCTACAGTGGGTGCCCAGCCATGAAACCAGCTGATACCTGGTTCCCATTTTATCTGGGTGAACTTTAGTTATTGCCTGAGAATATCACAGGCAGTTAAAAGTTGTTCTGCATGCAGGAAGCAAAACAACATTTGGCATCTGGGATTATTTTGCCCCTTGCCACACGTACTCCTGTCTCCAGCTCTGTCTGAGAGGGAGACAGATCACAGCCTTGTCAGGCTCTGAAGCTGGAATACCTCCTGGAGAGCTCCTGGCTTCCATCCAGCTCTGGAGCTGTTTGGAAGATGAGACATGTGCGTGGACATGCTTGTTCCTTCCTCCCCGCCGGGCATACATGTTGCAGCAGACACTTCACTCCCTGCAGTATTAAATACCAGGGATTATTGACACAGGTGTGGCTTGCCTTCCTCCAAAGAAGAGCCAGGCTTGTTCTGTTTGTCTTTAAACTTGAAGAAAAGTCCTTTCTGGAGCTGCTTCCCCTTGCATATTTCACCTGATAAAGGTCTGAGTTCTTCAAGTCCAGCTCTGTAGCTGCAATTATTTCTGGCTGCTGTTCTCAAACAGGCTGTTCTGAGCATGCAGGTCTGTGCATGTCAGAGTGAGAGGCTGAGCAGTCAGCACAGATGGAGCATTGCCTCAAATACCAGCAAATAGCTGAAAATAGCTCCTTCCAGCCGCCCTGTTCTGGGCACAGAAGGAGCAAAATCTGTATAAACTCTGTGGGATCCATTCATGGAGGAGTGAATTTCTCACTGATGCTTGTTCTTGCCTCTACTCCAAACCATGGAGAATTTTTAGTACTATGTACTAGGGAAGAAAGCTTGTGCAAGAAGTTGAATTTTGTGAGCTCTCCTGAGCCTTTCCTTTGCTGCTGAGAGGCTTCAGAGTTTTCACAGCCCGGCTTCAGATTTTTCACAGCCCACCTTCACCTTCTACTTGATTCTGCACTGCAACAAGCTGTAAAAAATAAAATCATCAAAGTAGCTTGACACCTCCAGCCTTGTCATGTCTTGCTGGTACTTCAGTGAATTGCTGTTTCACTGTAACAAGTAAAAGTGACTTGAAAGCAGAATTTTTGGGCTGTGCAGGTCAGGGGCAGGCTGCTGGGAGCTGCTGTGCTGCTGGGACTGTGAAGGGGGAAGCAGGTAGCTTTGGGACCAGGTTCCACTGGAAGGCAGGTGTTATTAACTGTACCTCCACATGGAAAGCAAAAGTTCTGGCACATATTCCTTGACTGGAAATTACTCCTAACAAATAATCTTTGTCAAATATTGAGATAGCATATGTCAGGTGAATGGAGTCAAGTTTCAAAGAAGCTATTTAAAGGCTTTATGCTATGAATGCTTCCTTTCTAAAGCACTTTCTCACTGAAATGTTTTGCCAGGTTTTGGTTGGGATTTTTTCAGTGGGTTTTTTTTTTCTTTTCATTAATGAATGTGGATTTTTAGACATAATTTAGCTTGAAAAGTAAAAGGCAGTGTCAGCTACACACACTCTTTATTTTGATAGGGAATGTCTCAGGAGTTGAGTCTTTGATGTGTTCTTCCTTCCCTTTTTGTCTGTGACTGTATCTCAAAACAGATTTGTAAAGCCTGTACATCAGTGTCACTGAAGGGTGGATGTATCAAGGTTTTTTTTCTATGGTGGCTTATTTCTGAGCTGCTGCACTTCTCTTGGTATCAAGATCATGGTCCCTACAGGTTTTTCTTAGTTAAATTTCTTATGCTGTACTGGGCACTTTGCCTGGAGTTATGTATCAGAGCTGGCAAACAGGATATGGCTGTAGGAAATGTGCTTGTTTCAAGCTTTCTCTTGGGATTCTTCTCTCTCACAATACAAGAAAAAAAAGAAGGGGTGGGGGGAGAGGAGGAATAAAAGCGTTGTACTGCTGTTCCCTGGCTTTCTCTTCCCCAGACTCTAAATGCACTTGACATGCACTCTGCTGCCTTCAGCCTGGGTGCACACCCAACAGCAGGCAGATCTGGGGAGCAAGAAATGAAATCATTGTTGTCATGCACTTTTAATATTAAATGAGATGTTTCTGGTGTTCTGTTCCCATGAGCACTTCTGATCTTTGTAGTAGAAAAGCAAGAACATAATTGCTACCTTGTTCCTTTAAAAAAAGAAAAGAAAGGCAGGGGGAAAGCATGATTCAGGGTTTGGGGTTGTATTTCTCCTGCTGCCTGCATGATGCAGACATTTCACCTGCTTGCTGTGGCAAGGCTGCCATCATCACTATTGGCTTAGACAACTCTTCTAACACTTTCTGCTAAGTTATAGTTTCTTTCCATCATACCCAGCCAAGTGAGGCTGTTGATGTGTTGGGACTACAGGAGATACTCTGAATTGTAGAGAGGAGGGAAAATTACAAAACCTTACTGCTGGCACTTGCTCAGATTGAAGAAATCCACTGTAGCAGCTGTTGCAGCAGCAGATTCACTAGCTACTGGTGGAAGGACTGTACTGAAAAATTCTCTGCAATATCTTCAGACTAATACCCTGCTTAACAATGATGTGACTGGTCTGCACATTTTGTGGCTGGCAGGTTAAATTTGCATTAAATTTATGTGCAAACAATCAGGTGAAGTAATTGGGAGAGAGAAGAAATTCTGCAACACAAGAGCATTCTCTGAAAAAAACCAAAGAATGTTGAGGGGGAGGTACTGTCTGAACTAGTTGTTTTTAATATTACCTGGAAGTCAGTGGAAAAATGAAGCTGCAGGATTCAGTTGGCTGCAAGTCTGGGAATGCAACTGAGCAGTGGCAAATCTGGCATCAACTTCACCACTTCTTAAAATCTGCATCTTAGGTAAAGCAGTCAGGGTCTGGTTTTGTATCTTTCCTGCCTCTCTCTTGAACCATTTTTCCTGGTAGTTTGAAGTGCACCTGCACTGACACGTGCACCAAAAATTGCTCGAATTTGTACCTTGTGGCGACAGTTAATGCCAGCAGTTACGTTGGATGTGAGCATTGTGCTGCATTTGTGGATCTTGTTTCAGGAAGGATTTAGTGAGCATTGTTTTAAGTCAGTCCATTCTTTCCATTAAATAAAGCTGTTCTGGGCAAACCTGTCCAAACTGGAATTCATCAGTCTCAGATTCATACTGTTTTGTTTCCTTCCTTTAATCTCTGTTCCACGCTGTGAGGATTGTATTTGGTTGTTTTTATTTTCCATGGAGCCTGAGCAGACACTGCTTTTTATGTAACTGGATGGAGATGCTGTAGGACCCAAAAGATGGTCTGTATTTCACCTCAGTGAGGTGAAAGATTCAGGCAAAATGCAGCACTTTCCTGATGTGTGTGTACACGTACTCCCTTCATCTTGCTCCTCTTTAACTCCTGGTGATGCATGAAAACTGAACCAGCACTCTGGGTGCTCATCAGCCAGGCTCTTGCAGGCAGAGCAGTCTTGTCCAGGGCTTGGAAAAAACATTTGTCTTGGGAAAGTGGAAAAAATGAAAAACCTTTTCCTGTACTCACACAGGATTAGTAACAGCACAAGTGTTGTCTGCTATCAGTGAGCTGATGTGCACAATTGTTCTTGGAAGCACAGAAGTTGTGACTTACGTTAAAAAGATGCGGTTTGGGGTTTTTTTAATGCTTTGTCCATAGCAGTTTGTGCTCTTCAGAGTCTGCTCTTTATTAGTCTCCAGATCAGGGGAAAGAGTCTCCCTCCTGCTTGTCTTTGTGTTTCCAGACTTCTTCCCGCTTGGCTCTGGAGCACCACGGCATCCCTTGACTCCTTTCAGTGGCTCTGTTGGAGTGAGGCCGTCTGGCTTTGGGCCCTTAAACCGTTGATCTTGTGAGATCAAGGCTGCAGAGTAGATGGCAGCCAGAAAATCAACTTGCTGAGAGCATGATAAAGTACAGTATTGCTTTTTTTTTTTTTATTTTTTTAAACTCAGTCAAGCTATAAGTGAATTCAGAGCTGCTTCTGTACAGATTTCCAGGGGTTTGGTTTGTGAAGACTCTGTGGTGCAGGTGCCACTAGCAAAGTCTTAACTTTGTTATTTTTTGAAAGACCTCAGAATTCAAATGGAAATTAACCCTTTAAGTGATGCCTTTAGCTCTGGGTTACTTGAAGTCTCTAATAATTTTGTATATTTACTCTGATAGGGAGATTTGACATAAAATCTCCTGTTGGAACCACTCACCTGCTTGATTTTGTGCTCTTCATGTGAGCTGTTACATAAGTGGAACTGATACTGATACATTACAGTGGCTATTGGTGATGTAATCTACAGAGAGATTACCTTTGCCTAAGTGGATTTAGGTGGATTTTTCCCTTTTTAAAATTCAGTTGCCTTTCAAATTTTCCATTGTTTAAATGCTTTGGAATTCCTTTAGAAATCTCTCATCCACGCATAAATATTTCTTCTCTTTCATAACCAAAAGGTAGCAACTTTTCAGTATTTATTGTACCTTCTTTTTCCACTTGGTGATTCTCCATTTCATTCCACTTAATGTATTAGATTAGATCTGCAGATCTGTGGGCTTTATGCCGTCTTTCCTAATCAGTTCATTGTACTCATCGTGTGTCTCAAACTTAAATTAGCCTAAGGGAGTTTAGAACAGTTCTTCTTGTGTGATTGCTCCACTGGAGGTTTTTAGACTGTTCTGGGTCTTCAGTAAATACTCAGAGGTTTGAACAAGACTCCTTAAACCTTGCATCTGCCAAACTTTGGTCAAGCTGTTGATGCTTGCCTCGTAGTTTTCAACGGCAAACTGAGCAAATATGAACAAGCACTGTAGGAGAAGTCCGTCATCCCTTTGTTTTCTGAAGGCATTTAAGAGGTTTGAAAGCAGCCCGAGTTAATGAAAAGCTGTGTTGATGTCTCCAGCTCGTTAAGGATGGAGCAGTGGGTGGAGGTACGAAGGAACTCATCACTAAGCAAAATTCCTATCCCCTGGGCAGTGAGGTGTGGCTGCAATCCGGTGCTGAACGTGTTTGCTTTTGCTTGGTGTAGCTCTGGGCTCTCTGATGTCTTGGCTGAGGCCTGGGGATGTGAGGACTGGGCTTGCTGGAGCGGCTGTGGTGGGAAAGTGTGGGCCAGGGGAAAACAGTGGAGCCTGATGGGACTGGCTTGATTTGGCCTGTTATAAATGGGACAGACTCAAAGAATGCAAATTAAAGAAGAAAATTCTGGTAAAAGCAAACTTACTGATGATTCTGGAAGTTCATACAATGTACTGTTTAACACAGCTGGCACTTCAGAGATCTCTGTCTAATAAAAGGTGCATGACAGGAGAGGGTTTGGCCATCAGATTCTCTCTCAGCATATTAGTTCATGTTTCCTGAGAGTTGTGTGCTTATGCTTGGTACTAACTCCAGGCATATAGGAGACTTGAAAATGGGCTTCTGGAGAGGTCAGAAATGCAGCACAGCCTCTTGCAAGCCTGTTAGTGGCCCAAATAAGAGGGCAGCCTTCTTGGGGCCACGTAGCCCATGTCTAATGCACCTGAATTTGGCTGTGCCACTGCGTTCCTTAAGTGCCTGCTTGGTAATATTGCTGTTTTGGGGGATTATTTTTCTTGCCTATGAGGACAAATGGGCAGAAGGAGATGGGAAGCATAATGGAATCATAAATGCAGTGCTGGATATGAGGAAGGATCGAGAGGTGCTCAGGGATATAGTCTCTTCCACTTCACTCTCAGTTCTACTTAAAACTTTCAAGAGATAAGAGTACAGGATGCAATTTAGTCAAGGTTGGAGCTAAAGCAGTTCCCTCCTTTCACCTCTACAAATATTTGCTTGTTGTCTCAAAACAAGGTGAGAAACACTTTTAATTACCCATCTAGCAAGTTCTCCCCGGAAAGGGAATGAGCAGCGTCCTGACCACATGTATTTACTGCTGGTGAGTCACTGTATGTGCCTGGACAGATGTTACCTTGCATCTGCAGCTCTGTGAGCTTCTCCAGCCTCCACGTTCATCTGGATTTGTCCTCACAATCCATCAGTTACCACAGAATTGCCCCCAGTTCTCCAATGGTGACCTGAAGCTCACTGTGTGAACTCCCCATTCATGTAGGTTTGTGGAGAACACAGTCTGGATTCCCTGGATTCCTGTCCAGTGCTCTCACCAAAGAGAGCTGCTGCTTTGGCATAATTTTTTTTGCTTTGAAATGTCATGCTCCTGTTTAAATTTTTCTCTGTCTGTGCTGCTGGAGGCCCTGAGAGAAGAGCTGTTGATGCATACACCAAGGGCATTGTCTCAGAGGGGTTGGAGCAGTTACACTTCAGCCCATCTCAGAGGGGCCTGGGGCCAGCTGGCCAGGGAGAAGATGCGTGTTCCTCTGTGTACTTCTTTCTTTCTCTAAAATAGCTTTAGCCTTGTATTTCTGTGAACCAAGTGTACTAATGCAGAAATAGTGCTTTTCTTTTCTTTTTTTTTTTTGTCTTCCATGAATGGCTATAAAAAGTGCCCTGTAGCAGTTAGTGCCACACAAAGAATTTGTTTTTCTGCTTCCAGAGGGCTTTGGCTTCTCTGAAAATGGGTGGATTTTCAGAGTGAAAATTTGGCACAGGCTGTTGCCACATCTGGCTTGGCGACCTCACTGCTCTCTTCTCACCTGATGCACATCTCACCTGACTGGAAATGGAGAAAAGGAGGGGGTCAGGGAGCGGTTACCAAGCAGCAAGGAGGCAGCATTCTGTCAGTGTCAGGTTCAATGAATGGCTTCAGTGTTCAGAGGCACTGAGGAATTTTGGACAAACAGTCCAGTGAGTCACAAAAGGTCTTTGGGAGGGAGGCAGGGGGAGAGGGCAATGTTGGGATACAGCTGGGACTGTTTCAGAAGCTTTATTTGTACCGAACTTGGTATTGCTTGTGACTCTCCTGGGATCCCCCAGAAGCACCAAAATATTTGGGTGTTGGTCTCAGTATGGTGGAACCATATTTAAGAGTGCCTTGTCCTACATAATGCCTCGTGCTCAGCACACTGCTGCAAACATCTGTGAGTGAAGTGTCCTTAACTTCTGGAACCAGGGAAGGATTAGCTGTGTGGAGATCTCCAAACAGAGCATTGCAAGCCAGTGGAGGTTGCCCTTGAGTCTCTGGTGGAGCAGGTTGGCTGTGTCACTCCTGGAAAGCAGCAGCAAGAGAACTGACAGTGGGATCATCCTTCTGAAATAGGAACGCAGGATCGGCATCCGCTCCCTGGCAGTTCAGTTTGGAGAGGCTTTGTCAGCCAAAGCCCTGCATGGCACAGTGGCAGAGATGAATTTAGCACCACACACACACATCTGGCAAACCTCTGCAGCCTGGGACCCTGCAGAGCCCTGGGAGGCTGGAGAGGCTGATCAGGTGCTGCTCTGAAGTCACTGAGCTCTGGCTCTGGGAGCATCTGGGCTGTTGCCACATTCCTCTGGGGAATGTACCAGGCTGACCCTGCTGAGAGCACTGGGAGTTGCACAGGCCTGCGGTCGGCATTCCCAGGACTAAAGGAGTTTCCTGTGGGCTGGATCCAGCCTGTGTTTACCTAACTGTGCTCTGAAACACTGACTCCTGCTTGGTGCCCAGGGCCAGTCACCAAAAATGAAGAATCCATGGTTTGATCTGTTTTGAGGGAAGGCTTTGAGTACAGCAGTTTCTGTGGAATTCCAAAGGAGTTTAGTGTCCAAGACCTGGTGAAACAAAGCCTAAATTCTTCCATTAAATGCAGCTTTGCAAAGAAATAGAGCATCCTGTTAGACTTCGACTTTTCATGGTCCAAACATTGTCCTCTTATCTAATAAATTGAAAAATTTTTAATTTTTATTCTCTTGTCTCAGAATAAAGTTGTACATTGCTAAACAAATAAACAGCTTAGCTTTTTAGGTTGGAAGCATAACTTGACTAAAATCTGTTTCTTCCTCCTTTCTTGCAGGAATTCTCAGAAGTGGAGAAAAGAGATCCTCAGGAGCTAGTCGGTAAGTTCACTCAGAAGTATTTATTCACAGATTTTTTTTCAAGCTAGACCTTGTAAATCCCACTTTGTAAAAAGCATCTTCCCTCTGTCCTGGCAATGCTGTAGTTTCAATTACGGCCTGAATATTTTCAGTGAACTTTTCTTCTGGCAGAAAGGTTTCACACCTAAAAATATGAAAATAATTCCGTGTATTATGTGTTTAAAACATGTATGTAAAGGGCACTGTTGGTGTTTTTCTAGACAAGTTTAAAACCAATAGTGTAGCTTTGTCTAGACAGAGCCAGTGGAACCAGGAGTGATGACTTTGTCCTGTGGCTTCCAAAACTCACCAAAAGTATCCCCATTTAAATGTGAGCCACTTAGAGATTTCCAGCTGCTGTGCTGACATCATACTGTGTGTTTTCTAATGGTTACTAAAATTTACTTGGTTTTTGTGACACCTCATTTATTCATTGCACCATTGTTAGATTTGGAAAGCCCAGGGTTGTCAGCTTGAAATACAATCCTCTGCTTGGTCTCTGGAGCTACACAGAAACTGTATTTTATATTGCATTTCTGACTGAGCCTCTGTTCCTGAGGTTACTTCTGCAGTTATGTGGTATCACGTAATAATATTATTAAAAACTAGTGTGTTTGAAAGTTGCTTCATCTCTCAAATCAGTTTGATATTTCAGCCATAAAATGTGACAAAAGTAAATTAGGATGGTAAATACTCAGGTGCTCAGCTGTGACTCCTACAGCAGCCATCACTGAAGTTTGGGATTTATAAGTCCTTTTTAGTTGACCTGCCCAGACTTTGCAACTGCTCTATTGCATTTTCTGCCTTTAGAGGGCAAAACTGCTTCAACCAATCTCATCATCAAATGCAACAGAAATCTTTCTCCGATCTACTCATCCGCCTCAAAATGCACCCTAGAAAAATGGATGAGACAACAGCATTTGGGGTAAAAAGTGCAGCAAAATCTCTGGAAGCCAACTGCCCTTTTCATCTGTACTTCACATATGGGAGAACCTGTGCAGTTGTAAAGCAGTGTAGTGGGAAGTCCTTTCTTAGTGAAGGTGTAAGGCTCAGGTTACAATTTTGTTCGTTTCCTTTTCCCCCAGTGACTGCCCAGACTGGATTTCTTTGTCTCAGACTTGCACATGGGTTTAAAAGGGAGCACTTAGTAGTGTCACAACTCATGGGTGAACAGTGTTGGAGAGTCTGAGACCTGGATTGAGGTCTCTGCAATCTTATCTGTAATATCCTTTCCCAACAGCAGCGTGCAGGCTGGCTTTGTGCTGAGCCAGGTTATTAGAGGTCAGCATACTTGCCATGCTGGATTCTGTAGGTCTGTTCCATTAGGCCATATCTTATCTAGTTGAAAAGGAACTGTTGCAAGAGACTTACGGTTGGAGTAATGTAAGAACCACTCCCTTTCTGGAAACTTGGACTTTCACAGTTAAAATTCTTCAGCGGAAAAAGGTGCAAGATTTTCTGACACTGCTCCAATCTGGACACCTCAAGTTTTGTCTATCAGTATGTGGAAGCCAAGGTCCTCCTTAGACAGTTTTCCACAACTGCTTGTTGCATTAAAAGCTTGCAGGCCTGCCCTTCTCAGAAGATAACCCTACATTTTTCAGCATCACCTTTATTAAAGTCTGTGATTGTGCAGTTGCTTAAGTATTAAATAAATGTAGGCTCCTGCCAAAAGCACTGTTTGTGTTTTACCTTCCCCGGATGCACAATAACATTGGAGCAGCTCTGGGAGTGGGAGCCAGCTGGGATCCATCTTCACTGCTCTTTTTTTGTTTCTTTCTTTTTTTCCCCTGTGAGGCTTCCAGCTGGATCCGTTCCCTGATGTGTTTAGTGCATGCTAGGTGAGCACTGGAGTTGGGACAAAGGAAACAGTAGGGATGAGCAGCTGGGAAGGGCATGGTTGTCCTGACTTCTGCCAAAGTAGCAATCACATAATCAATGATTGACAAAATGAGAGGGAAGGTTTCATCCCCGTGGTTGAGAAGGAAATACATGTGAAACTTACTGTCACAGATTTCTACATCAGCATTGTCCTTTTGGGCTTTTTTACCACTCTGAAGAGTTCATGGTGCTGCCAGAACATTGCATTTGCTGTGTCCTGCAGCCTTGCAAAATAATACTTTTAGGATGTGGGGTCTTGTCCTGAAGTTCTTTGCAGCATGGTTGTTTACCTTTTGGATTGTAAGAAATGTTCTCTCCAGCCCATGGGATATCTGAGCACAAAGTCAGTGTTCATAAGAGCAGAAAGTATGGCAGGTCTCCCTCTGCATTTCTCGCCCACGGAGCAGAAAGGGAACTGGTGTCCTTCCATGGATGGGTGACTCACTGGCATGCTGTTGCCTCCAGTTCTTCCCTCTGATTTGGCTGTTCTGGTGCCAGGAAATCAGAACCCCCCACACCCTGGTTTATGCCAAGAGACTTGACTGGAGTGCCAGGGAATGCAGTTTTAGAGACCAGGCACCACCAGTTTGCATGTCTCCAGGGGAAACTCTTGTCCCTCTAATCACCCTTTCCATGGTATTTTTTTTTGCATAGTGTGACCTTTAGAAACAAACTGGCACCTGAACTGCCTCTAATCCCTTGTGGCTGCCTAAAGCACAGCATGTAAGTGACCCCTGAAAGGGACGGGAATTCTGCATCCTACCTGGGAGCAGTGTTAATCCAAGAGCCACGATCCGTACCATGTCTGTCCTGTACAGCCAGCTCCTGTGCTCTCTGTTCTTTTGGTTTTCTCTGCACTAGGAAAACATTCCTACCCCTCTGTAGGAAACAAAATTCCTATGTGCTCTCTGACAATGTCTCCAGCACAGACTTTGGACTGAGAGCCATCGTTTCCTTCTGGAAGTGGAACTCAGGGTTTGCACTGTGCCGCTTTCTCTCCTGCTTTGCAGATTGTCTCCTGCTGTTTGGTATAGGTCACATAACCCATCTATCTCAAACTGAAGCACACTAAATGTAGCATTTCCATTTACTTTCCTGCCTCACCAAGATGTGGTGAGCAAATATCCTTCACTGACCGCTAAGATGCTGAGTCTTTGCAAGGTACCCCCTAATATTTGTCTGTGCTTTGGCCTGCTGTGCATGGCCTGGGAGCAGAGGAGCATCTCTGCTTTACCACAGTGCATGTGCTGACTGCACACAAATCTACAAACACCTATTGCTTGTGCTGATGAAAGTTTTAAACTTTAGGTCAGCTTGTGGCAGGAGAATGCACGGACTAAGCACCAGCAGCAGTGTCCTTTAGCAGCAGGATGCTTTCAGGGCCAGTGGCCCCTGCTTTCTTGAACCCCCATCTGACTCATGGGATCTGCTTCACAGCCTTAGTTCTTTGTCAGGACTGAGAATCTGATTGGGGAAGATATTTACTTACCGTGAGCCAGAATCTGGGTGTGCCTGGAGTGATTAATTGTGCCAACAGCCACTTCCTGAGGTCCCCACTTGGAGATCCTCTAGGCTGAGCCTGCAAATCACAGGGCAAATTAGGGGCTGAAACCAGTGTCACTACCTGTGACTCATGTCAAAGTAAAACTTTGATCTTGGCAGGAATAACAGGATGCACAGAGCAGTTGGATGTATCCTGTGAGGACACACCTTGTTGTGAGCTGTTCATCTGCAGTTAATGCTGTAGAGGTGGTGGAAAGCTGCCCTTGGGACTTGGAAAACACAAAATGTTTTATACAGGAGCCTGTGGCCATACATGCAAGTCCCAGGATTATTCTGAAGGATAATCCCAGCTGTCCTTTCCTCTAGGGAAAGAGCTGGTGGGAAGATGCTGTGGAATCAGCCATTCTGTCTGTTTGGGGAGCGAGTTTGAGGACTGCTGGAGGGCATGGATAATTTGTACTTCCTTACAGTAAATAAGCCCAAAGGGGTTAAACTCACCTTTAAACTCACCCTTTTCTTCCTAATGATGTGGCACCTCAGTCTGGCTGCAAAGTGATGAAATAACTGAGTAATGCTGCAAGTTTGTGCTCAGTTTGTGACATGCGTGTCCCGCCTTGCTGCTGGCAGTGTTCAGCTGCCTCCAGCTCTGGTGGGATTGCAGGAGGCAAAGACTCCTTAGTTCCAGTTCCTTGAAAACCATTAAAAGATGCTTTCCCCCGTAATGTTGATAAAGGATTGTTTTCACAAGGCTTAAAGTGAAGAGGAAATGAGCACCAAACCTGGAAAGTCACGCATCAAAATATATTGTCTCATTGGGAGCTCTTGTTCTGCCTCCAAAATGATTTCTTTTTCAAGGGGCTTTGAATGGATTGCTGAACATATTCTTATGGCTTTGACTTTTTTTGCTGGTGGAACGGAGGTCCTGCCCAGAGTTCCTGAGTTTATATGAGCACACAGTTCCCCTTCCCATAAATGTTTTGTTTCTCTGTGGCTCATCTGCAAAGACAGGAGCCTATGGGATGTCTAATGTGGAGCTAAGCTTGATTTTTTTCTTTTTTAAAATATTTTTTCAGGTGCTTTCTTTGCCTTATGAAGTCTGGATTTAATGGTCTTTTTGGGTTTTTTTTATTTTTAATGTGTCTGCTGATGCTGTGAACCTCTTAAGCCATTAATCAGCTTTTACCTTTCCCAGCTATTATCCACACCTCTGTGTCTTTGCTACTGTCTTTCTGGATTTCCCGAAGCTCTAATTAACCCAGAGGCTTCCCCATCCCACCAGCAGCTGTAAGCTGTAACAAATGTGTGCCTTGTTGTCGGAGAGCTCCCTTTGCCTGCCTTTCTGTCGGGGCTCTGGCAAGCTTTCCTCCTTCCATCAAGGCTCCCACTTGGTAATGCCAAAGGACACTTTTTGTTTGTTACTGGCAAGCTCTGAAGAATTTAACCCTCAGCAACATCTTGATCAAATAGAATGAGTGGTCGCCTGCCAGCTTTGCCTCTCCAAAGGATGTTGTCCTTAGTGCTTCACATTTTTACAAAACACATGGAAACTGTAGCAGCACTGATCATGTGTGGTGTTGTTTATCTGCAGCCTCAGCTCTCCAGAGTTCCAACACCCTTGGCTGGCCTTTGGGCCCTCCTGGCCTTTATTCAGAGGAGCTGAATTCGGGGTGCTGGAGCTGCAGCCCAGGCAGCTTTACTGAGGAATGCATAACTGAGGAGCTGCACACGTGAGAAACTTGGTGGATGTGACTTCTGTGCTGCTCTCAGGCCTCTTACCCACTATAGACCAACTCTGGGATTTGTTCCCTGGACAAATTATGCTTGAAAACAATCCCAGCTGCTTAAATGGGGCACAAATCTCTGCTCCAAGGCTTGGCCAGAAAACTGCCTGGGTTTCCCATAATAGTGGGAAAGTAGCAAGCAATGGGGGGAAACGTGGCTGTTTCTTTTGCTGATAACTCTGTAAATTAATCTTTACAGGGCAATCAGGTACTTCAGTAGTATATCCCAGTACAAACAGCTGTGGAAATCTGGCAGTCTGGACTGGGCTATTCCCAGTCCTGCAGAACGAGTTGTTCTTTCTAGCAACAGTCTGTCTCTGTAAGCAAAGATCAAAGTGCCTGTAAAGGAAGTGTTAACTTAAGGATGAAATGTAATTTCTTGTGGTTAACTCCTGACAGCCTTGGGGAGCGTTGTTCCCTTCTGGAACGAACCATTTTGGTTCATCCAGGTATGTCCTGAGCTAAGTAGTCACAAAATTATTATCTCCCCCAAAATGGCAAAGAGCCAGACTGCACAAAATTGATCCTGTGATCCTCCACATGCATGGTCCAATTCTCTCTCCAAGGGTGTAGGTATCAATAAAACAAGCATCATATCCCTCTTTTAATGACTCAACCTTTAGGTTCTTCAGTTGCTTCTTGCTCAGCACCTTGAAAACATGACAAGTACCAGTTGTCAGCATTCTCATTACCTTTGTCCCTTGGTTCCCAATGAGGGAGTAGTGCTGACAAAGACATAAAACAAATTTAATTACTTTTATGGCTGAAATTCCCGTCGGTAGTGCCAGAACTCATCCCAGTTTGCTCTCTCCAGCTTCTTTTTCAGAGAGAGTGCGGAACATGTCTCCAGATGAGATCAAAATCCCTCCTGAGCCTCCTGGCAGATGTTCTAACCAATTGCAGGTTGGTATAAGCCCACTTCATTCTTTTTTTTTTTTTTTTTTTAAGACTTGCAGTTCAGGGGATATTTGGGAACCCTGCTCAGTAATGTCGCACAAGGCAAAGCTCCAGCATTAAAGCTGGGTTTTACCACACTGAGTTTATGAATGCACCTTGTTAATGCTTTGGGCTTTACAGCAGTTCTAGTTTAGGAATCTCAAAGTAGCTTTAAGCTGTTTTCCAGCCTCTTTGGGTTAGTTATGCTTTAAAATAGCTCTTGATCCCAGCAGTGACACAAGCAATGTTTACTGTCAGGGCTGCTTTCCTCTTACCTCAGCAAATTCAGCTCCCTAGCAAAGAACAAATTGTTTTTCTATACAAGCCTGAAATCCCCTAAACTGGAATAGTTGAGGCAGCAATGCCTGGATTCCTTTTCCACCTACATGTCTCTGGATGGTAAACATTTAGAGGGGAGGCTGGTAGCTTAGAGGCAACAAAAGAACACAAATGCATGTTTTCTCTGGTGCACACCCAAATAATGGCGGAGACCAAGTTTGCAATAACCTTCTGTGTTCTCCTCATTGAGTGCAAATGAAAGAGCAGGGACTGCTGTCTCCTAACACTCATTTGAGTTTCAACTCTGGTTTTCTGCCCAGCAGAAATACAAGAATCACTCCTGGACTGCTCTGTAAAGTAGCCCCTAATGTGCAGGGGTGATTCAGAGTGACTCGCCAGCCAGATGATGCTTTCTTCTTCTCCACATGCCGTACCTGGGCACACCCAAACCTCCTCTAGTGCTGTAGGAGGATTTTACTGACATCAATGAACAGGTCTAACACACTCCAGAGGAATGCACAGAGCTTGACAGGGCAGACAGAATAAAGCAGGATTTTTCCCCTTTGACAGCAGTTTAGTGTGTTAAATCAAAGGGGAGCTTGTCCTCTGTTGGCAGGTCAAACCACATCTTAGAGCACTTTGAGCAAGGAGATGGGATTGTTCTTTAGAGATGCAAGATGTTCTGGGCTTTTCATTGGTGGTTTGCTCTTTTGTCAAATTTTTCCTCTGATAAACTGTATTTTGAACTCTGCCAAAGGGAGGATTTCTTATTAAAAAGTTGACTGAGTAGTTGCCCACCTGTGGACTTTGGGAACCTTATTGCTACTCCATGGAGAGGGGATAAAAGGGAGCACCTATTCAATCATTTCTGCTCCCCAAATCCACCTTTTTTTGCAGTCGTTCCTTCAAACCTCACCATGTGTGTGCTGGATGTGGAGATCATGTAATTTCCTCTTGCTGATTTTGTAACAACCTGATGCAAATTTATCTTATAAAGGCTGTTGAGTTTCATATCAGCTCTTAACAATCCTCCTTTATTCAGGCTGCAGCAAGCCCTGAGACAATAGTCAGCTCTGTGTTTGACTGTCCAGGGAGGGAGACATGAAGTGACTTATCCAGAAGCAATAAAGGAAAATTGACTCAGCTTCTCCCATCCTGAAAGACTGAAGGCCCAGCCTCTGGTCTTGTTTTATGTGCCTCTTGTACATGAGAAATTTCTGTCAAAAAGAAATCATGATGGAAGTTACTGAGGATATTTTAGCAGTACCACTTAACTCTCTGTTCTGTCTGAAAGCTTCTGCCTCTGCTGTCCCTTCACCATCACCAGAGTAAGAATACTTTTAAGTACTTTCATCACCTTGCTGAGGGGGAAAAAAAACCATGTTTGATTTGAAATTTTTTAACCTTTTTGGAGAGTAGATTGCTTGACATCTGCAACCTGAGTCAGTTAAGTTGCCTTTTGCAGGGGCTTGTGCCTTGTGGGTGATGTGCAAAGAGAAGCTGATTCTATCTGACTGGTACCAAAGCAGGGATTTATGAGCACATTGTTCCTGAGAGCATTTGGCTGCCAGTGGGCATCCCCAGCAATACCTGATGATCACACTGGGTTTAGTTCTCCAGCAGAACTTGGCTCTGGCTCTGCCTGGGTAACAGATGAGCAGGAGCTTTTCCCTGTGGGCAGTGTAGCCCAGCAGCTCTTCCTCAGGTGCTCACCTGAGGCTGCAGGTGGGTGTTGGTGGTCACTGTGAGTTGTGGGAGAACCTCTGGATTTCAGAATTGGCTTCTCTGTGTCATGGCTGTAAAGGGAAACAACAGACTGGGAAGGAGGAGTCTGTGCCTTATATGCAGATCTTTGTTCACCAAAGCTTTCAGTGCAAAGATAATTCCTTAACCAATCAGACAGTTCATGAAGGTACTTCAGACCTTCAAGCAGAAAGTGTCTCTTAACCAGCCTGGCCCTGGTGCAAAGGTGAAATCCTAGCTCCATTCAAGGAGGTCACTGGTTCAGTTGGCTTCTTTCCACATGTACAGTCGTCAGCTGGTGTGCTGGTCCTTTTCATCCTGGCTCACCCTGTAATCTTTCTCCTTTAGGATAAAATTCAAAAGCTATATGAGAGGAAAGTGAAAGAGGGCATGGATATGAACTACATCATCCAGAGGAAAAAGGAATTTCGCAACCCCAGGTGAGCCACCATCTTTTCATATGTGACTAAAGTACCACAGAGCAAATTTGAAGAATTTTCCTCTTTGTTAGAGTTGTAGCAGAAGAAGGATCCTGAACAGGAAGGACTACTGCTTACAAATTGTCTTTCTCATTTTTGTGACTGAAACACTAAAACTCTTCTTTGTATTTGGTAAAGCAACAGCTGGAGTTGGTGCGTTGGTTAAATTTTAAATGTGAAAGCACGGGATGAAGTACTTTAGAAGATGTGAGTGTTCTGGGAGCTGGGAGATATTTTGGGGAATAGGAAATACTCTGGATAATGGGGTGCCACATCCATCATAGCAGGTGTAGCTTCTCAGGTTCTCATTTCGCTTTGTAGTGTGAAGAGGTGAGAACCTCTCTCTGTTGACACATCTGAAACACTTCTGTTCCCTTCTACCTCCCTGGTTCTGTTCTGACCTCTTGCTTTTCCTTTGCAGCATCTATGAAAAGCTGATCCAGTTCTGTTCCATTGATGAACTTGGTACAAATTATCCAAAGGTGAGGGGCAGTGCTTTTGACTGGAAAAGGAGTGAGTAAAAGATAACATGGAGGTGTAAAGTCTCACCTCAGACTTTCTTGAGCCTGCTTGCTTAGGGGTCCTGTAAGGCAACCTCAGTCTGAGCCTCTGCACTGAAGTGAACATTTTTGTGTGGCACTGAGCCTCAGTGCCTCAACGTTTGCTACAATGGTTCTGCACGAAAACTGCTGAAGGGTGGAAGTGTGAATGGAACTCCTTGAGGGGGAGAGAAGCTGAGTAGCAGAAAAATGCATGACTTAGCCCAGCTTCCTTTTTGGCTTCAAAGCTGTTTCTTCATTCACAACAGAACAAGGTCCCATAAAAGAAGGTCTGATGGGATCTTTGTGTCACTGGGATAGAGGAAGAAATCAGTGATGATTATCATTGTCACCTCTGATTATCATCAGACAACAGAAATACATAAAACATTTTTGCACTGGGTTTTGTGTTTCTGTGGGAATAGCCCTAATCTGATTTATTTCTTTTTTTTCAGGACATGTTTGATCCTCATGGCTGGTCAGAGGATTCATATTACGAGGCACTAGGTAATTCCAGGAAGTCTCTTTTTTTTTGTCCTAGCTTAGGTCTTTGTGTTTTGTACTTAATTAACTGCACTGGAGTCTTCACTTTCTGTATAAATGAGAAGTCATCACATCCTGCTCTTTAATGACTCCATTCTGGTTGGATGTGCCTGAATGTTATTGATGCTTCATCAGTTTGGAAAGGCTTTTCATTTAAATTGGTTCTGCAATGTTTTCATCTCTCAAATCATTAAATTAGTGCTGCAATGATTTGATTAAAAAGCAGCAGTTGCTTTCATGGCAGTTTAATTTTTCTATCTAGAATTTGAATCTATTTTTTTTTTTTTTATGATGGGAAGTGTGTGAATGAGTGAGAACTATGGAATTCTGCTGTTCTTAGTGCTTCGCATCTTCTGCTCTTTCTTAGCTAAAGCCCAGAAGATCGAGATGGACAAACTGGAGAAGGCCAAGAAGGAACGCACAAAGGTACTCAAAACCTAAAGAGATGCAGGTGCAGGGCTTTTGTTTCTTTCCCTGCTGAATTTCATTCTATTGCTTTGCTGTTTCTGTGCTAAAACTGCTTGTTTTATCCCAGTTCTCCCCTTTCTTCTTGCATGTCTTTCTCCAGACTGCACAGATCAAGTTATTTGCCCTTCCTTATAGGTCCATTTATAGGTTGTTTATTCCACTGGATTTCCTGCTGTTTTGTATTTTTAAACCAGAGCACTAAAAATGGCATTCAGTAAGTCAGATACAGGCAAGATAATGAATAAAGAACAGCTTTTCCCTTAATTTATGACATTTTGCCTGGTGCCTAGTCTAGTTAAAGCTTAATTTCCTCACCGTGTCTCAGTGTGAGACAGTACCTGCTTTCTGTTCTCTGTGATATTGCCTTGTTGCATCCAATTTCCAGAAAAGCTGGGCCTATTTTAACTTCATGCATTTTGTGACAAGCCCAGTTATTCTTCCATATGCCCCAAAAAGAACACAGGCTTTGGAAGAGATTTTATTCCTGTCCTGTGTTTCCTTTAAGCCAGTGGCTGGCATTAGAACGTGTCTAATGTTAGAGATCTGCCATCTAAGCTGCAGAAGGCTCCTTCCATCTCCAGTATGTGGAGAGTTTTTCATGCAGTATGCATGCTGTGTCTTGCTGCTTGTTTTGGTTTTTTGCACAGTAACCCAGGTATCTGATCATGTCCTTGCCCAGATCTGCTGAGACTGCAGTGCTGTTGGAGCTCTTGTTGCCAGGTTTCCTGCTGTGATGGAGTCGCAATAAATTGTGCAAGCAGGGACTTGCCTTGCATGTGCCTTAAAGGAAAAAGAATAAGAACTTCTAACTATAAATACAGTGTTTAATAACCAGGATCTATCCTGTCTGAGCTGTATCAAATCCTGTGCATCTACCAGTTGACAAACACATCTTTATTGTATCAGACTTAGGAGCTGGGTTGCAGGAATCCTTAATTCTCGTGGCCTGAGGTCTGTGTCTTCCTTCCTGCATGATGGGCAGCTGAGAGGTCAATCCAATGCCTTGCATCACATTAAAGCTGTTTTTAAAAAACAGAGAGGTGGTGTGGGTTAAAAAAAGGCTATTTATCTTAACACTTCATTTTTTTATCTTCTCCCCTTTCTCCCCTTTCTCCCATGTGTCTCTCCCTTCCCAGATTGAATTTGTGACTGGCACTAAAAAGGGTACAACAAGAAGTGCTGCTTCCACAACCACCACAACATCCAGCACCACTGTGGGAGGTAAAGAATAGTTGTGAATGTACCCCTTAAGCTGCAGTAATGCTGGGATTAGTGCTTCCTGAGGCCTAAAGGCTCTTTAATGTAGATAATGCAAGAGAGTGTGTCTTCTGAGGGGTGTTGGACTGGCTTTCCTCTAGTCCCTGTATTCCACGGCTCTCCTTCTGGAATGAGAGACTGGGGCCGGGTGGGATAGTGAAGAGACGACTTAGTGGGTCAAGAAAGCTGCTGCTGTCTGTGGTGGTAGAGTATTCCTGGGACTGATATATCTGGAGATTTGGAGACACTGGAAATCATTCTCCTGCCTTGCAAACTGAGGGGAAGGGAGAAAAACCACTGGAGGCTGATGAGTGTGTCCTGTGCCTGTAGCTGAACAAGTGGGATGTGTGTGCTCTGTTGAAAGTAAATCTGCTTTGGGGCAGGGAGTGGTCCTGTCTCCCCTTTGGCTGGAGTTCAGGTCTACAGTTCTACTTTGACTCCTGGTACGCCAAGAGAAAAGTTGCCTTTCCTCCTCACCATTTACTGCCAGTGTATCCTGAAATAAATATGAGGGGAAGCTGTCTAGTCAAGCAGTGGGATATTAAGGGTTGACAAGACGGGGTGTTAAGAAGGGATTGGTGACCTCTAATGTAATACTAATCCTTGTTTGCTTGGTTTAATCAAATCCACAGATGCCCAGAAGAGGAAGAGCAAGTGGGACTCTGCCATCCCCGTAACGACGATAGCTCAGCCCACCATCCTCACCACCACTGCAACACTGCCAGGTGTTGTCACAGTGACAACCAGTGCCAGTGGCTCCAAAACCACGGTGATCTCAGCTGTGGGCACCATTGTGAAAAAGGCCAAGCAGTGACTGCTGTGCTGGGCCTGGAGTTTTGGACTTGTTTGTCACTGAAGCCATTGTCCTTGGAAGGGAGGGGTGGCTTTCTCCTTTGGTAAACCATGACAAGATTCTTTGAAGCAGCCCACGGTTCCCCTTTGGATGGCTGGGGGCAGGAGCAGGATGCCAACTGTGTGCCCACAGGAATGGACCTCTGCCCACCATGCCTCTGCCTTTGCTTGCTGGGGGAAGAAGCAGGCTGCCTGTGTTGTGCTTGGAGGAAGGTGGTGTCTGGAGTCAGCTTGTAAAAGTTTGCTTATCAATTACTGCATTGGGATCTTACCTACTTGCAAGTTTGGTTTAGGGGGAAAAAAGAAAATAAATTAAAAGGGCAAGCAGTGAAGGACTGTCCGTGTTACCCCTGTGTGTTCCAGATGGTGCTCCAGGGCTGCCTGCAGCCTGTGTAGGTGCCTCCCTCCAGAGCCAGCTCCGTTCTGAGGGAGTTGAAGCAGAAACAACCACTCAGTGTCCACGTCCAGATGTGTAGCAGAGACTTGAAGCAAACTACATCAGTGAGTGTAGGCTCACTCTTTGTTCTAGCACTGACACCTGTACCCTGTGCTCTCTGTGTAGATCTTAGTGACCACGTGTGAAACTGTTGAACCCTTGAGGAAACTGTGCTGGAACATCCTGTTGCCATCTCACAGGGATGGAGATTTCTATGCAGAACCCTCAAGCTGTAGAGGTTTGATTTTTGAACTCACTTGCAAAGACCTGTGCAGAAAACACTTCCATTGCCACGGAATGAGGTTGGACAGCAGATAAGCAGAGGAGAGTGTTTGATCCTATTTGTGATGTTGTCCATCTTTGTTTTAGCTCGTGATGTTCTGTGAATGCACACATGGCAGTTACTGCTTGCTCCGCTGTTGTGAAAAAGTATTTTCAGTTGAAAATTCTGTTGTATAAAAATTGAAAAGTCTTTAAAAAAAACCCCTGGTGTCATTGATGTGTCTGCATTTCTTTAAAGTTAAATTTCTACCCAGGGCCTCTATGTCCTAGTGTATAAGCAGTGATAGGAGAGATGGTTGCCAGATCACCCAAAGTGTAAGTTTCTGAGAATTCAGTGGTTTGGAGTTGCTTTTTTTTTCCTCCCCCCAGTTTTTTATGTAGCTTGTGTCACTCCTGATCAAGACTTTGCATTTATGGAGACTTAAGGTAGAAATAAGAGGTCGATATCCTGCTTGTTGATATCCCGTTTTTAGACGATTTTAAAACATGTTAAACACTTTGTCCTGGCAGTCATTTAAGCTTTTAAAAAAAAAGCATCTGTGTAACCAGGAATGCTCATGGGAAATAAACCAGAGGACTGATGTGACTGTAGCATTGGAACCTGGGGAGGTGGTGGAACTGCTCTTTTTAAAGCAATAAAATATTGAAAGGCATGAAAATAGTTAGATGGAAACACCTCTGTTAATTTACTTTGCATTGGGCTGCTGACGTGGCTCCTGCAAGCTGGTAAAGGTGTCTTAACTCCGTGCCCATCCTATGGAGTAACAGCTCTGCCCCGTCTGGCACTGTCACTGGTGGTCAGCACAAACTGGGAGAGCCTCATGAGACCACATTAATTAACCAATTGTGGTGGTTTGACACTGGTTAGGCGCCAAGCACCACGAAAAAATACCAGTTAATCCCCTTACCAGTTAATCCCCTAACAGAGCAACTGCTGGAGTGCTTGGGGTTGGATCCCACTACAGAAGGTACTGAACATTGTTTAAATGTATCTTATTGCACATCCTGGCACCTCACCCCTTCTCCCTTCCATGTCCCCTCTTCCTCCTTGCTCTGCAGCGTCCACAGTCATTGCAGACCTCTGGTTTTCTTTGTGGACTTTAGGATCAGAACTGAGAAGTGGTGGTTCAGCTCCTGCTTTGCTGTGGCAGGCAGGGAGTGACACTGAGTGACACTGTCCAGCATCTGGAGCAATGGGAAAATGCTGATCACGGGGGCTTGATGCTGCTGCGTGAGGGATGAGGAGAAATCTCCCTGAGCTCTGCTGAGCAGAGTTGCTGTGAGGCCCCTGGAGCAGCAGTTTCCAGATTCCTGCAGTAACAGCTTCTGCAAGAGACCTGCAGGACTGGGCTGTGCTCTGGTAGTTCCCTCCTGAGCTCCCAGGAGTTGGTGTTTGCTGTCTGCAGTGGAGAAAGCAGCTTGCAACAGGCATGATTTGGGTTTGGGGGTTTTTTTTCTCTCCCCAAAAAGCTGGAGTGAGGATGCCAATCCCTGTATAACAAACTTGCAGCCAATAATGCACTGCTCTTGTTTGTCTTGCATGTTGGATCAGAGGTACTAGATGGATACGCAGGTTGGAAACTGCAGTTCTGAGGGAAAAACCTTTTTCCCAGCTCTGAGAATGGGATTGGACAGGTTGGTGACTTGCACTGGGCTGTGGTGCATCAGTGCCCCAGAGAAGCTGGAGGGAACATCAGGCACACAAGGGTGATGTCCTGAGGGAAAAGGATCCCTCCTGGCCTGGGAAACATGGCCTGAAGCCTTCAGACAGGAGGTTGGACTGGTTTGCTTTGGAGCTCTGGCTGTGTGAGTCCTGCTGGGGGACCTACTGAGTGTGCCAGTGCCTGTGCGCTAAACAGCCCTCAAGAATTGCAGCTGTGCCCCAGCTGCACTGAGGCAAATTTAGAGCTGAAACAGAGAAAAAGTTCCTTGTGCTGCCACAACAGTGACTGCTCAGGCTGCACTTGTGGCTCTAAAAGCTGTAGATACTCATTCTCACCTCTCCTTCCAAAGGGGTGCTAACCATAGCCAGGAGGGTAAAACCAGTCCCATTTTCATCATTCCTTAGTCCAAGAATTACAATCTCTGCTCCTTGAACACTGCAGGGCTTCTCTCTGCTTATCTCCTTCCTAAGCAAGGGTGTCTCGTAGCTCAAGGAGCTTTGTCTCAGCTGAAACTCCATGTTCAAGTCTGTGTCTCTGCCTCAGCAGAGGCAGGAGAGCTGCAGTAATGAAGTAATCCTTGGCAGACTTGGTTCTGCTCTCCCTCTCCCTTCTGAAGTCTTCTCCCACCTCCATGCCCCGAGGTGTTGATTTTCTCTCCCATTTGCTTGTTGTGCTTTAGAGATCTGCCCTCCTTTGATGCTGGTGTGGGAAGGGATTTTGGGTGCTCAGGACTGACTTTTATTTTCTGTCTCACTGGGCGCTGCTGGGCTGAGGGAGCAGGTGGGGAGGGCAGCCCTTGCCAGCCCCACCTCAAACTGTGGAATGGGAGCACCTGAAGCTATGTTTTAGTTGGATTGCTGCTGCACTGTCTGGTTTAGGGGAGTTATGCACTGAGATGAACAAAAAATGAAAGAGTCTTCCTTGCCAAAGCTTTGGGCCATGCCAAAGCTTTGCTGACGGCAGCTCCAGCAGTAAGAGAGATGATGGCTGCAGCCAGCACCTGCACAAGCTCCTTTCCAGCTCTTCTCCATTGCAGGGGAGAAGTTGTAGCTCCTGTGAAGCCCCTCAAACAGGTGGGCTTTGTAATGTGCCCAGAGAGTCATCAAAGAGTATGAGCTGCTCGTTCCTGGGAATGGTGTGAGCCCAGGAAAGCCCAGAGTTGGTACGTGCAGGGAATCACAGGATGGGTGAGGCTGGAAGGGACCACAGTGGCCCAACCTCCCTGCTTGAGCAGGATCTTCCTGGAGCACTTGGCACAGGGTTGTGTCCAGACAGCTCTGGAATATCTCCAGAGAGGGAGTGAGAAAGGGAGATCTTCCCAGCAGGGCTCCCCAGGACTGTCTAATGTTAAATGTCTAAATAAATAAATTGCTGTGGAGGCTCAAGACCCCCTGAAGGGGCAGTGAGGTTCCACCAAAGTCTCCTCTTCCCTTTGGGGGGAGCTTTACCCCAGCACATTCCTGCAGGGCTTTGACAGAGCAGTTTTCCACCTCTGAGCCTTCCCTCGGCTGCTGTTCCTCTGACTGTTTATATTCCACTTCCTTCCTTTTGTTCTAAGCGAGAACCATGGACACCAATGACTTCCAATAGTTGGTCTCTGTTTATTTGAAGCTTGTCTTTGGCTGGGGCCGGGCTCGTGCTCTCTGCTGCCAGTAAACAGCAGAGCTCTGGGATTTCACAAGGAAAGGTTTTGCCTTTTCACATAGAAGCCATCAGTGTGTGCTCAGCCTCTGGCAGCTGGGTGAGGTGCTGATGTATCCCTGGAAGGCCCTGCTGTCCCTGCATGGGTGTTAGGATTGTCCCAGGCTGAATTTTTATCCTGGATCCTTCACTGATGTTTTCCTCTGGTGTTTTCTCTGTCCCACTTCCCTCTTGTTGTTTCTCTGTCCCAGAGGCAAATATTCATCAGGGATGTTCAGCAAAGAGATTTTCCTTTAGGAACATGTTCATGACAAGGAACATCCACTGGAAAACAGGGGGCACGTGTGGTTAATGCTGCCTTGGGGGAAAGGCTGAGGGAGAGAATATGGCAGGATTTCATCTGGCACTTTTAATTGCACAGAGAATTATATTAAGCACCATTTAGTGCAATAAATTATGTGCACATTAATGTACATTAATAATACGTTATTACACATTCCTTTTATTTCAGCCACATAGCAGGATATTGTCACTACAGTGTGCAGTGCAGTGATGGGATTAAGTGTTTGTTTTTCTTTCAGCAGTGTGTGTTGTTACAAAATTTAAAACGGGGGTGAATGTGCTCCAGCAGCAGGATTTTGGCTGTAACTGCTCAATAAAGACCTAGAGAAAGCCCCAGAGCTGTCTCCAGGCACGCTGTGGTGGCAGGACAAAAAGAAGAAAGGCTCTGCTGCAAGCTGGCGTGGCATTAAAAAAAGAAGAAAATAATTAACCCTGAAATCACCTGTAATTATCAGTAATTGGCACTTGGACTGATAGTCTCAGCAGAGAGAGCAATAATTTCATGTGAGCTATAAAATTACTTGTCTTCCCTCCTAGGGCAAAAATTTCTGGGCCACGTTGCCACAGCAGAAAATCACTGATTTATAAATGAGAGGTTCACCACAAATGTGGCTGTGAGCTGTGGTGGAGCCATCTGCACTGAAATCTGCTGACCCTGCCTCTGAAGTCCCTGTTCTCTGTTCTTAAAAACAGCAAATTTGTGTGGCAAAAGCCTGATCTAGCAGGCAGGGACAGCAAGGTATGGAACCAAGGCAAGAACTTGAGTTCACCAGGTGTTCTTCCCTGCTGGAAGTAATTTGGAGAAGTTGCCTGAAAGACAACTCATAAAACAAACTTTAAAAAAAAAAAAACCAGAAAAAACCAAGATGAAGTTAAAACCCTTTTACATTCTTATGAGTATTTACATAGATTTTTCTAATTACTCTCTGCTTTTTTGCCCTGAAAATTTGGTAGTGGAGTTGCCTTTATATTGGAAAAGTGCCTTTATCAGCCCTGCAGATGTAAAAGCAGCCCAGTTACAGCTCTGGGGAAACTCATGTTCTGTGGGCTTGGAGATCTCTTAGATGCTGGGGAGACGTGTTTCAAAGAAAGGTGCGAAATTAGTATCTTGAGCTCTTCTGGCAGCGCCCAGAGGGTGCAGCTGGACTTCTCCTCACAGCTGGAAACGCCAAAGGGAGCTGGTCACTCCTTGCTGCTCTGGGCTGCAGGGATGAAGGGGAGGCAGGTGGTGTCAGGAAGCCCTGGGGCTGTCAGGGTCTGCAGGTGAGACCAGAGATCCTTTACAGGAGCCAGCATAAACATTCTCCATCTCAGGTAGAGAAATGAGGACATCCAGAAAGCCAGGACACCGAGTACTGTGGTGGAAGGTGGGTGCTCACAAGCTTTTCTGGTTGGCTTCAGGATTCCTGTTAGGGATCCATCACTAAACTAACTGGGTTTTTTACTACTATGCTTCTTGCTTGCAGCCTAAATTGGCTTTTGCAGTTGCAGTGGCAGCATTACTTACCTCGAAGAGGAAAATTGCAGCAGTGGGAGGTGGGGTAAGGGTAGTGGGAGCTGGGCCCTGCTGGTGGAGAGGGCCAGGCGGGGTGACCAGACACATCTGTGAGCACCAGCACAAGCTCCCCTCCCATCTTGGCAACTGAAGCCCAGTTTTAATTCATCTGCAGAGTTCAACATCTGCTGCAGCTGTGACCCCTGAGGCAGAGCAGGACCCTCTGCCTTCAGCCGCTCCATGGGAATGATCTGCTCTTCACCAGCAGCTCTAGCATCAGCACCTGGCACCCACAGCCTGGTCCTGCTCCGCCTTTATTTTGTCCCATGTCCCAACTCTCATGTTGCATTCGCTGTCTTGATGTGTTTTTAAAAAAACAACAGCAAAACTCCTTCATTTTCAGAACTTTTGTTTAAATCTAGGAAATCACATCTCCAAAAGGGCTGGGGCTGCCCAGTCATGTGTTGGGAAACTCGGAAATGCCAGATTTAAACTGCCCAGGCCATCTTCCTCTGCACCCCTGCCTGTTTCCCATTTGCTGTAGTTTTTAATGGCACAAGCACATCCTCCTTTATCCCGGGGCTAAGGCAGTTTGCATATATTCATTTGAGCTTCCTAATTTCTTATAGTGAAAAGAATCCTGCTCCTCACATTTCGATCGGTTCTGGTGAGCAGCAGCCTCTGTAACGCCACAATGATAACGACGAGGGCAAAATTGCCCTGCTCGTAATTTTAATCTCCAAGTCAGGCAGGAAATGTGCCATTTTTTCATCTGGCTGTTGCTATTGTTTGTGTTGAAGCTCAGGGGATTCTGTTTTCCTTGTGAGGATCTATCAGGGAGCTGAAATGCAGCCTTTGCCGTTGCATCTGCTCCAGGACGTGCGTGCTCCACTCTGTGGAAAGTGTGAGTGGTTCTGAGCCATGACAAACCCCAGATTCTAAAGCAAAAGGGTGTTGTGGACAGAAAAACAACCTCACCTGAACTCCAAACCCTCCTCTGCTGTTGCTTGGACTGGGGAAGGGGTTTTGGATCCAGCTCAGGAGAAAGACTGGAATCAGTTGTGGGGTTGCTGCTCGTTGCAGCCCTGGGCCATGGCGGGATGCACGTACGGATGGGTCTCATTCACGGTGCTGCAAGGGGCTGCACTGACTCTTGAGGCAGATTTACTGCAGGTGAGGAGTGGTCTGCTGTGCCCATGCCCTGGATAAAGCAGGATGCAGATCCATCCTCTCTGCAAGCAAAGCACCGAGGCTGGGCTCGGCATCTGCGGGCTGTCGGGGCAGGAATTTACCCGATATTGCAGCAAGGAGTTACCTGGGCACTGAGGGTGACACCTCCCCGTCGTGCCGGGGGAAATTCGGAGGAGAAACCCCCGGCACGGGAGGTCGGGGAGCTCCCTCAGCTCTGCCCTGAGCTGAGGGGAAGCCGAGCAGCCCCTCCGCGCCTTCCCACGGCCCGCTCGGCCCTTTTCCTGTGGGATGGTGCTCGCGTGGAGGGAGGGTCCAGAGGGCTGTGCCTGCCCGGCCAGGTGTGCGAGGGAGCAGTGAATGCCAGCCCTGCGTCACGGGCACCCCCTTCTCCCCCCCGGCTGGGATAAAACTTCTCCTCACCTGGGATCCAATCTCATTTATCGCAGCTCCCACTTTTCCTCTCTGCCAGCCCCTCGGGAGGGCGAGGCGGCAGCGAGGGGAGTGAGAACAAAGTGGATATTTGACTGGAGGGTACAGGAATCCGCAGGGAGTTATGTGGGATCGCGGGCTGGCTGCACTCCCCGCCGGACCAGGAGTTGACGTTTAACCGGAAAGAGAAAAGGGACACAAAATAGAGAGAAGGGAGGGAAAAAAAAAAAAAAAAGGGAAAAAAAAGCCCAAAGCTGGAAATCAAGTTGCAGCAGCGAAGCAGCACGTTCCCCCTCTGCCTTCGGAAGCATTTCTTGGCTTGGTGTGTGGGTGCCTGTTATTCGGGCTGCGGCAGAGGATTTGGACTCTGAATCAGACCCAGCGCTAATGAGGTTTGTGGAATTAATTCATCTGTGCTCGGCAGTGTCCAGCTCGCTTGAACTTTGCTGCGTTGATGAAGCGGGCAGTGAATTAATGCGCGGGCAGGTGGGCAGGACACGGAGCGCGGGGCTCAGCCCCTGCCCGCCTGTTCCCTCTGTTTTTGCCCTGGCTTTTGGCTGTCGGACACCGTCCCGTGCCTCTGGGCTGGCTGGGAAAGGCAACGCTCGTGACCGGTCAGGGCTCTGGGGGCTGCACGGGTCGGGGTTTGTCCCCGCGGGTATTTGGGTGGGGGTCAGGAAGCGGTGGCGGGGGTGCCGGGGGAGGGACGGCAGAGCAGAGCCCTTTGGGGACAGGTTGTTGGAGGTTTCGGGGGCTGCCCTGTCCCTCAGCCCAGTTCCAAGGGGAAAGGCTGTAGTGCCTCGGAGCTGGCACCCAGGGAAAGCTTTCACGGGTGAAAGTGTGCGAGGTCAGGGGGCTGTGGGTGCCTCGGACCCCCGGAGCCCACTGGGGTTGTTTTCCAGAACTGACGGCTGCCCGTGCAAGGGAGGAGCAAGGGAAGGGGAATTCCCGGAGGAAAAGGCCAGGAGGAAGTGGGGGGTTCCGGGTGGGCTTGGCTGGACTGCAGGTGTTGGGGTATTTGCAAATTGGTGGATCTGAAATGGACAGAGAGTAGGAAAAGGGACAGGAGGGTTGGTGTGACGGGGCTGACAGGCATGGGTTAGGTGGGGGAAAAGGGGGATGAAGAGCACCCACGGAGGGGAAGGAGGCAAAAAGCGTCTTGTGGGGCCAAAGGAGCAGAGAAGGTGGCAGGAAGAGCACATGGAGGGAACGGGAGGGTCCCAGGGCTGTACGGGCATTTGGGCAGTCCCCAGGCAGGGTCCTGCCCTTCCTTCTCTGCTCCTTGGGGTTCCCCCCTGCCCGAACCCGGAGGGCAGCAGGAGGAGGTGGTACCACAGCCACCAGCCCTTCACAGCACGGGCGGTGTTGGCACAAAGAGCTCCCAGCAGCTCCAGCTGGGTCCTGCTGTGTTTTGCCCCTGTTTGGGGGATGCTGGGGGCCGTGTCTGGGGTCTGGAGCTCAGCCTGGGAGCTGAAAACAACAAATGGAGACACTCGCAGGGAGACTCCCAGCTGCAGGAGCACACCTGGGGAAGGAGGGGAAATGGATGGGGAAGGCAAACAAAACCAGACCGGTATGATTTTGTGTGTAAACGATGATTTGATTTGTGGGTCGAGTTTTTGGTAGTTTTTTGGGGATCTGGCTTGATAATTTCCAAGTTTTGGAGCATGGTCCCAGCAGCTCTGCGGCACCACGTGCAGGGGAGAGAGAGAACACGAGCTGTGTCCCCGATCCCCTGGGCTGTGGCTGCAGCGCCCGTCCCCAACGCACACGGACACGTGGATGGTCCTTGATGCCGTGCACCAGGGTCAGCCCCCCCACAGCCCCCATGGCTGCAGCCATGAAAAGGGCAATTCCACCCAAGGGAGGAAAGGCTGTGCTTGGGAACTCATCCCTTTCCTGCTCCCGTGTCCCACCTGCTGCGTGTCCCCCACGTGGCAGCTGGGACCAGGCTCCCGCTGGTGCTTCGTGGTTCATCACAACCTCCTCCTTGTTCCCTCTCCTCCGTCTGCCACTGCAGCCCTGCCCTCTGTCCCACTGCACCAGGGGTTTGTTCGGAGCATTGCCTGGGTTTCTGGGGATGAGGTAGCCAAACCCAGACTGAGGGGTTCTTGGCATATTCCTGGAGCAGGTTTGTTGGCTGTGCTGAGGGGCAGGGCAAAGGCTGGGGGAGCAAGAGGAGACCAGGAAGAAATGCTGGAGCAGGTCTGGGAAGTGGCAGGAAGTTTGTGCGCAGCCAGGAGCTGTTCTGCCTTTCTCCTTGTTTCTGCACTACCGAACAGATTTTTTTTGTTGTTGCTGTCGTCATGAAAACCCAACCAAATCCTGCAGCTTTCCTGAAGTGAAAGTGACATTTTCCCTTCCAAAGGACACTTCTGAAAGTGAGGGGCGGCCGCTCCCATATTTTTGCACAAATATTGCAGGCTGCATTCCTGCAGTGGCCATGCTCTGTGCCACCAGCACCCGGCCTGCTGGCATCTGCCCAGCAAAATCCTTGGAGGCTGGTGGCTCACAGGTCAACAGGACGTTAATATTGAGCAGGATTTTATGGCCTTTTATCTCAGCACTTGAAAAGATATGATGGCAATTTATGTGCCTGAGGCCCAGGGTGTGTCCGTCCGTTCCTTGGTGACTTTTTCCTAGCTGGTGATTAAAGGAAGAGGAATTAGATCCTTGTGAGCTGAGCAGTCTGGTCTCATACTCAATCCTTTCCTTGTGGCCCATGCCATGGCGGGAGATGGGATTTGCTGAGTGCCCAGGTGATGTCCTCGACTGTGTTTTCCTTCCACAGGCTCTAAGGATTCCTTCCTTACCCTTTCATCCCACCCCTAACTGGCACCTCCCGACGTCTCCGTAGCACTGCCCTGGGCTGGGGCAGAGCAAGGGAAAAAGGGATTTTCCTGGCTTCAAAATCTGCCTGTGTTGGTAGCAAGGGACACAACATTTGCCAGTGGGTGCTGGTGTGAGGACTGTCACTGAGGGAGGTCACAGGCATGTCCAGGGTGAGGAATGTTGGCCTCAGAGCCAGTGCTGTGACTTGACCTGGGAGGACAGGGACCACCCGAAGCCAAACCCGCAGAGGGCCCAACTGGGGACAGTCAGTGTGGCAGGGAGGGAAGCAGAGGAGTTCCCTTGGTCAGCTGGTACCTTCTACCCATCAGAAAAGCAGCCCGTTGGCAAAAGAGCACATTGGCTACAGGTCCTGAGGAACAGCAGAGCTTCCCGGGCTTTCCCTGCAGAGATGCTGTCCTGAGGCTCCCGTGTTCCTCATGTTTGAGGCACCGGGCATTAATGACTGTGATAAATCCCTCTGGGCACGGCTGACAGGATGAATGAGACACCCATGTCCTGTCACCTGCTGCCTGTGCACCCAGTGACTGTCACAGGGAACTGAGTGCAGCCACCAAGGGAGATGTCCTGTGGTGTCAGTGCTGGGCTGGTTGAGCCCTGTGTCACAACAATTGCTGCATTCAGTGTATTCCACTGGCTGCAGTGGCCAGTGCAGGAGGCAGAGGCTAAGTGTGATCTGGTGCTGCTGAGACCAGGTTGGGTCTTTCCATGGGTTTCCCTGCAGCCCAGGCCAGGCTGTGAGTAGCTGAGTCTCCAGGTGACTGCTGTGAGTGCTGTGTGTCCCTCAGGGAACTTGGACACTGTTACTGCACACAACAACTATTCCCGTTTCCTTTCCCTGTTTTAAGTGGTTTTCATATTCTTCTCATTTTAAAGTCAGGGCTGACGCAGCAAGAAGCTACAAGACAATTCATTCACATTTTATATTTCACAATTGCATCTTCCAGAAAGGAGATGCTTTAATGGTATCTTTACACTGATGTTTTTTCCTTGACAGCTTTCACTTGCCCTGCTGGGTGCCAGAATGAACCTCTGGTACAACAGCTGCAGAACTCGAGTTCCAGCTTTGTCCCTTTTGTTTACCATATCCAAATGCTGACTTCTGGATGGCATTTTCTGGTTTTCTCAGTCACATGTGGTGCAGGCAGAATGGTTCACTCTGTTTAGGGTTTGACCTCTGTATCCATCAAGGAGTTCTGCTTTTCTGGACAGGAAAAAGAGGAGCTGCCAGACTCTCAAAATCACAGATTCATTCAACAACTCCAAAACTCCAAGCCTGGCGTTTCCCAAGGCCGCACCCTCTTTTTATTGTTGGCTTGACCATCCTGGAAACTCTTAGTGCGATAGGAAATAGCTGAAGGGAGGGGTCAGTGTTGCTTTTGGGGAGAAATGTGGACAGTCACTTTGTTTTCCCCTGGTTTTTTTTTTCCCTATCCTGCCAGGAAAAACAATGTCTTGGCCTTGGGCACTTGGGCAGTGCTCACACGTGTGGATGGTGCTGGGCTCCGGCCGGGAGCCTCCTGTGCTCCAGCTGCCTCACTGTCCTGCTGCTGTCGAGCTGGGCACCCCGACTCCAGGCACAGGGGTGGCATTGCTGGGAATTGGGAGCCTTTTGCAGATGTCTGAGCAGAGGACAAACCATCCCTGGCTTTGCTTTTGTGCCCTGCCCTGCAGAGCCCAGCAACTGCTTCCAGCCGTGGCTCCCCTGGGATATGAGGGCTGTCCCACCCCAGCAGGGCTAGGAAGGGGCTCTGTGGGAGCTGCCCTGGTCATATCCAGGTCCATTTCCATCTTGTCAGGAATAAGGCAACTCTTTATTTTAATAAAAAAAATTAAATTTATTAAGGAGAAAATTAATTAAAAACTGCGATTAATTAAAAGAATTCAGGATCCATAAAATCAANAGGATTTTAACAAAGAACCATGTGAAGCACTTCTTAATTAACTTACTTGGGTTATTAACTTTTAAAACTTACTAACTTTTAACAGGGTGATAGGTAATTTGAATTAACAACCATTAACAATTAGCACACTTGATGAGCAAAGTTAAAATCACTTAATATGCAAGGGCCAAATACACAAGTTCATATATGACACATCTCCTGGCCCTCTGCAATGTAGCGATCCCTTTGTTTCAGGAGGAAGAGGATGAATGTGCTGCCACGGGCATGTGCCAGGCTGCTCCTTCTGTCCCTGCTCTGTGCCACCAGCCTCTGCCAATGGAGCAAAAGTGAGTGGAGCCGTGCTGGCTCTGTCTGCCACCTCCCCTTGGAGATTGTGTGTACCTGTCCTGGGCTCCTGGAACCCCAGTCCTCATGTGGAGAACACCTGCTGTGTGCTTTTCCTGCTGTTTTGGAATCTCTTGCCACCCCGCTGCTGTTTTGCAGCCAGTTTTCACTAACCAGGCCAAACCTCCATCTCTCCATGGATCAGCCTTTCTCACACCCTCCCACAGCTCACTTCGTTTTCCCCATCCCTGATGCCCTGATTTTTCCTGGCAGATAACCGCTGTGTGCTGTCCCAGGCAAAGAGCTGCACCGAGTGCATCCGGGTGGATAAGGACTGTTCCTTCTGCACTGATGAGGTGAGACCTTGCAGGACAGCCTGGGGCTCCCCTTCCCACCCTGCTGATGCAGGGATCCCACCACCCTCAGTGGGAGAGGGACACAAGAGCAGAGGCAGCTTCTGGATCCAGCTTCTCGTCTGGATGGGAAGCACTGAAATGTGGATTTCCTTTTGGTGCAGAACATGGGGAAGGAGGGCAGTCCAGGGCAGAATTGCAGCAATACAGGGGTTTGTCAGAAAATGTCTCTGTGCCAGAAACATGGTGTGCAAGGGATGGAGGGAGAGTTTTATCCCACACAGCCCAGTCACTCACTGGTCGTCACATTTCAGCTGCTGGTTCTGTGCGAGGCTCGTCCCCATCTCTCTGCCCCACTCCTGCTCCCAAAGGCTCATAATGCTCTGGGCACAGGACCATGCTTCCTGCCCTGTGTATTTCCCCCTTTCACAGTGGCTCTGGTGCTGTCTGTGGCTCTGAGGCTGTTCTTGCTCCCTGGCAGAGCTTTGAGGAGCCACGCTGTGACCTGCGGGAGAACCTGCTGCGCTCCGGCTGCGGCGAGGCCAACATCGTGTACACCCAGGGAGAGATGAGGACACTGAAGGTGCGTGCTGGGGACACAGCCCATGCTCAGCCTCTCCTGAGGGGTCTTTCACGTCCTCCATCCTCCTCTAGAGTCTTCAGCAAGAAGGCCCAGATCACTGTTTATGTGGCGTCTACTCAAAAGCAATGCCTTCCCTAGCTGGGGTTCTGTGGGCCACTGGTCCTGGTCCAGGCTGGGATGACTTTGCAGACAAAGCAGATGTAAGCAAAGTGTTCACATCCCTCTGGAGGAGGTGCCTGGCTGGACACATGTGGATGTGGGGGAGGCTGTTGGGCAGTACATGGGGAGGGGAGCATGCTCTTCCCTGCCTTTGCACTCCCCACACATCTCCCTGCTCCTTGCCTCCTCCTCCTCGTTGCACCCACGCTGGAGATGGAGTCCATCCCCTTCACATCACTCTTCTTCACAGAATGTCAGTATCAACACGTCCCTGCAGAGGACCCAGGTGTCCCCCCAGGCCATGTCCATGCGGCTGCGGGCTGGGGAGGAGATGAGCTTTGACATGGACGTCTTCCAGCCCAAGGAGAGCCCTGTGGATCTCTACATCCTCATGGACTTCTCCTACTCCATGTCTGATGATCTGGACAACCTCAAAAGCATGGGGCATCAGCTAGGTGAGAGCAGAGCTGGGAGAAGCAGGGAGTCTGCTCCTGTGCTGATGAAGGCAGGCAGCTCGCTCCTGCCTGCGGCTGCGAGGCCTCTGCCAGCACCAGAGAGGGGAAAGCAGCTGGCAGTGGGCTGAGAGGTGTCTGCTTTAATTAGAGCTTCTCATTATCACTGCTCTTTGCAGCCCCGTGTGGGGATGTCTCTCTGGTCGCACAGGGATCCTCACATATGCTCTCTCTCCCCTGCCAGCCCCGCGTGGGGCTGGTGCCTCTCAGAGCTGATCTGTGCGGGACTTTTGGCATCTTGAACCTGCTGGGTGCTCTTGCAGGAGCTCCAGTTCTGGAGCTGCCAAAGGGGGTGTAGGTTTCTGCCCTATAAACCCCCAAAGATCCTAAAGGATGACAGTTTGGGAATCTTATCTAAGAACTGACCAGCAGAGAAGATGCTCACAAAAGGACTTCTTTCCCTGGAGCAGGGAGCTCACAGGCATCTGTTTATTTATGAGTCTCCCCCTTCCTTTCCTCTCCTCCCAGCGGACTTCCTGCGAAACCTGACTTCCAATTTCACCATTGGATTCGGCAAGTTTGTGGACAAAGTCTCGTCCCCTCAGACAGACATGAGACCCGAAAAGTGAGTGAGCCCATTGGGTCCCTGAGGTGGGAGTAGAGGGAGTGGAAAGTGCCTTCT
The DNA here is from genome assembly GCA_013398055.1 of Ifrita kowaldi. NCBI lineage: Eukaryota > Metazoa > Chordata > Aves > Passeriformes > Cinclosomatidae > Ifrita > Ifrita kowaldi. The sequence continues at coordinate 181,832 of VZRS01015381.1, forward strand.
GCTTCTCTGTGGCTCTCGGTGTCTGCAGTGCAAGAGCCTCCATCCATCTCTCTGCCTTCCCTGCCAGTGTCTTCCCTGGTCTCCCCATCCCTCAGGGCTTGCTGCAGCACCGTGACAACGCCAGCAGTGTCATCCTCTGCTTTCAGACCTCCCCTGCTCTGCCACTACAGACTGCACATCTTGTCTTCTCCTCTATCTCTGCCCTCATCCCTTCTCCCTCTCAGTGCTGGTGGCTGAGCTGCTCAGCTCCATGACTTCCCTTGAGGGACCCTCCCCACACTTCCTCCCCTTGCACCCCAGCATCCCTTTGCTCCTGACCCACACAAGACCCCTGGTTCCGTCTCTCCTAGGCTGCGTGAGCCCTGGCCCAACGCTGACTCCCCGTTCTCCTTCAAGAACGTCATCCGCCTGACCAACAGCATCAACGACTTCAGCCGGGAGCTGAGAAAGGAGCGCATCTCCGGCAACCTGGATGCCCCTGAGGGCGGCTTTGATGCCATCCTGCAGACAGCTGTTTGCAAGGTGAGGGTGGCCAGGGCTGTGCTTTTAATGAGTGGATCTTCCTGATGCCCGCTGATGAGCAGAAGAGCCACACACTGGGCAGCTGACAGGGCAGCCAATGAGCCCAGGTTCAACTACAGCTGGTTCTTGCCCTCCCGGCCACACACTCCCAGAGCCAAGCTGTTTTGCATTCCCAATTTTTCCTAAGTCTTAGAACATGTGTGTGCGTCCCGGTGTTTGATGCCCAGCACAGGAGCTGCTTGCTGGGCGCCCTGCCTGTGCTCTTTGCTCTGTCCCCCTCCATGCCCACAGTGATGAAACTCTGCTCCCTGGAAAAGAGCCCACTTGGGCTTGGCTGCTTGGCTGAGGGATGAGCACAGCTCCAGACATGTCCAGGGAAGCGTGGGCTTGCCCCCTGTGCACACGTGTGCCTGGGCACTGGGCTGCTGGGTGGGAGACACCCCGTGTTTTGGGGGTGCCAATGAGTGCTGGGGTTCCTGGGGACACGTGGCTGGTTGTGTTTGCTGCCAGGTGCAGGTGGTGCCTTGTCCCTTGGGTATTCCAGCTCCTGCCAGTACTGGCTTGCCGAGGGCTGCAAATGCTGTGCAGGGGTTTGGGCGGCACAGAGATAAAGGTTCCTTCTCCCCCTCCCTGGCTGCAGGATAAGATTGGCTGGAGAAATGACAGCACTCACCTGCTCGTGTTCTCCACCGAGTCTGCCTTTCACTATGAAGCTGATGGTACCAACGTCCTGGCAGGGATCCTGGCGAGGAACGACGAGCAGTGCCACCTGGACAGCCACGGCACCTACGTGTACGACACCAAGCAGGACTATCCCTCAGTGCCCACCCTCGTGCGCCTGTTGGGCCAGCACAACATCATCCCCATCTTTGCTGTCACCAACCACTCCTACAGCTACTATGAGGTGAGGAGACCACGGCAGTGATGCCACATGGGATTACCTTTCCTCCAGGACCTCTGCCTCAGCTCAGCTGTGAAGAGAAAGTGTTCTGCCATCGCTTGTCCCCAAGTGCTAAACCAACACCGTGATACTTGGGAGGGTGCCACACTGTGTCGGGGGGCTGCTCTGGGCTGTGGGAGGTCTCGGGGTGTATTACTGGGTGCAGGAATCTGAGCTTCTGGAGCTCTCCCTGTGGTGGTTTCTGCTTCTTGTAAAGCAATGGAGGCACAGAGCTGGAGAGTAATTTAGGTTGGAAGGGACATTTAGAGGTCTCTGATCCAAGTCCTGCTCAAAGCAGAGCCCACTCCCATGATAGAGGGGGGTTCTCAAGGCCTTGGCTCAGGGAGCTCCTATCTCTCTGCAGAAGCTGCACAAGTATTTCCCCATCTCTGAGATCGGGGTGCTCCAGGAAGACTCTTCCAACATTGTGGAGGTGCTGCACACAGCTTTTGAGGTAACAATGCTCTCTGGGGCTTCACTCTGGCTCCCAGGGAGGGCAGAGGGTGGGCACCTCCTGAGCAGGCGAGCGGGCAGGAGGCAGGATATGGCCCCTCTAGAGCAGGCCACGGGGTGGTCACAGCGTACTGCTGACAATTAACGTTGTGTTTGTCCTCTGCCACCCAGCGCATCCGCTCCAAGATGGACATCCGGGCTGATGCCACCCCCAAAGGCCTGAAGACAGAGTTCACCTCCCCGATGTTTGAAAAGACAGAATCCGGCTCCTTCCACATCACCCGTGGAAAAGTGGTAAGTCCTCGGATGGCAGCGGAGGGAGGGCACATGTGAGGGGATGAGCTCTCCGTGTCCAGCTGGGATGTGGTCCGGCAGAGCTGGCTCATCCCTGCAGTGTGTCCCTTCCTTCAGGGCAAGTTCCACATGCATGTGAACGCTCTGGAGTACATTGGTGGGCAGCACGTCTGCAGCCTCCCCGAGAAGGAGCGGGACGGGGTCATCCACGTGAAACTCACATCCCTGAGCGACAGCCTCACGATCAAAACTGCTGTCGTCTGCGACGTGTGTCCCTGTGAACAGGTGGGGTGATGCAGAGTGGTCTCCTCCTCCTCCTGGCCAGCCTGGGGTGGGAGTGTGTTGGCTGGTGCATGTGGGTCCTGCTCGACCCCTCAGCGATGCTCAGCCTGGCCGAGATCTCCATCACTGCCTGTTCCAAGTTGGGTGTGATGTCCTATGGCAGAGCTTGGTCTTCAGGGCAGAGCTTTGCCCCTGGATTTGCCCTTTTGATTCCTGAAATGGCCTTGGGGGCAGCTGGGCCCGTTCAGCAATGCCTCTTCTCTCCTCTCTTCCAGCAACAAGAGTTGAACTCGCCCAAGTGCAGTTTCCATGGGAACTTTGTCTGCGGACAGTGCATCTGCCACCCGGGCTGGTAAGGGCTGTGTCCGGATCCACACCCCTCTCTCCCAGGGATCCTGCTGGCTCCGGGGACCCAGAGCGACACGCTCATGCCCTGGGCACCCTGCCCAGGACCCCGCTGTGCTGCGCTCTGCTCCTGCCTCTCTCAGCACCATCTCTGTCCCCAGGCGAGGGGACACGTGCGACTGCTCCCCAGCCTCGTCCCCCAACAACAAAGCCTGCATCCGCCCGGGGGACACGGAGCCGTGCTCGGGGCGGGGCGAGTGCCTGTGCGGCAAGTGCCAGTGCTACTCCGAGGACCAGATCCTGCGCTTTGACGGCGCCTTCTGCGAGTTCGACGTCCTGCAGTGCCCGCGCACCTCCGGCTTCCTCTGCAACGGTGAGAGCACCCCCAGAGCCCCCCAGCTGGGGCATGTGCTGGGTCTGGTGGCACTGGCACGGGGGGTTAAGTGACCAGTGATGGGCAGCAGGGACTCTGTGCTTGCAGACACGCAGGGAGGGTGCTGTGGAGTCTGTTTGCAGCCCCTTTGCAGCCCCTGTACACCCCGAAGAAAGTGGGGGAGCCACAGGCAGGGCTGGGGGAATGGCAGAGCACTGGAGCCCGGGTAATCCCTCCTGTCACCCGCAGATCGTGGCCGCTGCTCCAGGGGCGCCTGTGTGTGCGAGAGCGGCTGGGAGGGCCCGGGCTGTGAATGCCCCACGAGCAACGACACCTGCATCGACAGCCGAGGGGTAGGTGCGGCCCTGCCCTCCCCAGGGACCACTGCTCCAGGCAGATCTCCAGGGCTGGAATCTCTGGGCTGCTGGGGCACCTTGCTGAGTCCCAGAGCCACCGCGTGTCTGCTCTCAGACACCGACTGTCACCTCCTCTCTCCCAGGGCATTTGCAATAACCACGGGAGGTGTGAATGTGGCAGGTGCATCTGTGACATGGCTTCGCTGTACACCAGCTCCACCTGTGAAATCAGCTACTCCCTGGTGAGTCCCTCCAGGTTTATCACTTATTCCCACACAGAACCTCCAGAGAAGGAAGGCAAAGCAGAGATGAAGGCACACCTCAGTCAGGAACAAAATCCTGAGCAAGGGTTTTTCTCACCTCACCTGGCCAGGAAGGGGCTGGCATGGGAGCTACTTTGTAGCCACTGGCTGTCTTTGCCCTCCTGCTCACCAGCAGCAACTGTTGAGAGTCTGTCTGTGTTCATCTGCACCCTGGTGATGGGCAGAGGTTAGAGGCTCAGCTTGTGGCTTGTTCTGGTTTGCCTCAAGACTGAGAAAAAATTCATTTCATAGAATCACAGACTGGTTTGGATTGGAAGGGACCTTAAAACTGATCTCATTCCAACTCCCCTGCCATGGGCAGGGACATCTTGCACTAGATCAGGCTGCTCAGGACCCCACCCAACCTGGCCTTGAACACATTTGATTTCCCCATTGACAAACATGGGCTAATCCCACAGAGGGGATGGAAAAAGCTGGCTTGATCCTGTTTTGGAAAGTCCACTGAAACCCTTAGAGAAGATCTAATTGCTGCCCAAATGCAAGCTGTTGGTATAAGGGATTTTGGAGACAGCTGGGCTTATAAATCCTTCATTAGCTGCTTGCTCTCAGTGGCTCCTCTTTTTGACCTGGACCTTGCCCTGGCTCTAGGGTGAGGATGCAGCACTGCCTCCCCGGCTCTGCCTTTCAGAGGCTGTGTCCTCCCTCGCTCCCGTGGGCATCCCTGACCATCCCACCCCACCTCTCCCAGGGCTTCCAGGCTGTGTGTGAGAGCATCCGGGACTGTGTCCGCTGCCAGACCTGGGGGACGGGCAGCCTGAAAGGGAACTGCAGCTCGTGCCAGCTCCAGATCCAGATGGTGGAGGAGCTGAAGAAAGGTAACGTGAGAAGCAGAGCTGGGTGCAGACACATGTGGTGTCTCCGGTGTGTGCGTGTAGGGTGCTCCCCAAGTCTTTCCTGGCCCTGGTGACTTTACAACCATGTCCCCTCTCCCCACAGAGGAGGCTGGCGAGTACTGCTCCTTCCAGGATGAGGATGATGACTGCACCTACCACTACACCCTGGAGGGAGACCCCAGCGTCCTCCCCAACACCACCGTCCGTGTGCAGAAGAATAAAGGTGAGCAGGGACCTGGGAGGAGCAGGGCGTGTCCAGCCTGGGGTTTGGATCAGAGTGACCAACTCCACAATGCCCCCAATCCCTGCTTTGTCCCTTTGCTGTGCCCCTGGGCAGGGTCAGCTGCAGGCAGCTCCTCCTTGCCCAACCTTGCTGTGTGACACGGGTGGGTGACACCATCTGTCACCTGAACTGCAAGGGGTGGAGTGTGGCACTCTCAGAGAGACCTTTGGGGATCAGAGCCTTTCCCCTGCTGCCACGGGCAGGGATTGCTGCAAGGTGCTGCACAGCCCTTTGGTATGGCTGGGTGTGAGCACAGGTGTGACAGCCCTCCCTCCACAGCATTCCTCCTTGTGAGGAATTCCCAAGGTTATCTGGGCTGCTCCATCCCTCAGAGAGCTGTGGTCCAGCCTTTCCCCTCTGTCCCTGTCTCCCTGCTCCCTCCCTGCACACCCCACATGGGGGCTGATGCCTGGGACTGACGTTGCTGTCACTTGCAGAGTGTCCGCCTGGGAGCTTCCTCTGGCTCATCCCACTGCTCATCTTCCTCATCCTGCTCCTGGGGCTGCTGCTCCTGCTGTGCTGGAAGTTCTGTGCCTGCTGCAAGGTGAGTGTCTCAGCTGGCTGCCCCAGCCCAGGGAGAGAACCAGATATGGCCAAAAGCATGACAAGTTTCCAGAATCCACCCAGCCTCCAGGTTGGCCGGGGATGTCCCTGTGGTATCTGGCACCTCGGCTGTTGCCAACATGAGCCACTGGTGAAATTTTAGCCAGATTTCCCCCATCTGGCTAAAATCAGCTTGAGAACCTCAACCACCCTCTGCCCACACGTCCCTGATGATGTAGATCCTCCCCGATGGAGACGTGGAGGGGTTTTGTCCTTGGCCACAGAGTGATTGTGTCTCTGTCCATTTGTTTTCTAGGCTTGCCTGGCTCTGCTCCCCTGTTGCGCACGAGGTACCAGCCCTTGGTCCTGGGGGAAGGGTCTGTGAGGTGCACTGCCTCCCTGGGTTTGGGGGTGTGCTGGGATAGGCATCCCTCCTCTGTGAGCTGGAGAGGTGCATCAGGGAGAAGGCTCCTAGCAGAGAGCCTGAGACAAAGAGCCCTGGAGCTGCTGGTCCACTTTTCTTCCCTGCCCCACACCCTGGGATGCCCTGCTGGGAATCCCACTGCTGGCCCTCCCTGACCTTGTAATGCTTAGCTGGTGAGCTGTGTTCTCCCCACTCATGAACACCCCCTTGCTCCCTCCATCCCACTCCTCTCCTGAGACCCCAACCCCCTTAGCATGGTGGAAACCCTAAATATCCCCCAGAACAGAGTCTCTGGCATTGGGAAGCTGATGGCTGGTGTTGTCCCAGTGTGCCCAGGCTCTGACCCTGCCCCTGGCTCTGCAGGTCGCACCGTTGGCTTCAAGGAGGACCACTACATGCTCCGCCAGAGCCTCATGTCCTCTGACCACCTGGACACGCCCCTGGTGCGCAGCGGCTTCCTCAAAGGTCGGGACACGGTCCGCTGGAAGATCCACAACAATGTCCACAAGCAGGGCATCACCTCCCCTGCTGCCACCAACCCCAAGGACCTCAGTGAGTGTCACCTGTGAGGGACAGGGCAGGGGAGGTGCTGTGGGTGCTGTAAAGGACCCAAAGCCTTGCTGGTGGCCCCAGGGTGTTACCTCCAAGCCCAATTAAAAGGGTGGTTGTTCCTTTACCTGCTTCCACCCTGGGGGAAGCTGAGCAGCACAGTCCTGTGTCCAGCCCTGTTCTGTGGCAGGGCCCTTGGAGACCTCCTGATGTGACCTGCTTGTGTCTTAGTCCCATGAGCTCAGTGGCCCAGCCTTGATTTCGCTGCCTCATCAGTCCAGAGCCACCACTGGACGCTGTTTCCTTCTCTGGATCTGGCAGAGATCTTCCCAGTTCTCCCCCCAGTTCTCAGAGGGTTTTCCCTGCTGGTGCTGTGGGGTTTGGGTGTTGGTGGCACAGGAGCTGGACACGGAGCGTGGCGTGTGTCCCCATGCTCCCAGCCTCTGGGTGGGTTATTTCTCTGACCAAGAAGGAAGGAGTTTGATTTGGGAATTTCTTTTTCCAGTTCCCTACGGGCTGTCTCTGAGGCTGGCCCGGCTTTTCACGCAGAACCTGGTGAAACCGGACACCCGGGAGTTCGAGCAGCTGCGCAAGGAAGTGGAGGAGAATGTAGGAGCCTGGGCACAAGGGGGGCTCGGGGTGGCCTTGGGGACAGCCACTCAGGGGGCTGGGCAGTGCCCCTTCCCTGGGAACCCAGACAACCCTTGAAAGGAAGGAGCAGTTTTTATTCTTCTGTGAGAAAGCACAATTTTTAAGGTTACAATTGTAAGAATTAGCAAAGGATCTCGTTGAGATTTCGGGTTTGCTTTGGGGCATGTGATCTGAAGCTCCTCTTTGGCTTCAGTTTGCAGCCTCTTGCCATGTCCTGGGAAGAAAACTGGTGTGGGAGGGCCTGGGGTGGTCAGAGGGCTCCTGTGTTTTGTGGCAGCAGCGTCACTGAGCACATCCCTGTTCAGTGAGGGATACACTGAAAGCCCCTCTTGCTCTTTGCAGCTGAACGAGGTTTTCAAGCACATTCCTGGCTGCCACAAGGTCCAGCAGACCAAGTTCAGGTGAGGCAGTGGGGGAGAGACTCCTGCAGGGCAGGGGTCCCCCAGGGCACTGCTGATGATGGGCTGGACCAGAGGGCTGGGTGTGAAATCTGCGATGCTGGGAGGGAGCGTGGTCTGTGACACAAGCCTGGTGTGGTGCTTCACCCACCCAGGGCTGTAGAGCAGAGCCCACCCAGCTATGGAGGAGATCTCAGCTGAGTCTGGCTTTGGAGCAGCAGGAGCAAATCCTGGTCGCATGGTGCTCAATGGGAGAATTCCCACTGGCTTCTAAAGTTTCAGCCCAATGCAAACTTAGGAGTGCCTGGTGCAGGCCGGGAGGAATTTGGGGATGCCAGTGCTGAGCAGGGAGTGGTGTCTCCTTCCCACAGCCTGATGCAGATGTGATCTCCCCTGTGGGCGCGTTCCTCACTGCATTGGGAAACCCAGGGCCGGGGGGAGCAGCCGGGCAGGAGAGAACATGTGCTGGGGCTCTGTGAGATGGGTTGGCACCCGCGGGGCAGTGCTGCAGCTCAGACCTGCACAGGGCTGTGATTCACACAGCACTTTGTCTCTCCAAAGGTGTTAGTCACTCTGATTTCGTTGGGTTTTTTTTTATTCCCCCAGGTTACAGCCCAATTCTGGGAAAAGGTAAGAGGAATTTGCAGCTCTCTGGTGCAGCTTCTCCCTCTTTGTACACTCACGTGTGGGGTGACTGAGTGCCCCACACACTCGCTGACCCCCAGCTGCTGTGTGAGATGAGTTACCCTGGTCTCAGCTCTCATCTGCCTTTCCCTCCCCGCCTCCCAGGCAGGATCACACCATTGTGGACACGGTGCTCACCGCCCCTTACTCAGCCAAGCCAGACATCATCAAAGTGGTGGAAAAACATGTTTCCCACGAGGCTTTCAATGACCTGAAGGTTGCGCCAGGTTATTACACAGTGACCTCAGACCAAGGTAGGGAGCAGAGCCCAGCGTTGCCTCCTGGCTGGGTACAGGAGGTTATTTCCCACCCCTCACCCTTGCCCTTCCCCCCAGATGCTCAGGGAATGGTAGAGTTCCAAGAGGCCGTGGAGCTGGTGGATGTCCGTGTTCCGCTCTTTATCAGGGAGGATGATGATGATGAGAAGCAGCTGCAGGTGGAGGCCATCGAGGTCCCCCACGGCATCGCAAAGATTGGGCGCAGGGTTGTCAACATCACCATCATCAAAGAACAAGGTGAGGGGCTGTGGCTGTTTGAAGGTGTTGGTGTTTGTGTGTCCCGTGTCCAGACGGGCTGGTGTGGTTTGTGAGGCACAGTTTGAGTACCTGGGCACCCCCAGCTCAGAGAGCAGAGACCTGCTTGGTGACTCCTTTTTGAAGTCACCTGGGTCTGAACTATCCTTTAAAGCATCCAAAGGAGGGACATCTTCCCTGCTGGCAGAAACATTTGACCATCACGAGTTTAGATGCTACCGATTCCATGACAGAGTAAGGGCTGACCACGTTCCTCTGCTGCTCCAGTTCACACAGTGCTGTAGTGAAGCTGAACCCCTTTGATGCTATTGTGCTAATGTCCCCAGCACTTTCCCTCTGCTTTCCACCTGGCTGTTTTGAGCAGGGAGCACAAATGGGGAGTGGTGAAGTCTCAACCCCATGCAATGGCATTCACACCTGTGGGTGACAGGAACTCTCCTCAGGGAGGACACCTGAGTGTTTGTGATGTGATTCTTCGTGTGTTTGCTCTACATAGTCCTTCTCTCCTGCCCTTTCCAGCCAGCAGCCTCATCACCTTCCTGCAGCCAGCCTATTCCCACAGCCGCTTTGATAAGCTGGCCAAGATCCCTGTCCTGCGGGAGATCATAGACAATGGGAAATCCCAAGTCACCTACAGGACCCGGGACCTCACCGCCAAGAATGGCAGGGTAAGGCTGGTGCTCTTGGCCTCGGCAGGCAGGAGTGGGAATGTAGGGCTGGGAAAAGGCCAGCCCTGGGGTTGCAGAAGAGGGGTTATCAGGATGTGGCTGGGAGAGAGGGGACCCAAGGCTTGAGGTCAGCACAAAGGTAGACATTCCCCTCCATCCCTTGCTCCCTCAGGGAGGGAGGCCCTGAGAGGATGCCTGTGCCTGAGGCAGAGGGTACCGGCTGCCCCTGGAGCTGTGGGCACTGGGAGGCAAATGGGGATTGCCTGGGGGATGAGGGAAAGCTCTTTGGGAGTCTCCTCATGGATACCTGCGGGCTGTAATCATTGAATCATAGAACATTTTGTGTTGGAAGGCACCTTAGAGATCACCTCGTTCCAAGCCCCTGCCATGGGCAGGGACACCTTCCACCTGATCAGGTTGCTCAGAACCCCATCCAGCCTCACCTTGAACACACCTCTTCCTTCTCCTCCAGGACTACATCTTCACGGAGGGTGAACTGGTCTTCCAGCCTGGGGAGACCCGAAAGGAGGTGCAGGTGCCCTTGCTGGAGCTGACAGAGATAGACACCCTCCTCAACAACTGCCAGCTCAAGCAATTTGCCATCGACCTCCTCCACCCCAAGTACGGTGCCAAGATCGGCCGCTACCCCCAGACCACGGTGACCATCGCTGACCCAGGTAGGGGCTGGCAACCAGGCGGTGACAGTGGCTGTGGGACTCCCTCCCCGGACCAGCCCACCCCGATGTGGTGCCCAGAGTTCCATCCTCGCCCAAAAAGCCGCAGCGAGGTTTCTCCAGCTCCGACTGGTAGATTTGGGTCCCCCTCTAGAGGCGCGAGTGGGAATAGTCAGTGGGCGGGGAGAAGATGGGTCGTCTCCCTCGGTAAAGGAAATAGAAGGGATTCTTAATTCCTTTTGCTTGGGAATTTGAATGAAAAGCCATAAAAATAAGGGAGAGGTAGGACTTGCCATGAGTGGTGCGTGGTGCTTCCTGTGGCTGGACAAGGAAAACTGTCATCAAGTGGGTCAATAACATAAATAATGGATTTATCACAGCATGGCAGTGCAGTGCTGAGAGACACACACTTCCTCCTTTCACCCAAGGGGGATGACTGGCGCTGATGTGATCTTTCTTGTCTGCAGAGCTGGTGGATGGTGTCCCCTCGATGACTGGCCTGGGCCAGGTCCCCCAGTCCCCCAAAGGCCGCCTGAGTGCACCGCTGAATCCTGATGCCCGTGCCCTCAGCTCCAGGGAAATCAGCTTCAACTGGTTTCCTCCACCGGGAAAACCCCTGGGGTACAAGGTAAGGGGTGAGTGGATCCCAGGGAAGAGTGTGGGTCCCCTCCTGCAGGTGTTTCACACAGACATTTGTACTGAAGGGATCCAAGTACACACCCAAAAAGGGAGCAAGTTCTAGTCCCCTCCATCCTTGAGGGACCACTGCTGGGTGGATGAAGGATATGCAAGAAAGATTCCTGGTAGCTTCATCTCCCTTTCCATCACTTATCATGAAGTGCCCAGGCTGTCATGGCCTCCCATTTCAGAGGAATGACACAACACCATTCCCAGAGCAGATTTTGTAAGAGACAAGGAATTTGTCACCCGTTATGTGAGCATCTGAAGGAATCACGGCTTGCTCTTGCTTTGCCAGGTGAAATACTGGATCCAGGGAGACCCTGAGTCAGAAGCCCGTCTCATTGATGTCAAAACCCCATCAGCACAGCTGAGTAACCTTTACCCCTTCTGCGACTACGAGATGCAAGTCTGCGCCTACAACGCCATGGGAGAAGGGGCTTACTCAGACATCGTCCACTGCCGCACGCTGGAGGAGGGTGAGTGACCCCACACCTTCCTTCCCTGCACGTGGGAGCAAGTCTGCACCCAGCACCGGGGTCAGGGCCCCAGCCCTGAGTGTCTCCCACTGCAACTCAGCTGTGATCTGGGGAACTCTGGGCATCCACTGGTTCCTGGCTTGCAGTGATGGGGACCCTTTGCTTTTCCTTCCCAGTGCCCAGCGAGCCCGGCCGCTTGGCTTTCAACGTCGTGTCTTCCACCGTGACCCAGCTGAGCTGGGCTGAGCCTGCAGAGACCAACGGGGAGATCACGGCCTACGAAGTCAGTTATGGGCCTGTCAACGAGGACAATGGTAAGAGCTCATTTTTGGATGGGACGGTCCAGCCGGGCTGAGGGGTTGGAGGACACTTTCTGCAGTCTGGGCCGGTCCCAAGCAGCAGCAGCAGAGCTGGAACAGCTCCAGACATGTTTCTTTTGAGAACTGGGATTTGGACAGGTCACTTCTTGATGGAAAGAGCACAGAAAAATCACCAGTCAGGATTTAACCCTGCAAATGCCAGAGAACTCTGTTCCCATTCACTTCCATAGTGTTTTATGTCGTTTTTCATCTCAAAAACTTAGTTCATAGGTCTAGATAAAGGGGTGGGGTGACAGGAAGGTGTTATTTGTGACACACCAGCAACAGAGGACCTCTCCTGTAGGTTGACTTCAGCATTCAGTTTGGGAATTACCCTGAGATGCTGCTGCCTGTTGCAAGCAGCCCAAAGAGCTGCTGCACTTTTTCCAGAGCCAGGCTGTATCCTGACACCAAAGTGCAGGGTGTTGTGGGGTCCTGTGTGCCTGGTGGGTGATAGACGTGCCCGTGCCTTGCAGTACCCGTTGGGCCCATGAAGAAGGTGCTGGTTGAAGACCCCAAGAAGCGCATGGTGCTGATCGAGAACCTGCGGGAGTCGCAGCCCTATCGCTACATGGTGAAGGCCAGGAACAGCGCGGGCTGGGGGCCTGAGAGAGAAGCCACCATCAACCTCGCCACGCAGCCCAAGCGCCCCATGTCCAGTGAGTGCCAGCCTGGGTGGGGGGCAGAGGGGCAGGAGCCATGCTGGGGAGAGCTCCCCATCACCCCAGCTGCTTCCCTGCCTCCTGTTTGCTCTGCTGCTCCAGCCACCCTGGGAATGCTGAGGGCCAGCCTGAGCATTGTGCTGTTTTTTGCTGCTTGTGTGGTTTTTTTCTGCTCGTCTAATGGCACTTTCCACCTCTCCTGCAGTCCCCATCATCCCTGATGTCCCCATCATTGATGCAGAGGGAGGTGAGGACTACGACAGCTACCTGATGTACAGCACAGATGTGCTCCGCTCTCCAGCTGGCAGCAAGCGGCCCAGTGTCTCCGATGATTCAGGTTCGTGTCTCTGAGTTTGAAAAGGTCATCTCTAACATTCATTTTCCTTAACACCAGCTTTCAGCAATGAGCTTCACTGCTCCTTTCCATCTCTCAGAGATGAGGAGATCCAAGTCGTGGAGATGGTGGAGATCAGCCTTTCAAAAGCTCAGTAGCTGCATCCATGGGAACACTTGGCTGGTCACAGTGTAAATAAGACCAGTGCCTCCTTGTCGTAGCCATGGGGCAAAGAGAAATCTCAGTGTGGAGTGGGAGAGGAGCTTTTCATGGCCCTCCCTGCTCATCTTCCCTTTGTGTTGCCATTTGGCTGGACCGTGAGAGTTAACATCAGCAAACAAACACCAGCAAAGGCACAGAGTTCTGAGTCCCCTGGATGCTCGGGGTCTAGGCTAAGTCAACAGGAGGGAACTCAGCAGTGCTGGGAGGGCATTGGCCTCTCTTCCTCTATCTCTTCACTTTCTGAATGAGGCTGACTCTCTGGTCTTGTGCTGGGACAAGGAGGGGAACATGAACCATACTTGAAATGATGAGGTATGTCTGTAGAATCTTCTCCAGGGGGGTTCTCCAGGGCCTGGGACCCAAGAGTGAGTCCCTGGTCCTTTCAGAGAGCAAGGTGATGGGAACATCAGGAGCCCAGCCACCCTGAGTGCACGTCAAGGAGTGACGAAACCTCTCCTGAGCAGAGGACAATTGTTTCAGACTCTTCGTGCAGGGACAGGCGTGTGGTGGGACTTCGATTCTCACCTTTTGTCATGATGGACACAGGGCTGGAAAACAGTCCAGGAGTTGAGGAACCCCCTGCATGTCACGCTCCCACCATTCTCCACCTACCAGATGGTTGCACCACCTGAACTCCTCAGCTCACACGTGGCAACACAGGCTGTGAACATCATCCCCACTGGTGCTTGTCCCTTGCTGTCCCCAGCAAGCAGCACAGAGGTGGTGGGTGGCACACCTTGACCCCTGCAGACCATGCCAACACCAGTGCTTGCGTTGTCCCAAAAGGCTCCAGGTGGAAATTTGTGCCGTTGCTGGGAGAAGACCTGGACCTTCGCCGCATCACCTGGAGGCTCCCACCTGAAACGATACCCCACCTCTCCGGCAGCAGCCGCCTCTCCTCGGACACTGAGGGGCTCCTCCACGAGGAGGACAGTGCTGCGGCTCCTGGCAGTGTGAGGAGGAGCGGGACGCCCCAGCCCCAAGCAGGTGAAGGATGGCTCCGTTACGGCACTGAGTGTCCTGTCTTGTCCTGCTTTGAGCCGAGGGGCCGGCGGATGGGCTCTGTGTCCCCTGCCTCCCCTTGCGTGCCCACCCTCGTGTTGGTGTGATCTGCTTCAAAACCTTGTCCCAGTGTGTCTGCTCACGAGAGTGTCAAGGTAACCCCCATCTCGGCACGGACTTGGGAGCCTGCTAGCAAGTTGCTTCTACCAAAGGCTGGACCTTCGAGGCAGGAGCAAACTCAGATGATACCTGCTAAGTGCCACCTCCAAGGGCAGCTCTTCACCTTAATTAAGTGCCCCGAGCTTCTGGGGCAGATCTGCTGGACTGTTAAACAGAAATCACTCTCACAGGTGGCTGATCTCTCCTGGCCTGCTGGGAGGGGATGGGGATTTGTTTGTCAAGGACCAGAACAACGGAGTGGAGTTTGCTTTTCAGATCTGGCTGAGATGGGATCCAGAATGAGAAACCACCTCCATAAAGGGCCGTTTTCCTTCTTCCACCTTCTTTTAAAATCTGAAATCATAAACCTGTGCTTGCATCTAAGGGGAGATGTGAGAAAATGTGGCGAGAACCACAAGGCAGTGCCCCAGCAAGGCCGAGGTCTGGAGTTACCTTGGGCACCATGGGTGTGTCTGGTGCTGGGTGTAGGGAGAAGTCTTTGTTTACTTCTTTGTTTCTGCGTCTTTTGTTGGGTGTTGTGGCTTGTTCTAGATGTAGCGTTCCAGAATCACCTTCCAGAGTGGCTGAACCTGGGATGCTGCCAAGGCAGGCGGGGCACCACGATGCCTCCTGCTTCCTCTCCATGGAAACAGGAGCAGCAGCTCTGTCCACAGCCACATTCCTCACGGTGTACCCTCTTCCATAGAGCACTTGCTGAATGGCCGGGTGGACTTCTCCTTCCCTGGCAGTGGCAGTGGCACCCTGACCAGGACAGCCAACACCAGCTACCACCAGCTGAGCTCCCACATGCACCAGGAGCACAGGGTGATGGGGAGCTCCTCACTGACAAGAGACTACTCCACGATGCTGATGGGGCACAGTGAGTACCACAGGGATGGGACCTGTCCTTCCCTTCCGTCCCCATGACTGTCATTGGACCTGCACCCTGAAGTTCTCATGGGGTGAGGACTGTCTCACAGCTAAGGGGGCCTGTAAGCCACAGGTCTGGAAGGTCACATCCCCACCACTGATGTTTGGTGCTTTGCTAAGGCCCCTCTGCTTCCAGACCAGTTTGGAAAGGGTTTGCACCCCTCACATGCAGGGTGCTCAGGGAGGGGAGCTCCATCCTTATCCTCACACCACGAAGCACTCCAGGGAGAGCACATGTCTCTTCTCCTCACTCTATCCAGCAGTGTGGTTGCCTTTCAGCTCCACGTGTGTCAATCAGCTGGTGCTGACAGAAGGTAGTTCAAAGATTCTTCAAACCTGAGTCTCAAAAAGTCACCTGTGCAGGAGCCTGGGCTGAACCTGCTCTGAGATCTCCAATGGTGTTTTTCTCTTTCTTCTTGCATCGCTTCTGTAGATTACCCAGGGACACTCCTCCCTCCCATCCATGAAGATGCTGGGAGGACACTCCTCCGGCCCCGGGACGTGGGTTTCGGGAGCAGGGCAAAGGTGAAGGGTTACTACCCCAGCATTGGCTGTCGGGACTCTATAATCATGACTGATGGGTCTGCAGGGATGTGCAAGTACATAGGTACAGCTTGTCCAGTGTCTGCTCCCAGCCACACATCCCATAACAGCGCAGCCACCGTCCACTCATGAGCTGCTGCCATCCACTGCTCACCCCAAACCTCCTCTCCATGGCTTGCTGTGTGCTGTGCTGATCTTCCTCCTGACCCAGCCTGTGCCTCCATGACATCACCTTTCCGTTTGCAGGTGAATTGCAGGTCTCAACCCACCTGGACTGATTAACATTCACCACTGCTGCTGCCACCGTGCTCTGATCAATTCATGTTCCCCATCCTCTTCACTCCTAATGAGCTTCTTGTTCTCAGTCTTACTCCGCAGGCCTTTGGAGACCTCCTGGGGAGAATGTGTGCTCCTTATGAGATGTCCCTCTGCAAGCTCCTTCTCAGTGAGGAGTTTCAGTCCCTGGGAGGCTGCTGTGCTCTCCATGAGCTCTGTGTCCCAGTGGGACGAGCTGAAGAGCACCCAGATGTGGTCCCAGGCCACATGAACAGGGCCTGGAGGTGTTGGGCTGATTTAGCTCTAGATTAGGGCTAGTCTTAATCGACCTACATCTGATGAAGTCTCTGAAGCTTCTGGCAGACTGGACAGGGTGCTTAGGGTTCAGTGAGGAGGGTCACAGCCAGCACCAGGCCCCTGCTCTGGGCCCTCTGCCACAGGGGCATGAAGCTTACCTTAACTTGTCCCACCCAAGCCTGGCACCCTGAGGCCGTGGGACTTCCCTGTATGTGTGCAGAGCCAGCCAGCCCCCCCTCACAGCAGGTCAGCTTGCAGAGATGACATCTCACCACATCCTCCCCAAACCATCAGGATCATCCCATGTTTGCGTGTGCCACTCCCTCCT